>NC_061156.1:12316725-12361130 GCF_022113875.1 Hydra vulgaris | reverse complement strand
ACACGTTCTAGCTAATTTTTATTTTTGTTATCAATTACTTGAAAATTGTAGTTAAATTGATACGGGTAATGAAATTTTTACAGATAATGAAAGAAACGGTTTAAAACTGAATATATGCTATACTATGTATATATATACTTGATTATCAAGTTGATATACTATTAGTATAGTATTGCTATATCAAGAACCAAGTTCTAACAATTTCAAAGATATAGACATCTCATGCAGAATCGAATTTTTCAATAAGAAAACCTGTTAATGATACATGGAACAATTATCCTGATAATTCTTTGAATTCAATGTCTTTACTCGACAACATTATGCTATTTTATAATGGGACCAGTACATTAGTTGATGATCTTCTTGAAATATTGCCGAATCAAGGTTTGGAACTTCCCAAAGATTTAAGGAGAATTTTAAAAGCAACTGATAAAAGGCGACTTAAAGACAGGTTCTTGCTAATTTATATATATATTTTTAAACATTTAATTACTTGAGAATCGTATTAATATGATGCATTTATTGAAATTGATACAGATATTAAAATAAATAGTTAAAAACTGGGTATATGATATACTATATATATATATATATATATATATATATATATATATATATATATATATATATATATATATATATATATATATATATATATATATATATATATATATATATATATATATATATATATATATATATATATATATATATATATATATATATATATATATATATATATATATATATATATATATATATATATATATATATATATATATATATATATATATATTTATATATATTTATATATATAGAATATGTATATATATATATATATATATATATATATATATATATATATATATATATATATATATATATATATATATATATATATATATATATTAAGTATATACTTGACACTTGATATAGTATTTCAAGTATAATAATTGATATACTATATCAAGAACCAAGTTCTGACTGTTTTGAAAGACTTAGACATTGCAGAATCTCATGCATAGTCATATTTTTTAAAAGGAAAACCTATTAATAATACAGAAAGTTTATGCTGATAATTCAATATAATTCAATATCTTTAATTAACAACTTTTAGATTGTTCTATTCGAAATAATTGGACCAGTACATTAGTTAATGAACTTTTTGAAATATTACAATATCATGTTTTGAAACTTCGCTAATAACCAATTACTTAACTTTAGTAGTTAGTTATTAGTGAAGTTCAAAAGTTTTGACTAAAAAATAAGTCTAATTGAAAAAATTAAACCAGTCATAACAGTTATATAAGAGACAGGAGGGTAGAAAATTTCCTTTATTCTGAAGGAAATTTTCTACCCACCTGTCTCTTATATAACTGTATTAACATATGAATAGCCACTATATCGCGTGGTGGAATGTTATTGGCAATTTACTAAGTAACCAATGAGAAACACTCCTTAATTTCTCCTTTTTTTTATCATCTATGAAATTTTCTTAAAGTAAATGGATTATACTTACTATTAAAGAAATTATATTGTCAGTTGATTGATTGCAAACTTATAATTCTATTGTGTATATATATATATATATATATATATATATATATATATATATTATATATATATATATATATATATATATATATATATATATATATATATATATATATATATATATATATATATATATATATATATATATATATATATATATATATATATATATATATATATATATATATATATATATATATATATATATATATATGTATATATATATATATATATATATATATATATATATATATATATATATATATATGTATATATATATATATATATATATATATATATATATATATATATATATATATATATATATATATATATATATATATATACACACAACCCTTTGAATTAGGAAAAAAAAGGTTGACAATAATTTGTCGACATCAATCAAAAAAGCAAAAAAAAGTGATTCAAAAATCTAACCATTAAACATAGAAACAAGGTCAGCAAGTAATATGGTAATTTATAATAATTTTTCTGTTTTATTTAAAATTTATTGAAAAAAATAAGATTCTGTTTTCAATGTAGTTATTTTCTCCTTAATTCTGCTATTTTTTCTTTCAAAAAATTGACTTTCGTGACCAAATCTTTTTAAATAATAGAAAAATGTCTCCTTAAAATCCTTACTTATAGTATCAGTTTTAATAGTAAAAATTAGGGATGTACCGAAGCTGAAATTTTGCCGAAGCCGAAGCTTCGGCCGAAGCCACTTTGCCGAAGCCGAAGCTTCGGCCGAAGCCGAAGCTTCGGCACTATATATGCTTAAAATTATTCAGCATTCAGATCAGCAGGGGTGTAAAACAAAAAAGGTACCAAAATTAAGGTCCTTGACTAATAATATAGAAAAATTGTATAAAAATGAGGACGCCAGTCAGGGTTGCTGTTCCAGGCAGGGCAAAAGCTCTCAGCGCCCCTGTTTAAAAGTTTCTCATTATGTCGTTTCTGATACTTGACCGCATCGAGCGTTTTTTTTTTAAACTTAAGCTTTTTTGAAACATTCTCCCCAAATTTTCCTACTTCTAGTTCTACTTTTTCTGTGTGCAAACCATATTAATGTTATATAGCATTTTTTCATGTGCTGTATATTTTATTTTTATTTTTAATGCACCTTTTGTTAAATAGAAGTGGATAAAAATCTCTGAACATTACTAGAGTAAAATTATCTTTTGCACTTGATCACTCTTTCTTTAAATAAACACTCTTAACTGATCTAGTTGTATCTACAACATAAAAAATCTTAGAAACACACTTTATCTTTTTATTGCTATTTATTTCAATATCTTTTTTTTACTTCTCTGTATTCTTTAAACGAACAATTTCTAAACTAAAAAAAACCCAAGTTAAGACCATTTTGGATTCCACTACAACTGTTGTGCTCCTGCTGTTAAAAAAAAGTACAATTATAGATTTTTCTCTAACTTTTTTTTTACACACTTTTAAGTATTTTTTTTTTTAATTATTTTCAACTTTGTACTTTGAAATCTTAGTATTCATTCTTCTTCTGTCTCTATAATGGATAAATCTGCATCAGTATCTGAAATCAAATATTAACTATCTGTGATAAAAACTTCCAAAGTAATCTAACAACTCTGTAGAGTGAGCTTTAAATAAAATAATAAATAGAATACTTTATAAATTTTTTTATTAATAATTATATTATTATTTACTTTATATTTATAAATAAACAGGGACTGAGCAGGCTGATATTTATTTAATTTAAATTGTTTATTTAATTTAAATAAATTTTGATGATAAATATAAGAGTTCAAAGTAATCAAAGCTTCAACCTTTAATTTATTTGAAATAAAATTTAAAAGTCTTCATAATATCATAAGAAGAAACCAGAATATTAGTTTATATGTTTAATATATAAATTCAATTTAGAAGTATTCATAATATTAATAAAAGAGCAAGGATAGTTATTATCATTGTTTTTCTTTTTCTTTTAATTTATCAGTTTTTGTTGGTTTTTTTTTTTCTTTTTTTATTCTCCTCGTTAATATTTCATTTGCTTTTCTTCCTTTTTTGTTGTTGAGAACTTTTTGTTTTTTGTGTCACTCCATTGACTATTTTGTATCTATATAAGTGACACCTAGCCAATTTCTGTAAATTTACGATGAAAATTTGTAAATTTTTATTAATATGGTTAAATAAAATTTTAAAAAATTAAACATACACACAATTTAAAATAGTAGCAACGTATCGTTAATCTTCTTTAAAGAGAGATTACTAAGGTTTATCGGTCAAATGTTGAAACCAAATTTTGTTCTATTTGTGGTAATCCCACAATTAAATTAAATAATTAATATGAATTCGTTATTAAGGTTTTAAAAACTTTTAATTTGTTTTAAATTATAAGGTTTTTATTCTGCATAGAAATGCTGCTTCAGTTCATCTAAAGTCACACTTGGAAGCATTCAAAATGTTTGAGGACCTTCTTTAATTTTATTATTTTTTTCAAAATATTTTTACTTATTTATTATTATCCCCTCCATAACAAGACACTTGGGAGTAAATAATACTAAGTATATGGTATAGACTCCAACTTTAACTCTGTAGTCCTAAATTTATAACTTTATTAGACACTGGCAATTAGCTTATTTTTATAACTTGTCCCACAGTAGCTTATAACTTTAATTAATTAAAATTTTTTGCCGAAGCCAAAGATTCGGCAAAAAATTGACCTGGCTTCGGCCGAACCGAAGCTCCGGCAAAATTGCCGAAGCTTCGGCACGCCGAAGCCGAAGCTTCGGTACATCCCTAGTAAAAATACAAAATATATGTCAAATAAAATAAAAATGAGTTTTGCTAAAATTTAAAATTATTAGAATTAGTTAAAATTTAGAACTATTAGTTATTATTAGTTAAAATTAGTAGAATTTGTAGTATTAGTTAAAATTTAGAAATAGATTGTGTGAAACATCAATTAGATACAATTTAAAGTTGAACAGAAAAATTAAAAAAAATAAAAATAAAAAATGCTAATACTAAAAAAAAACACTTGTAAGAATATTTTTTACTTTATCCATAAATTTTATTTACTTGTTAATTAAGATTTTATTTTTAGGAGTGTCAACTACATCAAGTGTCAGATTATATATATATTTTGGTCAAATACATGTTTGTATTTGGTAATATTATGTTACATTTTTGTTTTGTATTTCAAAAACTCATATTGCATTTATTTAAATATGCATTTAGGAATCTAGAATTGATGTGATTGTAGTTTTTGTATCTAATTTTGTTTTAAATTAAAGAAATTTTATTTGATTAAATGTATTTAACTCTAAAGTTCATTTTTATTTTTGCCTTCGGTTTTAAAAAAATAGAACAACGGTTTTGGCTATAGTTCATTTTATGTAATGGTTAATGTAATACAATTTATTTTATGTAATATGCCTAATGAATTTTTATTAGTAACAACATCTTTAATTCATTCAGCTCCTCCAAAATTTAAAAGTCTGTGATTCAAAATTTCGCTTTTCCCAAAACAAAGTTAAAGAAAATATATGAAGTCAATGATAAATCTTAAAGTTTTACAAAGAATAATGTAAGAA
This sequence comes from Hydra vulgaris, assembly GCF_022113875.1. Lineage (NCBI taxonomy): Eukaryota > Metazoa > Cnidaria > Hydrozoa > Anthoathecata > Hydridae > Hydra > Hydra vulgaris. The sequence continues at coordinate 12,356,004 of NC_061156.1, read as the reverse complement.
ATATTTTTTCTTCTAATAATTATCTTAGAAGTTATTTTAACTATCTAGGCCTTTTATCTTTATAAATTAGTTTTTTTAATACTTCTCAATACTCAAAATAGGTACCTAGTCAATTCAGCAAGAAAAAAAGAACATTTAAGAATTTCCTTTCAAAAGATGTAGTTAGTAAAATTTTAAGATATATATATATATATATATATATATATATATATATATATATATATATATATATATATATATATATATATATATATATATATATATATATATATATATATTATGGTTAAATGTTTTGTTTTCTTTTAAAGAGTAAATTACATAAAAAATTTTGATCTGTAATTATATACATAATGCTCACTTTACAAATAAACATAATTTACACAAAATTTTTGAATTAAATAAAACACTAATGAATTGCTCCTATGCCCAATATAACTTACACTAAATTGTTCCATATCAATTACACTAGTGTTATCTTTTGAATTTAGAAATAGAATTTATTAAATGTTGGTGGCTCATCATGCAGTGCATTTGAGAAGGGCATGCTTTCAAAGTAAGTATAATTTTACTATAAAAAGAGCATTTTTAATACCGCAATTATATTGCATACTTGATATACATAAATATATACGCTGGTCACAACAATCCAGTCAAAAATTTCTTTAAAAAAATAAATTCAGTGTTGAGAAATTCGTATTTTTTAATGTTTGATGTTATGTTTATAAAATAATAATTATATATATATGTGTGCGTGTGTGTGTTATTTATTTCTTTCCCCTTTATTTTTACATACTTATCTTAACAATATTTTTTTAAGGTTAAGACTGCTTCCCTGATTCCTACAGCAAACAAAAACTTTAAAATGCTGGTGGCAATATTTTAAAGAGTGCATCTGATCGAAAAAAAGTTGAATGACGTCAACTGTTCGAAAATTCGATTCTTGGAAATTAACAAGTGGAAGAAAAAGTTTACAAAGTTGTAATTTATAAAACTCAGCACAATTATATTATTAAAAAATTTAAATGATTTATTATTTTTTTCTTATTCTCAAGAAGTTCTGTGAAAACATAAATTTGAACCTTACGTTTAAGTAAAGCCATGTTAAAACACGTTATTTAGACGTCGAAATAAGAACGTCTAAATTAGGTTATTTAAAGACGTCATTCGGCGTTTCCATTTAGCACTAGTTCTGAATGTCCTAAATTCTCATCTTTTAGACGTCTTAAAACACGTCTTTATTCCGTCCTAAAAAGACGTCCTAATTACGTCTTAAAAACACGTCATCTGGCGTTGCCATTTAGAACCAGTTCTGGACGTCCTAAAAAGACGTCCTTTCGACGTCATATGGACGTTTCCGTGCCCGCTGGGTAAACTTAGACTTATCATGATATAAGTTTACAGAAATGAGTGACTAAATAAATAGACAACGCATCGCTGCTTTTAAAATAACAAATGTTTTTATTAAACATATAATAGAAATTCTAACTATATGAACAAAAGTTATTAAATTTTAAAATCTAACTTTTCTAGCTTTTTTGTATGCGAAATCTCTTATCAAACTAGAAAAATCTAAATATTCAGCTACATCTTGCTCGATTGATAACATAGATAGAGAATTAAGTTGATATTGCAACATGGTACTTTGATTAACTTCAGTTGAGAAAAACTACGTTCTCCACTAGCAACAGTAACAGGTATTGTAAGAAGAATGCGCAGAACAATCCATGAATTTGAATATAACTCTTGTAGGCATTATTTTTTAATAAAATTCAGTACAAAAAGTGGTGTCATCTCTTTTGTGTTTATTTCATTTTCAACATTGCTTAATTTATCTTTAATAAAAAACTGCACACTTATTAGTTCGTCGCATAGCAAAGCACCTTCAATTTCTGATTTTGTATTTACAGTTAATTTTTCTTGTAATTGTTTACACAATTTTAAAAATTCATTCTTGATTGGCAAATTATCCAAATTAAATTAATTTCTCCATATATTTACATATTCATAAAGTTGTTCAAATTTCTCATTAATTAACGACAGACATGTATTTAATAAAGGGTTAAAAAATGTCACTTCAAGTTTCTTCTCGGGAATTTGATCTGGTTCGTCAGCAGCGTTTTCATCATAATGACGTTTCACTTGTCGCACTCTTTTAAAAGCCTTAATTATTGCATCGATGTTTAACTCTTCAGCTAACTCTTTGGCATCAACCGTTGCTTGTTTAAAGCCAAACGTTCTATAATTTTCCAAAAATGTCATGCATTTTTTCAAAACTTCAGCGCACTGTACTAGATCCATGTCTTTGGCTTGCATTGCTTTACTAAAAAAGTTTATTTGGAATAGTACATTGTACCATGCACTTAAAGAAACTAAAGAACTATAGTCTTTTAATTGTTCTGCTAATTTTGCGCTTTGTGCGCAATATCGGGAGTGTTGGTTTCAGTTTCATATATAGTAATTAAAGCATCATGTACGCTGCTTATTTGGTATCAGATGGCTTTGAGGCTCTCAATTTTGGCTTTCCAACGAGTGTCGCATAATCGTTTAAGAGTGAATTTCGTTGTATGATTAAGTAAAACATTGCAGCTTGAAGTTGATGCAGAAAATAATGTGAATAATCTTTGTATTATGCCAAAAACGTTAATGGAATTTAGTGAAGACTGCGCTGCGTCACAAATAACCAAATTGAAAGAATGACTTCCACATGGAAGGTAAAAAGCCAAAGGATTTAAATCTAATATTCGCTTTTGTAGACCTATTTTTTTACCTTTTATATTTGCACCGTTATCGTAACCTTGCCCTCGACAAAAGCTTATATTCAGTCGAAAATCTTTTAAAGCTCAAATTATGATTTCTGCTATACCAAGACCTGTCGTGTCGTTAACATTGAAAAACACAAGAAAGTGTTCATTTATTTTTATAGGATAATCTGATATATTTACAATTTTAATCGTAAGCGAGAGCTGTTCTTTGTGAGATACGTCAGGAGTGCAGTCAGCAATAATAGAATAATATGTACTTTTTAGAGCTTTGGATATAATTATGTTGGTTACTTTTGATGCCATTATATCTATCATTTCATTTTGAATGGTTTTTCCACAATTAGCGAGTAATTGTACCAATCCTAAAAATGTGCCGTTATTAACTGCATACAATTTATCAGAAGAACCTCTGAAGGCCATATTATTTGTTGCCAAGTATAAAGTAATGTTCATCAATCGTTCAAGAACACTTCGCCACCTTAAACTGTCCTTTTCAATTAGTTTTTGTTCTTGTTTATCAATAATTTCACCAGCTTTCATTCGTATTTCTGTCTCAATTTATAGTTGATAAGCAACTATGTGTGACATACTATTTTCGTGAATTTTTAATGCTTCTGTTAAATTCTTCCATTTATTGAATCCATTTCTGTTAACTTTAAATTCATCTTAAAATCAAAAAGTTTCCAGCAAAAACAAAATACCGTATTTTTAGAAACTGGGAACACAAGCCAACGTCGTGAAATAACCTCACTATTTGAAAGTTTTCGGTTGTAATAAGCATTTGAAAAATGTCGTCTTTTATTATCGCGTGGATATGTGTCTAAATTCACTTGTATTGCACCTATATTAATTACATAATCAACAAATTGATTTATGCGATGAATTGGCCACAAACCACAGTCTAAGTAAACGGTTGCTGTTTCTTTGGTGCGATCATTTACATCACCATCTTGGCCATCATCATTTTCGTTATCGATATCTTTTTCATCGTAGTGAACATTTCCAACTGACACTATTCCGTCTTCTTCATCGCTGGTTGATGTATTACTAAGTACATGCGCAACATTTCCTCCTTTTTTATTTTATTACAATCACTATTTTCCGATGTAAAATAATTTTCATGTTTTTTATAATTTTTCTTCAAATTATCAACTTTTTCTGCTTTACGTTTTCTGTATTGAGCACCAGATGGTTTCTTATTATTATGAGTTTTAAAAACATTTTTTTCGTTATTATGAGTACTCTCCATTTATTGCTGCTGACAGTTTCTATTTGCCTAAAATTTTAAAATAAAAAATTACTCGCTAGCTAATAATTCATAAACAATTTCATTATTTATACTTGCCTGTTTTTTATTACCGCAAAATTTGAAAACTTGACAAAAAATGAACTTGAATCACAAATACAACTTTAAATTTTTTCTACAAATTAATTAACAACGCGCTTACAACTCGTACCGAAAACAATGTTTAGAATTTAAACTTTAAATAAATGGTACGCAAAATAATTGGCGCCGAGAAAGATACAAGTAAAAAAAATAATTTAAGTAACAAAATATATGTTATGATTGAAACACTTTTAATCGAGTTATTAATTTTGCAAAAAAATTTTAACAGTGTAATAATACAATAAATTAATTATTTAAAGAAATTGTTTTTATAATAAAAACAAACATTCGAAAAAATAACAAAAAATATAAAATCGAAATCGTTAAAATTATTTTTTCAATTTATTATATTGATAAAGTTTGCATACAACGTTTGGCGCCCCAGTTTCCTGGCACCCAACCTCGCCCTCCCTAAGGTCGGCACTGAATATATATATATATATATATATATATATATATATATATATATATATATATATATATATATATATATATATATATATATATATATATATATATATATATATATATATATATATATATATATATATATATATATATATATATATATATATTAAAAAAAGCTGCAAAATATTTAATGAGCCATTATTTTCAAGAGACATTAAATAAACTTATGAAACCATCTTTAATCAATCTAATGAATAAAACTTTAAAAAAGATTTTTGTACGCTTTGTGTATTGTTAAAGGTAAGTAGTAAAGTTTGTTATACTCACTATTTTACTTAAAATAACAAAATATGAAATCAATATTGAAGGGTATCATTGGTATTAATGATTTTAAACCAGCAATTAAAACACACCAACTTTATTAAAGTAAAACAAAAGCTCAATAATCAATACAAAATATATTGGTAATTTTTTTAATAATTGTTCCAACCAAGCATTCTTTTGAACAATTTTTTTTTTTTTTTTTATAAATTATCCAGTTTATGTCCAATTCATTTTAATTTTAAACTTACAAATACGTATGAAAAAAAAAGTGTAGGATTCTTTTGATTAAAATAATCATCTATGAGAAATAATATACTATTTAGATTTTAATACTGCTACATATTAAAATCTCTTATCAAATCTGAAATTATAGATTAACAATGTAACTATATAATAATATCTCCTTATTGACATTTAAAAATCTAGTTAGAAAATGTGCACTACAAACGTTAATTTATTAGGCAAAGAATTTTGAAAGCATATCACCGCAAGTTTTTTTAACTTAAAGTTCAAACCAAAAAGTTCATATTTATTTATACTAACAAAAAAACCACATTTTATTTATATCAATATTAAATCTAAATGCGTTATGAATTAATTAGATATTATAAACTATAAGTTGCAAAAACTTAGATAAATAAAATTGCAGTTGTAAAACGTTATTTAAATTTACAGAGACCTCCAAAAACATTGAATAGACTTTTAAATATATAACCATATAAATATATAAATATATGTATATATATATATATATATATATATATATATATATATATATATATATATATATATATATATATATATATATATATATATATATATATATATATATATATATATATATATATATATATAGTAGTATTTTCAAAAACTTTACCTAAAATAATTTCGTTTTGTTTCCTCACAATATATTGTGGCTTTATATGGTATTTACCCAGTAAGCACAAGACGCATTTTAGACACTTATAGACGTCTAAAACTAGTCTAGGTAAAGACGCACTTTTATAGACGTTTTGAAGACATCTTTTAGACGTCTTTAATGAATGCGTTTTTAAAATGACGTTTTAAAGGCGTCTTTTTAAAAGATAAAAAGACGTCTAGAAGACGTCAATTTTTAAGACATTTTCTAGACGTCTTTTATAAAGGCGTTTTTAAAATGACGTTTGAAAGGCGTCTATTTAAGCGTTAAAAAACGTCTAGAAGATATCTTTTTTTAAGACATCTTCTAGACGTCTTTAATAAATGCGATTTTAAAATAACGTTTAAAATGCGTCTTGTTAAAGTTTAAAAAGACGTTTAAAAGACGCATAATAAATAGTCTAAAAGACGCATTAAAAGACGTCTAGATCAAGGCTAAAAGACGTCTTTTCTGAGACCTGTTTATAAATATGTCATTATGACTTATTTTTGACGGCTTTGTCATTACGCGTTAAGTAGATGTCGTATATTCAAAGTAAAAACATAGTTTTTATTATTTTCAATAATTTGTTTAAGTTTTAAGTGTAAATTACTTTAAATTAAATTACTTTTTTACACAATTGCTAAAATTGTTGTCACAGGAATCACTAAAATAGTTGCTATAATATTAATATATCTTTTTTTTATTAATAATTGTTTTGCTTTTTTATTAGATAGTTGACTGATTATGATAATAAGTGAAAATGGCAAGAATAATATATAAGTTAAATATCAGTATTTTTAGTTTTTATACACCCACAAGCCATATAATAATTCAAGTATGCGGTCAAAAATTAGCTAGCAAAGTGTAAGATAAATTTTATTACAACTAAAGCTAAGTTATAAAGGTTTTAAATACCTGTGTTGATATGTATTTGTTATTGTTATGTATCATTTTCATCCTTGATGCATCAACCGTTTATGGTGATTACAGCAATATTATTTTGATTGCTGATTCCTATGTATATTTTGTATATACGAAATTATAACAATATATGATTTTATAAATATAATGAATAAATACCACATACTACGCGAAAATATTACGTCATGTACTTAAATTTATCTTGAAAAAAACGTCTAAAATACGTCTAAAACGCGTTTTTATAATGACGTCTTTATTTAGACGTCTTTTAGCCTTATGATCTAGACGTCTACAAGTGCGCCTTTTAGACCTCCTTAAAGACATCTTTAAAACGTCTTTTAAACGTCTTTGTGCTTACTGGGTAAATTTGGTTTAATTCATTTAATCATGGTTTTAATTTATATTAACAAGTTTTAAGGTTACTTAAATAAGAAGTGGTAGAAGCAACTCTACAGAATGGTATTGATGCATTACGTAGCAAGGATGAAAGAAAAGTAAAAATAATTTTTATAAGCACTGCTTATGGTAAATGCATAAAAAGTGAGCATTAATTGCGAGTTTTTGGCTATTTTATCTTATAGAAAACTTATAATTTTTTTAAATAATTTTTTTAATTGGAAACATTAGTAATATATTTATTTTCTCCTATTTATTGTTCGCAAATATATTTGGTATTGCTTTTCGTTTTAATTTAGTTTTTATATGTATTTCTTTTAAAAACTGATAAAATCCTTTTAATTACAAATATAATAATACAAACTTTTATTGTTTGGTGACTTTTAGGCAGTTAATATCAAAAACAAAGTTTTTTTACTTAGCTTTTAAATTTATTTGTATATTTTTGATTTTCTAAATAATTTTTCTATTATTGACAAACAGTTTTATGATAAATAATAACTCTTTAGATATTGATAGAGACTTTATTGGTTATGTTGCAAGCAACATCAAGAGTAATATTGGCGCATTAAAACGAGGCAAAAACCTTTTTTTTTGTTATTGTTTTAATAAATAAATATTTCAAAAACATTATTCTTTTTATTTTTTGTAATGATTTGTGTCAATACAGGGATTAAATTATATATGAAGTAAACTTTTTATTACCCTAATGAGTGTTGCCACACGTGTTGAATCCTTAAACGCCTTTATGGTAACAAATAAATTTTTTTTCTTATATCAAGTGTTTTGTAGTTGTTATAAATGGAGTCAGTAGGATAATGAGTTGAACTAATATAAAAAGTTAATGAACAAACAAAAATACGACGTCATTAGGAAGTCTATTAGCGTTTGTTGTGGACCACTAAACGAATTATTTCGGACTTACTTGGAGATTAAAGGTCCGAAATGGACAGACTAAAGTTGTTTAGGACATCTATGACATCCAATGGACGTTCTTTTGACGTGTATTGACCATTTTGAATAGACTTTTGGACGTCCGGTTCGACTAATGGGTAGTAATGGGTAATAGAAATTTACAATTAGTAATTAAAGCTTTTAAAGCTGAATTCAAAAAATCGTAAAAAGTTCATTGCACTTTAAAAAAAATTTATCTGAGAGAAAAATTGTGCAAATCATTATTTAAGTTTAACATTGTGATGACAACTAATAGAATTTCATATATTTCGATTACGCCTATTAAAATAAAAAACATTTGAATGCAAAGAATAAAATAACGATTTTAAATGAAAGCTATTAATATACTACTAATTTCAAAACTAATAGCTGCGATAAAGTTGGATTTTCTAATATGTGACACATTTCCGATTAACACAACTATTTTAAACCAATGTTAGTGGAAATAAGTTATTGTTATTATAAAACTGTATTTAGTTTTAAATTCATACTTAATTTCAAAGTATGCATGTTTACTTACACTTTAGCTTTCATAAAGATTTTATAACTTTTATTGGATTTTAAAGGATTTCAAAGGTCATGGCTACTTTGCCATCTTTTTGGTCAAGAAAAGAAAAATAATTAAATCAGTCATCAAAATTATGTCCGATTTTGATACAAAATCATTTATATTCAATAATAATACAGCTTTTAAAAAAGTCTTATATCTCATTCCTGCAATCCTTTTAATGACATTGTAGGACAAATAGATGATCATGTTATATGAAATAAATTTTTATTGGAACACTTCTCTCCAATTCTTAATAACTCCAAATCTGATAACGAGATGATCTGATAATCTGAGTTGAATATGGAGGATTTAAAAACATTACATAGAAAAAAGTTGAATGAAAATAGTAGTTATGTCGTATTTGTTATAAATAACTGGGAAATGTGTATGAAGCAGGATACAATTGAATCCATTGATGTAGAGTCATTGTCGGATGATAGCAGTGATGAAATGGATAACAGTGTGGAAAGTGAACCAGATATTTAATTTGGGCTAATTAAGGAATAATCAGGGAAAAATCAGGAAATACTGACAGGTAAATTAAAAAATATTGGATGACGCCCTAACTAATGATGGTTAAATTTATTATTTAAACTGATTTTCATGCCAATATTTTTATTTCACATAGTAATGTATTATTAAGCTGAATTTAAGGATGGAATATCAGTGGTTGCTGATCGCTGGTTATTACAATAATCAGCTACATGTTACTGGCTTCAAAGAATTGGTGTTACACAATGATAAAAAATGAAAAAGTTACTAAGTCCAAATCACAAAGACTGGCCTCTTTATCTCTATATAACTTATATAGAGTTAAGGAAGCCAGTGTTTGTGATTAGGAATTAGTAACTTTTTCATTTTTCTTACATTATATGAATATTGAAAATTTAATCTTCCAGACTATAAAAAGATGAAAAAGACATAGACTAAATCTATGTACTACACTGATTTAATTTCAAGTTGTTCAAAAATAAAACATGATTTAAAAAGGAAAAAACTAAAAACACAAAGGTAAAGTACATCATATATATTGTATATTTTTGAAATGTTAAGATTCTAAATGCAAATTAGAATTCCTATGTTGAAATTTTTGTGTTCATTATTATTGTATTTACATAACAACTTTATTAACATTTTGTTTTCATTTTTAGAAGTCCTAAAAAAAAAAAACAGATCAAAAGACCAATCGATCAGAAAATTATAGTTCTGAATCTTTTAATAATTAACATTTTGGACCTATTCTTCCCCCATCCGCATGTAAACAGTCAACTTCCACTATTTCCACAGATCGAATCGATGAACCTTAACTAGTTAGTTCTAGCACAAACATCACATCTGCTATTTGTAAGTTTTGCATTTAAAATAATGTTTTTGCATAATTTGTTGAATTATATTTGCAAAAAGGTGTTCTTTTTAAAATAAAAAACTTTTGAAAGTTACAAAATACTAATATTTTTATTATTCCTGGTGCTCTAATTAGTTAGAGGGGCTTCTTTTATTTTTTTGTTTGCAGCTTAACGTCTATGGTTCCATACTTGTGTGGCTTAAAAATAAGAAGAGTAAAATAAAATTGACAACAGCAAAGTTGCAATTAAGAAACTTAAGATGTAATTGAGAACGTGAAAGTTGTAAACGAGATATTGTAAGATAAAGTATTGAACCCAATTTCCCACTGTATTACTTTTTGCTTCACATACTTCTGGAAGAATAAAAGTAGGTTTTACAACTCCAAATCTCCTGTAATTTTATTCTTATTTAGTTCTCAACTTTAATTTTATTCTTATACAGTCTATTAACTTTTTAAAACCCTAACACTAGAAATTATGCAAAAATAAAGATTTTGTGACAAAATTCCTAGAATCATTCTTGTGACTCTATATACCTGAACTTTTCATATAAATATAACTATTGTTTTTGAATAGTTCCTGATTTATTAAAACCAGCTATGGCTGATGTTGTTAGACCGTGACTTCACAATTTAATTAAACGGTAGGAGGAAATTAAGTCTGAGTTACATGTGCAGCGTCAAAAGCAAGTGTCTCTTAGTTATAATTCAAGTGGAAATACTCCAACAAAGATTACACTTCCATTAAAAGAAATAGATGGACTCTTTGAGTTAAATAGGGTTTTAACAAAAATATACTGTATGTAGATTAAAGTAGTTAATACTGTATGTACAGTTTGTCTTATATTATCAGTTTACTTTTTTTTTTAAATTAAGAGTTCAAATTAGTATATTTTTTCTATTTAAAATCGACTTTATATGTAATAACGTTTATACTTCAGTAAACTCATTTTCATATGATATAGCTAATAATAAATGTTTATTTTTTTATAGGTTTTTTTTGTCTATAATTGACGGAAGTGGTCTTGATGATTATTCGAGAAAAATTACAAGAAAATTTCAAAAGAAAAACTATCAATGCTTTATAACTTTACAGGAAGAAATGAAAAATTAGAGTTTTGTTGTCTAGTTGGGGTGAAAAATGTGATATGTGGAAGGCAAACTTGTAATTGTTGTGAAAAAAGTTATATGTGAGATAAAACTTATATTTTTGTCATTGTCATCATCATCATAATTATCACCATCGTCATCATTTCAACGTCATCATCATCGTTGTCATAATCATCATCACCGTCATCATCATTGTCATCATTTTCTTTGTCATAAATATTCCATAAAAAAATTTCATTTTATAATTATTCTAAGGATAACAAATAAATCTTTCCATCTGTTTATTATTGTACATTTTATTATCTAACATCAACAGTTAGTCAACTGGACAAATTACTTTCAAAATGGCTGGCAAGGTTATTGATAAAGATGGACGAAAAAAATCTCGAGAAAATAGTCGAAAAAGTCAATAAAGTTTTTACTTTACTCAAATTTACTTTTACCTTTTTTAAATGTTTTATCTTTATCTGTTTAAAATTGTAATTTTAATATATCAATTATGAAAAGTTGTACATTTTTAGTTTCTAAATAATGTAATAATGAACGATGTAAAGTCAATTTGCTTATGAATTTTACAATAAGAATTTATAATCTTGAAGTTATTCATGATTTTTAAATAGATCTTTAAATAAGATGCCATTGCGTATTGAGTATGAATATTCAATTATTTACTATTATTTGCTAATAATGTGCTAATGTTTGGCCTGCGTTGGACATTAGCTAAACCAATATTTTCTTAGCCATTCAAAACCATTATTGGCCCAATATTATAGCCATGATTTATCCAGTAATCTGCTGATGTTTGCCCAACAAAGGCCCATTTGTACTTCCTAATATTTGCCTAAAGTTTGCAAATAATATTGGCTCAAAACAGTAGCCAATTATTGCCTAATGGTTGCCCAAGGACTTTGTGCTATCTGGGAATTACTAAAAGCAACATAAAGACACTAAAAACATTAATTTAAAACTACTAAAGATATTATTTGAAAATTTAAGATGATTGAGTTATTTAACAATCTTAAATTAAGTCAATTTAATATATTATTGAATTTGATTTCACAACAAATATCTCAAGAATTTATAAGTGTTATGATAATATTAAAAAAGGAGATTAGTTAAACTCCTTTATTATCAAAAAATCTACAAAAAACTCACACAATATACTATTAAATACAAAAGTTATAATTAAAATCATATAATAAAGGTAATAAATAAATTAGTAAAGAAAAAATAAATTAGGTTTACTAAATAAAATGTATAACATGATATAAAACTAAGATAGAGTAAAGTCAAGTATAAATTATTTTCATTAAAAGAAATGATGTTGTTCCAAGAAATGTAAAATTTATTAATATTTTAAGGTAAAACCTATACAGGTTGTTATTAAATATAACCATTCTGCTATTATATTGTTATAATTTATTAGAGTTAGAAATAAGAATAAACATATTTAAAAACCCTAAAAAAGGAGAAGTTCCTGCTATAGATAATATTATAATAACTAAAGCAAATGTCTAAATTTTATTTTTCATTAAATATCCACCTAATACTATGATAAATTTTATACTACTTTTGTATAATACTAAAATTATAACTAGAAATAGATTTGTAAATAAATAAAAAAAAATGATATAATAAACAATTTCCTATACCCTATATATTATTTAAATGCTATAATAATAAACCAAAAAAATAACTATAAACGTTTACCCTTTTTATTTTATTTTCATTAAATCCAGCAATTCTCTTTAGAACTATTAAAAATGCTAAAAAAATCCTAAAAGCTTCTAAAAGATTAAGTATTTCAAAGTTACTATTGACTTTTAATAAAATAATAAATATAGATAGTTTACATAAAGATGATAATAGCAATATTAGTACTAGATCTATTCCTTTAAATATTTCACAAATTCAAAAATGAAATACGGCTAAGCCTAATTTAAGTGAAAGAGATAAAACTGATACAGAATTGCTAAAAGAATGAAAAGAAGATGAAATGTCAAGTAAAAAATTAATTAAATTTATGTCTAATAAAATTGAAGTTTTAAATAAATAAGACACAAAAAGAAAAATAAGATGAATTACTGCTAAGGATTTAGTATTTTAAACTTGCTTTTAAAGTTATTATATTATTTCTATTAGAAACAAATAGGAATTGGTAATGAAAAGGTCTAAATTTCTACAGATAAATTTAAAACTATTAAATTATTAGATAATACTTTTACTAGTGATAATAAAAAAAAGTATACAAAATTAATATTTTTAATTTTAAGTGAAAATTAATTAAATTGATGATAAACTATACTAATATACAAATAGGATTTTTTTTTAACAAACTGTGTGATTATAATAAATAAAATTAAAGAATGTAATTGTTGGTTTCTAGTACATGAGATTGAAGGAGTTTAAGAAAATGCGTTGTGTCTTTAAAGTATGCTGGTAATTGTTCAGCAACTGGCTGAATAAATTCTGTGATAAAGAACGATAAGTTATCGATTGGTCCGTCACAACCAGAAACAATTAGTCTTAAGGGAGTGTCTATCTTATGAATCTTGGGAAGCCTATAAAACAGGGGTGTACGATGGGGTGTTTTTGGTCGTAGAAACTCTAATGTTTTTTTATCAATCATATGATGAAGAAACATATAGTCAATAAGATTGTTAACATCTCTCGCTATACTTTTTGTTGGGTCTTCTGAGAGTAGTTTATATGTATTTTTATCTGATAAAAGTAGAGAGATCTTTTCTTCATAGTCAGTTTTTTCTAAAATACAAATACCCCCTCCTTTGTCGGCCTTTTTTATGATAATTGTGGGATTAAACATAAGGGAGTTTAGTGCGTGAATAAGTTTAGGAGTTAAATTTTTTTTATCTTTCGGTAGTTGTGAGAAAATAAGTGCGATTATATCACATTCTACCAAGTTAAGATAATTTATAATAGTTTTATATCGCGACTTATATCACTGTTACATCGCCCAAAATAAATTTTTAACCACTCATTTATTTTAAATTTACCTGGCTTTGTTATAGTATTTAGTTTTTCTTATTGCAATATTCATTAATATATTATTTATCTGCTGATTTTCATATTATTACTGTTTATTATGAATTTTTATGATTTATTATCTTGCATTGATTACTCAACTTTATTTGAATTTTCATATGCACAATTTTCATCTTTTATTATTATTCAGAGGAATTTTTTATATCCTTCATTTAATGTCTACATTTATGCCAGTTACTATATTAAGGTCTTTGTGCGACGATTTTTTCGCAACCACACATTGTTCTATAATTGTTATGATTCTAGGTTTCGCGGGTTTTTCATTTTCTTTCACTTTTGATTGGTTATCACATTTCGAACGAGGTATCTATGACAGCGTTAGAGTTTATTCAAGGCTATTGTTGTTTTGTTGATTAAAATTTTTTTTTTTTTTAATGAGGTATTCTGATTTCTGTTTATCTTTGGATTATTTATGCTATTAATACCTATCTAGTTTTAGATCTTAAATTGAATTTATTTATATTTTTATGTTTCGATTAGATTTTTAATTTATTGTGCTTTCATGTTTTCTTTCGGTGGTATGGTAAGTGATTTATTTAGTTATTTTTATTTATTTTTTACAGTTTATCTACACTTTTTTATATCATATTTTTAAAAAACATTAGTGTTTTACAAATTTTGGGTTGGTGGGGTTTTGGCTATTACTAGTGAGTCCTTTTTTACTGCAGTATGGATAAGGCGTAAGTCGCGGGGTAAAGCACAAGTGGCGATGACGTTAGTCTGATGGGATAAACTAGTTATAAGTGCTGATCCTCATCGAAAAGCCTGTAATAATAGACGCGACTCTGAGGAGATGTTTATTACTTTATCACTACATAATTATGTTTACACATTAGCATTAATGTTCTTTTTCCATTCTAAGGCCTTACATTGCTATCCATATTTTTTGTTTTTGTTTGTTATATTTTTGTTTTTGTTTTTTATTTTTAAGTTTTTTGTTTATCAATTTTTTGGTTTAAAAAAAAAATTATTTTGGTTATATTTGTTGTATATCTTCGTACGTACTAGTTTTTTAAATGATACAATTTTTTGTTATTGTTATTGTGAGTACTGCTTGGATGTGTTGTCTGTCTTACTTGTTTTGAAATTTTTCTCAAATAATCTTTATTTTTGTCTTGACAACTCTCAAAATATGCTTCGTTCGATAAATAATTCTTCTTTATTCTAATGTACTTCATTTCTTCCCTCGGGTGTTCACTGCTCGTGTGTGACCATTCGGCGAATTTTATATGCCAAAGTTTTTAAATAATATATAAATAAGAATTTTTTTTGACAAACTGTGTGATTATAATAAATAAAATTAAAGGAAATGATATAGCTAGTGCTAATCCTTGTTATATACGATCATTTAGTTGCCGTTGAATCTCACGTAACTGAAATTTGTTTTTAGAGCGACTGTTGTGTACTTTAGATCGAAATAGTATTATGTCAAATGCTAACAATTTTTGGTTTTTAACATCATAATGTTCAAGTTTTTTTAATTGTATTTCATGGCCTTCTAAATCAAAAGCTTCAAAAAATTAATAAAAACCCCTAAAGTATAGCAATCAGTAACAAATTCATTATATATTTGCTCAACTAAGGTTATTATTGCATGGTCAGTAGATTGGTTGTTTTTAAAACCATATTAATAACTGCATAACATCTTGTTATATATATATATATATATATATATATATATATATATATATATATATATATATATATATATATATATATATATATATATATATATATATATATATATATATATATATATATATATATATATACCCAGGCAACCAGCGCATATGGGTACCGTATGGGAGTCGTCTGGGTATCTGGTATGGGATACGCGAGGGCTTTTTTTATGGGCTCGGTCTGGGACCCATATGGGAAAGCAATAAACACGGTATTACATTTTTTGATATCGAGGCGGAATTGAAAAAAGTTATTTTCAAAATAAAAATGGCTAATCGGTTCGCAACGTGCAACTTATTTCATAGTATTTTAATTAAAATGATTCATTTTAGTTAAATATATAATTTTTTATATAATTCTGTATAGTTTTTATAAAATTTTATAATAATTATAAAAATATGATAAATTTTTTTAAGATAATTCATGAAATTATTCATAATAATTTTCTTATTTATAGTTGGATGTTTGTATAGGATTTATATAGATTTCAAACTACACTGTTTAAAATACTTGTTTGAAACCAATGTTAGTTTTATATAACTTTTTAAATTTAAAAAGTTAGTTAATAAAACTTAGTTTCAAAAGTTAGTTAACGACATTTTAGTTATGCACCTAAAAATGGTAATACCACAGTAATAAAATATAATAATTTTAGTATCATTTGTTATCTATTGTTAATCTTTAGTTAATTAATAGTTAAAATATGGCAAGTGCTAATTTTTTCTATTAATAATATCTAAAAAAGATAAACTGATAACTGATAGGCCTCAAGACTTAAAATTCCCGAAACAGATCAAGCAAGTAGATTTTATTTGCTTCTAAAGACAATATAATACACACACACATACATTTGTGTGTATATATATTATATATATTATATTATATATTACATATTATATAACCTTTTTTATATAAAGAACGTTATATAAAGTGCTAAACTTGCTCTTGGGAATGCTCAATGCTCTTGGTAACTTACATGATTGACAAAGTTCTACATATTTATACCTATATACAGCAAACTTCTGATAACTTGAACCTTCAAGGGACCAAGAAATTAGTTTGAGTTAGCGAATGTTAAATTTATCAAGATTATAATAGAAATAAGGTTTTAGTTCAAGTATTCAAAATTAGTTACTGGAAGTTCCATTTATCAAGGGTTTGAAATATTTGTAGCCTTCTATATATATACTATATATTTAGAAGGCTTATGGTAATTTTTAGTCTTATATATAGTTTATATATTTATTACAGCATTGTATTCTATTACTAATTTACTGTTAATTTAAATTCTGTTTGTTAATTTAAATTATTTTAGTTTATTACAGTTCTGCTTTTCTTTATTTTCAGAATGGCAAATAATTTATACTCATATTCTACAAAAAGGAGGAAAATATATGCTGTTGTTAATAGAATATTTTCTGATGCTAGTTCTCAAAACAATTCTATGTGTATTAATGAAAAAAATGACATGTTGATGATTTTTCAGAAATTTGTAACAGTCATAGTAATAATGATATTTATAACAATGAACACAATTATCAAAATAATGATAAAGTTATGCCTCGTGATAACGAGCTTATTAGCGCTGATGATATTCCAGCACAAACTGAAATATGCTTATATGATACAGGTAGTAAATTTGAAAACCAAAATGAAACAACTAGCTTAGTAAGTCACGATGAAGACGAAGCTGTAGAGTATGATGTCAATACTGATTGCCTTCAGAGTCAGTTACAAACATGGGTTTTAAAATTTAACATTTCACATAATGCATGTTCAGATTTGCTTTCATTGTTAAGACAATCACATCCTGATTTGCCAAAGGATGCAAGAAGTTTGTTGCAAACTGAAGAAAGCATCACTATAAAAAGTATTGCAGGCGGAGAATATTTCTATTTTGGATTAAAACATTGGTTTTCTATTTTAATGGAAAGGTATCCTATCAGGTCTGAAATTAGTAAATTGTATCTGCATATAAATATAGATTGAGTGCCATTATTTAATAGCTCAACTGCCAGCTTTGATATACATTATAATTACACAATACATTTTATGATTATTATGACTTTTATGGTATATTATATTATAATATCATTTGATAAATCAAAGCTCAAAGGTTGATGTAAGAGCAATATCTCTTACTTCCCGGCAAGGCTTGTATGATATCACATCAAACATAAGAGGCTAGTCTGGTGTATATTTTTTTTAATTTTGTTTTTGTGATACAGTATAATTATGTATGCAATAGTTTTATTCGATGAAACTAATACAACAGATTATGTGCCACTAACTTGGATAAGTGGAGTTGACATCAATTCACTTCCATCCAGTATTAAAAATAAAGTATCTGTTAAAGTCTTTTGGCCAAATGATAAAAATTTAAATCCAACTAGTATTGCAAAGGCTAAAAATAATCTAATGGATCCGAATGTGCATTGGCCTTTATTTACTTCTAGAATACTAGGAATTGCAGGTAAAATTAATGTTATGCTTTTATAATTATATTTTATTAATAATTCATTGCTAAAAAAATGCCTCTGTGTTGCAAGTTTCATTCAATACGTTATTTAATGTATTGTATTTCAATTTATTTATAGACAGTCTTACTGAAGCACGGTCAAAAGCGAAATGAGCCGAGGACACCTCCAACCTAGATATATATATATATATATATATATATATATATATATATATATATATATATATATATATATATATATTATATATATATATATATATATATATATATATATATATATATATATATATATATATATATATATATATATATATATATATATATATATATATATATATATATATATATATATATATATATATATATATATATATATATATATAATATATATATATATATATATATATATATATATATATATATATATATATATATATATAATATATATATATATCTATATATATATATATATATATATATATATATATATATATATATATATATATATATATATATATATATATATATATATATATATATATATATATATATATATATATATAAATTTATATATGTGTAGGTGTTTTAATATGCTTTTGTTAAATAAATAGGTGCTGTTAAATTAAATCCTAGCACAAAAAATTGCACGCAAAAGGAAATCGAAACTGAACTTTCAACCTGGTTTGCTAACTCACGTGATCGTGGAAGATCTGGTAAAGTCGCTGTCAATGTTAACTCGACTGAACTAGATGCAGATTATCTTACTCCGTCAGAAAATATGGACAAATTTGCTTAACATTACTATTTATTAAAAAAAAATAGCTTACATTATATCTGGGTTTTATTTCTGCGTTTCTAGTTCTTTATGACGAAATTGACTTTATGGAAGAAGTTAAATAACGCTTAAATCGCGCTTATGAGACTTGAGATACTTGCAACTATTTTTGGGCTGTATACAGATTTCCCTAGTCGTAACCGTATGGGCACCATATAGGCTAATTAAATGGGCTGCATACAAAAACCATATGGGTTTCCCAGCGGGAAGCCCGTGTGGGACATGTACGGAGCCCATTTGCATCTCCCGCTGGACTAGCAACGGGTTGCCCATATGCGTCCCGTATCAAAGCCCGTATGGATCCCATATGGTACCCTTATGTGTTGGCTAGCTGGGTGTATATATATATATATATATATATATATATATATATATATATATATATATATATATATATATATATATATATATATATATATATATATATATATATATATATATATATATATATATATATATATATATATATATATATATATATACATATATATATATATATATATATATATATATATATATATATATATATATATATATATATATATATATATATATATATAAATATATAAATATATATATATATATATATATATATATATATATATATATATATATATATATATATATATATATATATATATATATATATATATATATGTATATATATTTAAATATATATTTATATATATTTATATATATATATATATATATATATATATATATATATATATATATTATATATGTATATATTTATATATAAATTTATATATATACATATATATATATATATATATATATATATATATATATATAAATATATATATATATATATATATATATATATATATATAAATATACTAAGCCCAAAGACGTTTAAAAGACGTTTTAAAGATGTCTTTAAGGAGGTGTAAAAGTCGCACTTGTAGACGTCTAGATCATAAGGCCGAAAGACGTCTAAATGAAGACGTCTTTATAAAAACGCGTTTTAGACGTATATTAGACGTTTTTTTCAAGATAAATTTAAGTACATGACGTAACATTTTTGCGTAGTATGTGGTATATATTGATTGTATATATAACATCATATATTGTTATAATTTTGTATATATAAAATATAAATAGGAACCAGCAATCAAAATAATGTTGCTGTAATCACCACCAACGGTTGATGCATCAAAGATGAAAATAATAAATAACAATAGCAAAGATATATCAGAACAGTATTTAAAACATTTTTAACTTACTTTTAGTTATAATAAAATTTATCATACGTACTGATAGCTAATTTTTGACCGCATACTTGACTTATTATATGACTTGTGGGTGTATAAAAACTAAAAGTACTGATATTTAACTTATATATTATTCTTGCTATTTTCACTTATTATCATGATCAGTCAACTATCTATTAAAAAAGCAAAATAATTTTTAATAAAAAAAAGATATATTATTATTATAGCAATTATTTTAGTGATTCCTGTGACAACAATTTTAGCAATTGTGTAAAAAAGTAATTTAATTTAAAGTAATTTACATTTAAAACTTGAACAAGTTATTGAAAATAATGAAAACTATGTTTTTACTTTGAATATACGACATCTACTTAACGCGTAATGACAAAGCCGTCAAAAAAAAAGTCATAATGACATATTTATACACAGGTCTCAGAAAAGACGTCTTTTAGCTTTGATCTAGACGTCTTTAAATGCGTATTTTAGACTATATATTACGCGTCTTTTAAACGTATTTTTAAACTTTAAAAAGACGCATTTTAAACGTCATGTTAAAATCGCATTTATTAAAGACGTCTAGAAGATGTCTTAAAAAAAGATATCTTCTAAACGTTTTTTTAACGCCTAAATAGACGCCTTTTAAACGTCATTTTAAAAACGCCTTTATAAAAGACGTCTAGAAGATGTCTTAAAATTTGACGTCTTCTAGACGTCTTTTTATCATTTAAAAAGACGCCTTTTAAAGGTCATTTTAAAAATGCATTTATAAAAAACGTCTAAAAGATGTCTTTAAAACGTCTATAAAAGTGCGTTTTTACCTAGACTAGTTTTAGACGTCTATAAGTGTCTAAAATGCGTCTTGTGCTTACTGGGTGTAGTTTTAAAGAGCGCGTTAATAAAACAGACCAGAAAAAGTTTAAAAAGTTAAATTTTTTTTTTTTTCAAATGATAGACTGCCTGCCCAAACCAAACCCTCAGTCGATGTAGCAGCACTTTCTTACGAGTCAGGCTATTTGTCAGTCGATGTAGCAGCACTCTCTTGCGAGTCAGGCTATTTGTCAGTCGTTGTACCAGCACTCCCTTGCGAGTCAGGCTATTTGTCAGTCGATGTAGCAGCACTTTGTTGCGAGTCAGGCTATTTGTCAGTCGATGTAGCAGCACTCCGTTGCGAGTCAGGCTGATTGTCAGTCGATGTAGCAGCACTCCAATGCGTCTCAGGCTATAAGATAGTCGATGTAGCAACTTTTACGCATGTTTTAAAAACGTTATTTAATAAAACAAAACACTAATAAAAAAAAACTTTCTAGTCGTTATAATTGCAGTTTTTTAAAAAGATTTCACAGATTCTAAACGTAATTTTTGTCCAAACACGAGATGATTTGGTGTTAGAGGCTCGTTGCCGGGTACTTCGTACATAAACGTAATCGGCCTGTTGTTTACAACAACTTCAATTTCAGTCAAAATTGTTGGCATTTCTTCATAAATAACTCTTGATGTTTTTAGAACCTTTTTAAGTACTCTCTTGGTAGTTCGTATCATCCTTTCGATTACCCCTCGACACCATGGAGCAGCAGGAACATTAAAACACCATCGTATACGTCTTGAACTTGAGAAGATTTGAGTTTCTTCAGCAGAAAAATTTGAACCATTATCGCTGATAAATTGAAAGGGTGCGCCGAAGCGGCTTAAAAAACGACGAAGCCCACAAATGCAAGCTTCCGCTGTACAATCGGGAATCAAATCTAAATAGAGAAAACGTCTACTGCAACATGTAGTAACAAACAACCACGCTTTATTCATTACATTAGTTTCATAAATATTCTTAAGCATGATTGGTCCGTAAAGATCTACTCCCAGGTTTTTAATTGCATATTCATCACTAACTCTAAATAGGGAAAAAGGAGGAGAATTAGGATACTTAAATAGTTTACTGTCAAATCTTCGACAAGTGTAACAATTTCTAACTATATTTTTAATTAAATTGCGAGTTTTTGTAAACCAAAACTTAGTTCTTAATTTATTAAGTGTTTCTTTAACACCACTATGTTTAGTAAGATAATGATAATGTAAAATAATCAAATTGGTTAAGTAACTTTTATTTGGTAAATATATAGGAAACTTTGAATTAAATGGAATTGGTGCGTTACTAAGACGACCTTGACAACGAATTATCTCATCGGCTCTAAAAAAACCTAAATCTCGTTTTTATTGATTATAAGACTCACTATTATATATATATCTTTTTCAATGAATTTAATCCACAATATTTCTGCATTATTTAATTCAAAAGTAGTTAGTGTAGATAAATCACTATTACATTTTTTTTAAATTATACTAATAAAACGCAAAACTAAAGCTGTTACCTATAGAAGACGATCATATGTTTTAAAAATCTTAATGTTCATAAAATCTAAATTTTCTAAAGAATGTTCAGAGGTAATTAAAGTTATAACTTCAGACTGAGAATCTCCTTGTTTGCTTAAATCAAATAAAGGCCAGGAAATTAAACAATTATATAAAAAACTAGGACCTTTAGACCAAAGGTCATAATTTTGAAAGCTACTAAATTTACAACCACGAGATATAATATCTGCGGAATTTCTTTCACTTTCAATATAAACCCAAAACTTAATATTATACAATAAACGTATTTTTTCCAGGCACTTCTGAAGAAAGGCTTCATATTTTTTTTATTTACATTGTTTACCCAATTAAGACACATAATGGAATCAGAAAATAACTTAACACAAGAAATATTTAAAACACACGTAACTCTTTTTATACTACTGAAAACAAATTAGCTAATAATAACATTGCCCTTAATTCTAATTTAGGAACAGTATTCTTAAGTAAAAGAGAAACTCTTGCTTTAGAAGTAATTAGACAAGAATTAGCAACTCTCTCAGCGCTACTTCTTAAGTAAATGCAACAACCGTACGTGTTTAGACTCGCATCGCAAAAGCCGTATAACTCAAATTTATTATGTTGGATGTTATAACACTCTTATTATACCATCTTAGAACATAAATAAAAGGTACAGAATCATTAATAATATCGTTCCTTTTAATTAAGGCCTCTTCCTCTATAAGTGAGTTTCACCCTAACTTTAACTTACAAATTGGTTGAAATAATCTTTTACATCTTACTATATTAGGATTCACTAATCCTAAAGGATCATTATTATTGCTATTATTATTATTATATTATTATTATTATATTTTCTTTGCCGTATAATTAAATTTACAATGAGAAAAAACCATTCATGTATAAAAATTGGCCGGAGCAAGAAGAAGACATAAACTGTCTTATCGCCAAGCCCCGTTTACATTAACGTCACAAAGTTATAAGTTAAAAACTAAAAGGTTAAAAATTGAAGTACAATACAATATTAGTTCGACAAATATAAGACGCAAGTAATAAATCGAATAAATGTTATTTGTCTGTTCAAAATTAATAGTATATATATTTTTTATTTTAATAAGAAATAAACAAGATACACAAGACAATAGTAAATGAGTAGTGATGACTTTTTCAGGTTTAATTATTTTAGGTGATTTTTGAAGAAGTCTTTAAAATCGAAAGTTTTTTCTAATAGAAAACGTTTAGATTCTCTTTTGAATTGTTCTAAGGAGATGCCTCGAAGAATTTTATTTTTAATTATATTTTTTAAAAAACCTTTCCATATAAATGGTCCCCGGTTTTGAATTTGAAATGAATTGAGTTTTAAATAAGATCTTGGAATAACAAAATTATCAGATGAAAATTTAGTGAGATATTTATGATATATTTCGGTAAAGTAAGACTGAAATATATTAGGAGATAACGCATGTTTTGTTTTAAACGTAATTAGCATAACTTGGTATATATTAAGTTTGTAAATATTAAGCACATTAAGTTTCTTTAAAAGAGATTCACCATCAACAGTTCTGTTAACGCCAAAAATAATCCTACAAGCATGTTTTTGTTTGCTATAAATTTTTTTGAGCTTCCCATAATTGGTACTTGCCCATGCAAGATTACAATAGGAAAGATAACTATGAATAAATGAGAAATATATAATTTTTAAAGATTCCGTATTAAGAAAAGGTTTAACTTTATATAGCATTGAAATATTTTTGGAGATTTTATTTTCAATAAATCTAATATGAAATAAAAACTTGCAATGAATTTAAGAATACTTTTTTTAGTAGGTTTATTGTCCACTAAATATAATAAATCCTGAAAGATAAAAATTAAATCATCTTCAGTTTTATTCTACTTTAAACCAAGAACTTAAGTAATATTACTTGGGGTTGAATTGTCCTCTTTAATTAAACTGCATAGTTCCTTTGAGTATGACTCAAATTTTGTAAGACAAAAATTTCCTTCTTTTAAACATTATTTAGCTTTATTATAAAACACAAGTCCTTCGGATACAGAATGAAAACTCGCATCTAAATCATCCACATGTAATGATTGAATTAATTTCTTGCTAAAATCTAAATCGTTCACAGCATAACGTTCAGCGCGATTAATTAAAGTCGCAGATAATAAAAAAGGAGAAGAAGTTACGCCAAACAAAACTCGACAATCGATAAACACTTAATTCACTATTTTTTAAACTGTCTAAATCAAATAATTCTTTATACCATATAAATCTTACAAAGTCTCAATGCTTTTCAGGTAATGCAATGTTTCAAAATGATTTCTCAATGACAGCAATTGAAGCGATTCGCTTCGCACGAAAACGTAAAAGTATACTATATAATGAAGTTGTTAGAGATGGTCCTGAAAATAAGCATTCATTTAACGAAGGACCGTATGTGCAAGTACTTGCATCAAAAACTATACGTATTTATGAAGTCAGCTTATCTTTGCGTATTACTGTACGGTGAGGTAAATAGTGAACGTTACCAATATTACCTTCAAAATTAGAGACTTTTTCAATAATGCCTTTAGATAATTGATCCTTAATAGTATTATTGTAAGACGAAAATAAATCTCTATCGCTTGCAAATTTTTTCTCTAATGCTGAAAATCTCGACTTACATAAATTATAATTGTCACCTATCACCGGAAGATCTACTTTAAATGGCAATACCATTAAATTTGATATTTTTCTGAAATTTTGCGTCGTCATTAGATTTAATAGAAAATTTATATAGAAAATTGTTTATTTTAGAATTTTCTCTTTTGAAGCCTAAAGTAAAGTCAATAGCTAAATCATCGTTAATTTGTAACTCCTCCGCGTCATCTATTAAAACCAAAATTTCATCATCTTGAGTTTTAATTCTTTCAAATCTATCATTAGCCGTCTCTCTTAAACTAATTAGTTCTGATAAATTTTCACTATGATTATCGTTTTTTCATTAAAATATTGGCCTGATCGAAAATTTTCTTTATCGAATTAACATTTATAGTTCGCACTCTTCTTTTAGTTGTTAGTACAGACATTTCACAAATCTGAAGTCAAATTTAAAGAAGATTTCCTAACTTAAAAGTATTTCATTCCACAAAAAGAAATGCAGTTAATTTTAGAATGTTTTATTTAAATAAAACGCTTTTAACGTTAAAATTTTCGCGGACTTTTTTAATGCTTGTAATAAATTGTTTAAAAGAAACTTATCAGTCGACAGCGGAAAAAATCAATAAAATAAAACTCAAAATAAAGGTCAATATTTTATATTGTAGCTACTATGGTTTTAAAACCATAGTAGCTACAATATAAATGTTTCTTAAATAAAAAATTGCATAAAATTATCAGAAAAATTTTATATCTATTTATCGAAATTAAAAACAGCTTTATTTAATGAAACCCTTTCTCCGCAGCAAAAATAAATTGTCATTTATCTTTTTAGATCATGCCGTTTTGATCATGTTTGCAGTTATCACACTCTTCCCTAATCGGCACAGTGATGTCAAAAAGCGATCTTGGCAAATAGTAGTAAATAAACGGCATAATTGGCGTGGTGGAGACGATCATAATAATAATAATCATGCATAGATCATGAATGAAAAGATTGCTGGGTACATCCAATCAACATCCAAGGACGTTCTGTGCCTACTGGGTGCGACTGATAAAATATACTTGCTTGCTACTTATTTGATTTTAGTAACTCATTTTACCAAAAAGTTTTAAATAATAAAACCATATTTTTCTAAAAATTATAAAACAATTTTTAAGTGATATATAGAAAAATATATAGAAATTTTTGATCTTATTAATTAGGCGCTTCCATCAATTGTATCATCAAAATAAGTAGAAGAAAAGGTTTGAATTTTTTTTGGCAGTTGTTGAAAAGGGCTGGGGAGGGATTCAAGAAACGTTGAGATCAACAATGTCAACTTTTTGAATAACATTTATTACTTAAACAAAATATTTATTCTTTTAATTGAATTTTTTAAGGTTAGGAGGAAGAAGGTTAGTTAAAAGCTTACGTAATTGAATATAAAGGGAACAATCGAAGAGAAAAAAATGTGGAAAAATTATTATTATAATGAATAGACTGCCCCTTAATATATGTTTAATGTTATGTTGCTTATATAGTTAAGAATGCGTTTGCTATTGCATTTTCGTAACGTGTGTTATTTCTATTTTTATTAATAAATTTTTGTTAGAAGTTAGAAATTTTAACATAAATTATTCAACGAAGTGATAACGTTTTTCTTTTTGTTATAAATCTTTTCAGTTATCGTAATTTGACTCCTTATTTTTAATTGTTTAATATTAAATTAAAATTTTTATTTCAGTTACTTCTTTATCCTAAAAGAAGTTCGACTAAGTTCTGGTCAGACGTCGACATCAAAAATGGTAATTTTACATTTCATTTGACTTGTAATAATAAAGTTTATTTACTTTGTTGGTAAAAAAGTTTATTAGATAACAATAAACATTTTGCAATTATTTAATAGGGATGACTCTTTTACTCTTTTTCATGTAAAAAACCATAATTAACTTCAAACGTAAAATACTTTACATACCTGATACTGAAATGCAGAGCTTACATTAATTAAACTCTGCTTTTCGGTTAGTTAAATATATTACATAATTTTACATAAAATTATGTAATATGTTTAACTCAATTAACTAAGTTTAGATTTTTTTATTGAGTATCTGTTACGTGAAAAAGTAATTTGTTTTTACAAGTGAAAGAAATTTGCATTTAAAAATAGTTTTCCTAAACTTGGAAATGTTAAATCGTGTAAAGTAATTTATTTTATGTAGTAATTTTGATTTTGATTATGTAAATAAATTACATTGAAATGTAGTTAATTTTTTTTTTGAAAAAAAGTTGTTAATAATGCAATTTTACGTAAACGTATTATATAAAAAATATCAAACTTACTTTACAAAGTAAAATAAAACTAGGGAAGAACCTTAATGAATGGGACAATTATTGAATGGGACAAAATCAAATTTGCATAGAAGCATCTACGATTGGCTATCCAAACTCTTGTGGTAATAAGTGTTTGACACAACCATTCAACAGACCAAATCTTTATTTCTATTATGGTCTAAACGTAATGGCATTGGATGTTATTGTCTTTTGAAGAACAATAAGTAATTTTTAAAAACAATTTTCTGTGTCTGCTTTTGCAGCGATTACTAAAGTTAAGGAAAATGAAACTTCAATTTTCAACACCCAAATGTCTCTACTTTTTAAATTTGTAAAGTATTTTTGTTTAGGTATTACTGTTTTTAACCTGTCCTGTCATTTGTGGATATAGTAAAAAGCCTATTGAATGGGACAAAGTATTGATTATTGAATGGGACTTGTCCAAACAGCCTGATATGAAAAAAGTAGAAAAATATATTTCGGCAACTTAGTTATGGTCACACATAATTTTATTTTTAATAAAATTTTTTGTTTTACTAAAAACAATTATTCGTGTTTTTAATTTAATTTTAATATACATATATTTTTTAATAAAACTATTTTAGGTTTGTCAATATATACAGACATTCGGCCATATTTACAGCTTTTTCGGGTTCCCTAATGGTAGAAACTACCCTTACTGCTTGACTGGCTTGAAAGTTACTTAGGACCTCTCTTCTTTTATTAATTTTTTAGATTTGTCCCATTCAATAATTTTATTTCTCCCATTCAATGAGTAGTTCTTAATGAATGGGACAAATGCCATGGTCTTATTAAACTCTCTTTTTACCAATACCCATATGCGGAATCAATTTTTTTGTTTTTGTTTATCATAGTACGAGAGTTAACAGTTATCAAACTATTTTCAAAGTGATTTTTAAACAAATTTATCAACCTCAAAAAATGCATTTTACGAAAACTGTCCCATTTATTAAGGTTCTCCCCTACATCATAAAGACCAAATATTTTTACATGTATCACTATCTATTACAGTCAGAATCCATAATCTATCTATCACAGTCAGGATACATAAAAGTAACTCAGAATAAAGTTAGTAAATAAAGTCGGTATTTCCAATTACAAATATAAGCAAGTTTTGTGTTTGAAATTTATACTTTGTTTTGTAAATAATTAAAGTGTAACTTATATTATTTACTTTCTCAAAGAACAGTCATTCCATATTAATTTAACATAAACTTTATAATAGTATGTTATAATGTATTTGATAAGTAATAAAATTTATAATGTATTTAAAATTATTGCTTGTTTGCGCAGACTTCTGAATAAAACGTTAGAGATGACTCTGTGGAGGAACATTGTTAAAAGATTATTTTTCATGTATATCACGAAGGTTGAGTTTATTAAATATAGGGGTAAAAATAGTCAACATACAGGTATACCAGTAGCGTAGAAAAGGATATCCTGGTGCGTGAGAGACATAGTGTTAATAGGGGAAAGACTTCCAAAATAATCATAGATTTTTTATTTCATTTTTTTATTGAGCGAAAATAGGTTAGTTGCATAAATGAAACTTTACAGGAGACTGGGCATTAAGGGGAATCTTTTTCTAATTACGCTATTATTTTCTATCTATGCATGTAAACTATAAATAAGGCACTGTTCAGTTAGAGCGCGCATTTTCTACAGTTTTTTTTTTCTTTGTGTTTGCTTTTTTACCTAAAGTTTTATTATGGTAATAAAACGCACCATAAAATGGTTGGTATCTGCAGGATGATTGACTGCATAAACAGTTTTCAAGAAGGCAAAAAAAGGACTTTATTTAGGGAAGAAACCTTTTACTTTGTTGTTTTACTTTAACGGATCACTGTTTTACAAGATCCTCTTAAAAATATTGCAGAATATAAGTAAACTCAGTTACTTATTATATATAGAATAATTTAAGTTTACAAATTTTATAAAAGAAAAACTAATTTACACACTTAATTTTTCATAATTTTTTTAAATAAAAACTTGATATTACTATTAAAATAAAAAACATTTAAAATAACATTTTATCTGTAAAGTTAATTTACATTTGGAAGCATGTTTCTTTCATGTTATTCATTATTATAGGCAAGATTATTTTATAATAATGGCTAAATAATTTTTTTTATTTAGTTTTTCTTTTTAATGTTATTTTAAATTACAACTGAAGGACATACTACTAATTGAGATCAGACCCGCAAAAATACGAGTATTTCTAAGTCCGACCAAACTTAATTATACTTTTTTCTTTTATGCCCGTGCTTTCCGGACCCGTTATGTCTTTATCAAACCTACCATTTCTATATATATTTAGTTTACACCAATTATTTATACACCTATTCCTAATTAACTTCAAAGTTTTTTAGTAAAACAATTTATAATGAAAAAAACATTCAAGAGCAAAAACCTTAACATGTGCCTTTTCTATATATACGGCTTATAAACGACTTATAATTAGATTTTTTTTTTTTTTGCTAAATGCATTTCATCAATAGATTAGTGGTAAGGTGCGGTGTCATCAGTTTTGTTTGGGGAGTTTAAAACCTTCCCTCAGTCTAAAAACTTTTGAAACTTTTTTCAACCTTGCTTATATAATTATAGTAAAAAGATTGTAATACAGCAAAAAAAAGTTCTAAAATTTAAATTAAAATTTTAAAGTTTTTCTTTTTTTATAGATATATTATACGCAATTATTCCATATAACGCCTCAAACTCAACATATGCTGAAGACGTTTACTCTTACAGACGTTTATACGTAACGTTATACAAATGGGAATAAGAAGATCTTGGACCATTTAAATAAAGATATAAAAAAATTCATTCTTTTTTAAAAACTTTGATCAAAAGCTCAGCGCGCTTACCACTTGGACACGCTGGTACGCAGTTTAACAAAAAGTTTCAAAACTAATTAATGAAAATTGCGCCAGCAGTTTGGAACACACGAAGATTTGTTCACATCCCATATCCACGAGTTTATGTGGCGTCAACGGTATAAAGATGATCCAATTTTTTCAGCATTTCTTTCGTGCGTATCCCGTCAGTACCCTTTGTAACTGATCAATAAAACGGCTATTTTCATAGCCACATATCTTTCAAAAAAACACATTGGCACGAACAGTAATTATAATTATCCTATCCCGGTAATTTAAATACTCAAATTTAATTTAGTTACTGCTTATTTCATAAATTAGAATCAAAGTTTTGATATTATAATAATGATATAATAATAATAAATATATTTTTTAAGTACGAGTCACAGCCAATCTTTCAATAATCAACAATAATAATATATAAAATAATAAAAAATAATATATAAAAAATAATAAGAAAACAATATATAAAATAAAGCATAAAACATTAAATTTCGCAAACAACTTCTTTTAAAACAATAAATTTACTTTGCTCTTATTAGAATAAAATAAATCCTCTTTACTTTTATATTTTTTTAATATTTTAAAGTCTTTACGAACGAGAGCGCAAACAACAAAATAGTAAATTTATTTTAGGCCGCTTAACTGTAGCTTTACCTAAATTATTTCCAATGGAGAGTTGTGGGTAGTTTTAGCTATATGTAAGATTATTTTTAGTAGCGTATTAACATGTGTTGATATAGCTATCTGAAAGCCTATTTCAGTATTCTTTGTTATTGGAATAAACTGAAGCAGGCAATCAGTTAACAGAAAATCTAGCACAAAATAATGTAAGTGCTCAAAGGAAATCTAACTAATATTAAACCATTTTAATAAAATAAAAATAAAACAATTATAGTGCAACAAGACTCTTAATTAAAAAATTAAGTTTTTATACTTAAGCCGTAAAAAAACAGGCCTCTTAATTTTTAATGGAAAATGCAACAAATCAGGCCGTGTAATTTAAGCAGGCGATGACATCACTCATATTTATTTTAAGAAAAATAATTTTAACCAAAAAATGATTTTGAAAATAAAAGTTTAACAAATTAAAACATAGTTCAATAAAAAGTATTTTAAACTATAAAGTTTTAAATTTTTAAGATAAGAAGATTAAATTTGCTTCAAAATAATCTAAAATTTGATAAAATAAAAAAATGTGTATATCCTTAAAATAACTTTGACAATTTTTTTTAGAAGAATTACCACCATATACTGCCTATCCTCCAAATGCTAATTACCAGCCTTATGCAAATCCTGATTCTTTGAATACACAAACTGTTGACAACAAAGTAAACGATTCTGCAGTAAGTTATACTTTTTTACGCATTATTCGAACTTGCAACGAAGTTTGTAATATTCTTTGAAATTAAGGTTTTTATATTCCATTGTTTGTTGATGCATCAAAGTAAGGTAGCATATATATATTTTCAATTGGCATTAAAAATTATTTAACATATTCAATTGCGAAGGTTTGTATTGACTGCTAAAGAGAAGTATGGCTTAATGCTAAACCACGAAGCCAGTAAATTTAATTTAATTTTGTAAATACGAAAGTTTAAAACGCAATTAAGTTGTTATGTGTTGTATTATATTTATATGGATTAACACCCAGCATATAAAATACTACACCCAACATATAATTTACTTCACCCAGCATATAAAACAAAATAAAATAGGCTTTTCTTTATAGGGTTCTAGAATTGATATTTTATATCTACCCATCTCATAACAAAGAGCTACTTGGTTATGAGATGGGTAGATCATAACTGTAATATCAAAGACATATCAAGATATTTATCTCCCATGTCAAATGCTCAATTTACGTTCATTGTACGTACAAGAGACATCCAGGTGGAACATACAATTTTAGTTCAGATTTTGTTCAGATTGGAATTACTGATGTACGTCCAAATTTTAACTTACAATGTATGTCCAAATTTGATATTGGAATTTACTTTACAAATTAGAATTTAAAATTTAAAAGTACAAAATAGACTTAAAATAACCTAACTACATGCCTATTCTGAAAACTTAGTCACAAATGTATTTTAGAAACTTTCTTTTTCAAAATACTTAGACACTATTACTTTAAAACATCAACAAAAACTAAAAATAAAAACCACTTATTATAGATCATTTAGATTTATTATTATAAAAATTCTGCTCTTATTCTGTTTTATAGCCACGCCCATCACCATCTTTTCTGTCGGGAGCACATTTTAGAACATTTTCAATAGACTGGTATACCATTATCAATAGACTGGTATACCTCATTAGGTGTATACTTCAGCATACTATCTAAAATAACAAGAACAATTAGTAATTTTGTTCTAGATTTAAAAAAAAGATTTCTTTATATATATATATATATATATATGTATATATATATATATATATATATATATATATATATATATATATATATATATATATATATATATATATATATATATATATATATATATATATATATGTATATATATATATATATATGTATATATATAAATATATGTATATATATTTATATATACATATATATTTATATATATATATATATATATATATATATATATATATATATTTATATATATATATATATATATATATATATATATATATATATATATATATATATATATATATATATATATATAAATATATATGTATATATAAATATATATACATATATTTATATATATACATATATATATATATATATATATATATATATATATATATATATATAT
Source organism: Hydra vulgaris (assembly GCF_022113875.1). NCBI lineage: Eukaryota > Metazoa > Cnidaria > Hydrozoa > Anthoathecata > Hydridae > Hydra > Hydra vulgaris. The sequence goes on along the minus strand of NC_061156.1, from coordinate 12,322,658 downwards.
ATATATATATATATAATCTTTTTTTTAAATCTATAACATCATAGAAATCTTTTTTTTAAATCTAGAACAAAATAACTTAGCAAATTGCGTTAAAATATTTATATTATACTAGCTGCGTTTAAGACGTAACTAGGACGTCTTTTTAGGACGGATTAAAGACATGTTTTGAGACGTCTAAAAGACGTGAATTTAGGACGTTCAGAACAAGTGCTAAATGGAAAGGCCGAATGACGTCTTTAAATAACCTAATTTAGACGTTCTTATTTCGACGTCTAAAATACGTGTTTTAACATGGCTTTACTTAAACGTAAGGTTCAAATTTATGTTTTCACAGAACTTCTTAAGAATAAGAAAAAAATAATAAATCATTTAAATTTTTTAATAATATAATTGTGCTGAGTTTTATAAATTACAACTTTGTAAACTTTTTCTTCCACTTGTTAATTTCCAAGAATCGAATTTTCGAACAGTTGACGTCATTCAACTTTTTTTCGATCAGATGCACTCTTTAAAATATTGCCACCAGCATTTTAAAGTTTTTTTTTGCTGTAGGAATCAGGGAAGCAGTCTTAACCTTAAAAAAATATTGTTAAGATAAGTATGTAAAAATAAAGGGGAAAGAAATAAATAACACACACACGCACACATATATATATAATTATTATTTTATAAACATAACATCAAACATTAAAAAATACGAATTTCTCAACACTGAATTTATTTTTTTAAAGAAATTTTTGACTGGATTGTTGTGACCAGCGTATATATTTATGTATATCAAGTATGCAATATAATTGCGGTATTAAAAATGCTCTTTTTATAGTAAAATTATACTTACTTTGAAAGCATGCCCTTCTCAAATGCACTGCATGATGAGCCACCAACATTTAATAAATTCTATTTCTAAATTCAAAAGATAACACTAGTGTAATTGATATGAGACAGTTTAGTGTAAGTTATATTGGGCATAGGAGCAATTCGTTATTGCTTTATTTAATTCAAAAATTTTGTGTAAATTATGTTTATCTGTAAAGTGAGCATTATGTATATAATTACAGATCAAAATTTTTTATGCAATTTACCCTTATAAAAGAAAACTAAACATTTAACCATAATATATATATATATATATATATATATATATATATATATATATATATATATATATATATATATATATATATATATATATATATATATATATATATATATATATATATATATATATATATATATATATATATATATATATATATATATATATATATATATATATATATATATGTATGTATGTATGTATGTATGTATATATATATATATATATATATATATATATATATATATATATATATATATATATATATATATATATATATATATATATATATATATATATATATATATATATCTTAAAATTTTACTAACTACATCTTTTGAAAGGAAATTCTTAAATGTTCTTTTTTTCTTGCTGAATTGACTAGGTACCTATTTTGAGTATTGAGAAGTATTAAAAAAACTAATTTATAAAGATAAAAGGCCTAGATAGTTAAAATAACTTCTAAGATAATTATTAGAAGAAAAAATATTTCTTACATTATTCTTTGTAAAACTTTAAGATTTATCATTGACTTTATATATTTTCTTTAACTTTGTTTTGGGAAAAGCGAAATTTTGAATCACAGACTTTTAAATTTTGGAGGAGCTGAATGAATTAAAGATGTTGTTACTAATAAAAATTCATTAGGCATATTACATAAAATAAATTGTATTACATTAACCATTACATAAAATGAACTATAGCCAAAACCGTTGTTCTATTTTTTTAAAACCGAAGGCAAAAATAAAAATAAACTTTAGAGTTAAACACATTTATTCGAATAAAATTTCTTTAATTTAAAACAAAATTAGATACAAAAACTACAAAGACATCAATTCTAGATTCCTAAATGCATATTTAAACAAATGCAATATGAGTTTTTGAAAAACAAAACAAAAATGTAACATAATATTACCAAATACAAACATGTATTTGACCAAAATATATATATATATATCTTCTGACACTTGATGTAGTTGACACTCCTAAAAATAAAATCTTAATTAACAAGTAAATAAAATTTATGGATAAAGTAAAAAATATTCTTACAAGTTTTTTTTTTTTAGTATTAGCATTTTTTATTTTTATTTTTTTTAATTTTTCTGTTCAACTTTAAATTGTATCTAATTGATGTTTCAAATTATCTATTTCTAAATTTTACTACAAATTCTACATTTACTTCAAATACTACAAATTCTTCTAATTTTAACTATTAATAACTAATAGTTCTAAATTTTAACTAACTCTAATAATTTTAAATTTTAGCAAATAGTTTGCTTATATTAAATTTTAACAGTATCCATTTTTTCAAATTGTTGTTTTGCTAAAGAATTATTTCAGCAGGTAGCATTTAAATGTTATTAATTTTTTTGTAGATTCATATTTACGAACTAATTACAATATTATTTGAGAAATAAAAGTTTGTAAAATTTGGGTTTTGCATGCTTTTTTTATATATATTTTTTAAATGACCGAAGTTTCACGGTAACAGATCTTAGGCGGTTTTACGGTATTAGAATTCTCATCCATCTCTATCTCTATATTTTATTGTCGAATTTATTAGTGTTAGCACCGATTCGATCGTGTTTGACACGGAACTCTTGGCAGCCATTGCAAATGAGGTAGTGGCAAGAAAGAGTCGTAACACTTTTTCTCATAAGATAACGTGAAAGAAAGTGTATGCAATGGTCTAATTTTAGTAAACTTCACGTTAAAGCATACTAAATCATATATCAAGTATTAAAGTTTTACTTTCACTTGAAAACTACTATCCGGCAACATCTTTAGGGTAATAGACTGCTAAAAAAGTTTGAAAAATCTGATTTTTCAAAAGACGCATTATTCTAAACAGTAACTGTTGTGAAGTCTAAAAATAAATAGATCTTCATATGAGAAAAAAATTTAAAACTGATAATAGAGATTTATTTTAGCAAAAAAATTTTGTTTCCCATAGTAACTCCTTTTGCAACGGCTAGTTTATTTATAATTTGAAAGAAAAGTTTTTAATTTAAGATTTTTAAACTACTTTAAAGAAATTACATCATCACTACGTTAGTTGAGCAGATTTAACTAATTACGTAAACAAAAGTATCTTTAACTCAATTGGGAACTACATGACATTTCTCCCGGTGTTTTCGAAAACTTGAGGCTATAATAAAATTTGATCTTTTCTATTCTAGGACACAGAAAACGGGTAACGAATCCTAGTTATGTCAAGTAAGTTAGCTCTATTTGTTTGATATTTCTTATAGAAACTTTTCTGCAATAAACTCTCGACAAATTCTTTCAAGCTGTTTTAAACGCTGGTTTTAGCAAATTGTTAAACTATAATAGCTATAATTTGTACCGAATTTTGGTAAAACATAATTTATGGGAACTATTAGGATCCGTAATTACCAAGGTAACAAAAGTATAAACGGTGTCCATTCATATATAAAATTATAATGGAAATATGAAAAAAACAAAAACAAAGCAAAATGAGCAATATATCCAACGCAATTATTCGAAAGTGAAAAATATACAAATTTATGTGAGGAACAAAAAACATTTTTCTTGAGATAAAACTAAAAATATAAATTAAAAAAAATAAAAAACTCCAAAAAATATTTTATATTTAACATAAAAAGTATCAAAAGTAATTTATAAAAACAATTGGAATTGTTTCTTTATTATATAGCTTTTGATAAATGGTGTAGAGAATTACAAAACTTCCCTTTGGCTTTTAGAAAACGATCAATATTAGGAGATGGAATTGGACCAAAAAATAAAACAAAATTATTGGAAACACATTTTACCCATTAATGTATATGTACTCTTTTAATTTGTATAAAATTTGGAGTTACATTTTCGAAATCGGCACAGAGAGTTTGAATAAACTATGAAGTGTACATCCCTTTTTTTAAAAGAGTGGCAGCTATACCTGTCCATGCAGCCGTTGCAGTTATAATTTGTCTACTGCTGGTTTCAGTGATTAAATAATTGTATGTAAATATTTTACCGCAAACTGTAGAACCAACCATAAAAAACAATCTAGACTATATATTTTCATTATTAGGTTGCTCACTTAGAGCAGAAAGGATAGTACCAGCAATTTGACGCTGATTATCATTTAATAACGGTCTTACATGATTTGATTTTTCAATATCAACCTCAACAACTTACTCTTCATTTTTTGGGACATAATCTAAAAACTGATGTAAAGATTATAATTAGGTAAAGTTTTACCATTCTGATTATTATAGATTCATTTTGACGCAGAGAGTCGAATTGAATTATCATTTACCATCTTTTATGCAGGGAGAATCAGGATTTAAAATAAGTTCCACACAGTACATAGATCATGTATGAACTTATAATTTCATAAAGTTCAACAGTTGCATCTGGAAATTCTGCTGATATCAAGCTATCAATATCTTCTGGTGTTTTTAGCTTATCAGCATTTACAAAGTTAAATATGTAGAAATGGCAAACCACATTTTTGAAACTCAATAACCTGGACACGATTTATAACTATTCATAAGACTCCAAGCTTAAAATATCCTTTAAGAAAGATTTAAGTTTCATTTTTTTTTTTTTTTTTTTTTTTTAAATTTTTACAACTACATATTAAATACAAAACTTTTTTACTCTGTGATAACATAAGCAAAATAAACTAAAAATTTTTTTACAAAATACCGTTAATATAAACATAGGAAGCAATAGTTAAATATGCTATGACTTGATAAGGGTTTTGACTGTTGAAGGGAACTCGTAGAAGACTGAGTTTAGTCTTATCATCGAGAACCTTGGGGTGTTGCGTAAAGTACACATATAAACATTATGATTCTCATAAAACAAATATTTTAAATGTCATTAAGGTAGAATTTTCTTTTCTTTTTATTATACTTTATTGTTTGTGTTGTGGTTTAAATATACGACAAATTAAATTAAGTCTGTCATTAGCAGTTCAGCCCGGGTTAAAATTTTCTACTATTTCATTCCATTTTAGATAGCAGGTAATAGTAATGAATAGATCAGGTTTACCATATTTCTTTGAAAATGCTATCGCATATTCAAAGTTTCCTTTTAATGCTCTTGGACAACCAACATATGAATAAGACAATATAACAACACGACCTAAAGAAAGCAATATAACAACGCGGCCTGGTTTTACATTAAGATCATTAGCACGGTTAATTAGATATTCATGCAATGCATCGTATTGTTCACTGCTTAGTTTGCTTTGGTTATTTCTAATAAAAGCAAGGCGCTGGCCCTCGATTTTGACATATGCATCAACAGAATATTGATGAAAACATTTTTTACCATTGAATATTTTGACAAAGTTTGTTATTAACTGCAAAGTTTATTTTAGTTTTGGCAAACAACCAAAACTTTTTGACTTAATTTATCGTAATTACTTTATCGCCGTAAAAAAAAAATTCTGATCTATGTGGTTAAATTATTATTTATATTTTGCATCTCATATATCATCATATCATATATGAAGATTTTATGTTAAACAATTTTTCATAAGAGGTTAATATTATACTTATCACAAGCTACCTGCAAATTGAAAGCTACTTTAAAAGATTTTGTAGCTGTAAGTAACAACTGCGTTTTTTAACGCTTCAATATAGTTTGGGCTGTGTTCTTTAACTTTTCTCATTCGCCTAAACTGACTGATATCCTGGTGAATGGCTTGATCGAACCAGTAACCTAAGCGTACAGAATATAAAATGCACAAAATAAGTTTTAGTCTATTTAATGAATAATTGTCATAGTTTAAGCAAGTATAAATTTGCATAAACTGTTTTATTATTCTAATAATAAGTATTTAATGACTTTTTTTATAATT
>NC_061156.1:12214377-12311877 GCF_022113875.1 Hydra vulgaris | reverse complement strand
CTAAAAAAAGTAGATATAAATAATTTAAATAGAATCTTTAAAAAAAGTGTTATTCTTTGGGTAAAGACTTTTTTTAATGGAAAAAGGCCGTGCCCTAAAACTTCCTGTCTTAATTGACGTATTTACAATCAATGTATACTCGCTATGTTCTACCTTCCACAAAATTTTGGTCAAAATTAGTTGAACGGTTAAAAATTTACTAATGTTTTATAAATCCAAGATGGTGGTAAATGCAATCTTGGAATCAAGACAGGTCTGATCATGTTACACTTTGCTACCATATTTTAAAAATGATAAACATAATTTTTTAAGTTATTGGTAAACATTTCGTAATTTTATCTACTTGCGCACAATTCCAGTAATTTTTAATGCTAATCTGCTGCACTTCCATGATTGAGTGTCGGAATGTTAGATTTACATTTGTTACTGAAGAGTTGAAATGTTGAAGAGTTTTCATAAATCTCTAGAGCCATACTTCTGAGATAAAATGTGAGATTTAGTGAATAGAGATCAATTGAGCTCAGCATCAGACAGCACTTTTTTGCATTTATTTCTTGCAATAATAACGTGTTTACAAGAGAATTTTATTTTGAAAAAGATAAAAAGATATTTACGATTAAATATAACAGCTCCACAAGAACGTAAAAACCATTGAGTAAAATGAAGCTTGAATTGGAATTGGCAAAACGGAATAAAACCTTCTTTTCCAGCATGAGTCTAAAAGGTTATGTAGGAGACGAAATTTTCAGAGGAGAGAGAAAAGTCATCAGCAAAAGGGCCATCACAAAAATAATTGCAAAAATAATCTAGATAAGCTTTAAGTTAGTAGTAAGAAGTGCGATGATAATGTAGGTTCAAAATATTAAATAAAGAAGTGTAGGTTATGTAGGTTCGAAATACTTAAAGAGAACATTGCATGGTCGCAACTACCTAAAAGAGATAAAAAAAGAAAACGGAGAGGCATGTTTTAAAATACACAAGCTAGAGTCATAGGCAAGACACAAATCAAGTTGTGTAGTTAAGGAGAGAGGATTACCAGGAAAACGAACCACATAGTTAACTATCTGTATAAAATATTGAAAAATGCAGAAATTATGTGATCTATTGCCAGCAAGAGCGATGTCAATCAGTTTATAGTGCGTTATAAACTCCAATAAAAAGGTTATTGGCAGAAAGGAAAAACATGGTCAGTTTGATTAGAAGTTACATCTATAAGAATGCATTCTTGGTAAAAAGGAGAACAATAAAGAAAAAAGAGAAAAGTAATATAGTGAAGAGGTGCAAAGCGGAGGTTAAATTTTTTTTGATTATAAAGTAGTTATTATTATAAAACTGAAGAATTTTTCCCTGATGTTTGTTAAAGTCAACACAAAAGTTGTTAAAGTTTGGTCAAAGTTTAGCAGCTAAAACTTTATTTAACCAAAAAGGATTTGGTTCATATCTTATAACAACCGAATTAAATATCGACAAACCAAGTTTAAAAAAAAGTTAATTGCACAATGCTTTTAATAGTCTTAAAAAAGCTAAAAGTTTAGGTGTTGATCAAGTTAATGTTATTTTAATTAAATCTGTTTTTGATATTATTGAAGCCTTACTCTTTCATAGTTTTAATCTTTCACTTAAGTCAGGTCATGTTCAAGATAAAAAACTAATTGAACGCGTTTTGTATAACAAACGTTATAAATATTTAACTGAAAATAAGACTTTATATATGTAACATGGTTTGAAAAAAATCCATTGTACTCTCCATGCAAAAATTAATTTGGTTAAACATATACCATTTGGGTTTAAAATAATTGCTTTACAACAGGCCCATAACAACCGGACGGGTAGCAGGGACATTCCCCTCCCCCCCTTTATCAATTCTTCAAATAAGTAATTTTGATTAAAAAAATATTGTCCTTAAAACTATTTCAGGTTAGTACTGCCCTACAAAACCATAAATTTTTTTCTACAGCCCTGTACAATTGTGGTGTTTATTGATTTATTCAAAGCTTTTGACACCGTAAATCATGAGATACTTTTGAAAAAACTAGAAGAAAGTTATGGTGTTTAAATTTTGTTTAAGTTTATCAAGGAAGATTTCAAAATGTATTTCCATGTTAAATTAAACAAAATTGTTTCTTAGAAATGAGTTTTTTAAAAATATCTTTTTCATTCATATACCACTTTCTTTCTTACTGTAACGTTGTCTGGTGTGGCACTAATCACGCTTAACTCAAAAAAATTTATAGCAAACAAAAATATCCTTTCGTGATAATATTTGAGGCAAGCAGGAATGCACATTAAAAATCTCTCTTACATTAGGTCAGAACTGATGTAAGAGAGTTTACATAATGATATCATAAAAAATCATAAATTGAAATTATTTATAAGACTTAACATATAGATAGTTACAAAGTTGATATTCATTACTAGTATTATTTATAAGACTTAACATAACTTGTGTTTTACAGGTCCGAATAGCTAGCCTCACATAATGTTCAATTTAGTGTATTTTTGCACAGAATTCACGGTTGCCATTACACAAGAATTATTGGCGAGAAAGAGCTGCAGCACTTTTTTTTTTTTAAAAGAAACTGTAAACGAGAGTGTAAGCAAATCTTAATTTGTAGCGTATATTTGTTGTTATTTCGTATTTGCAGCGTATTTCGCATTTGTTTTGTATTTGTAGCGTATATTTGTTGTTATTATATTTAAATTTTGAAAGGAAACTTTTAAATATGCCTTAGTGCCTCACTGTTTTTATAAAGTGCATTGCAGCGTTTAAAATCTTTTGCTTGCTCATTTAAGTTTTTTGTTGAAATTTTTCAGTTTTTTAAAATACAAAACAAAACCATTTTAAAATTTAATATAAAACATAAATAGAGATATTATAAAATATAAAAAATGTATATATTATATAGGGAAGAACTTGCACCCTTGATCCGTAAGCCCCTTTGATCCAATAGCATTACCTCCATACTTACAAAACTTATTAAAAAGAGCTATTAACCAGTGTGTTATAAATATTGTAACTTTGAAATTAATTGTCTTTTGGTAAGAAAATATACCACTATTAAATTTATTTCTAAAAAGTTTGATTTTGACGACAAAATGTAATTTTTTTTACTTTTACAAAGAAAAATAATATTAATGGTGTGAGATCTTTAATTTTTTTTTTGAGTTGAATAATTTTGCTTATGTCATTTTGTAACTAAACTTTTCAACTCTTGTATGTTTGCTTATGGTAAACTATAGAAGCATCTAATATGACAAAAAAAGAATTTTTGTAAAAATGGAGCGGGTTAGCACTCTTGATCCTAATGCGTTTATGCACCTTTAATCTTATGATCAAAGGAGCTTACACGCAAACAAAGTATTTAACTATTAAAGTAACATGTACAAAATGTCATTATTTTGAAATATATTTCTTTCTTTCAAAATCTAGCATTAAAGTGAATATTTTATACTGTTTTGTGCTTTATTTTTTGTTCTTTCTTGTGTTTTATTTTATACAGCTATTTTTAACTTGCAATATAAAATGATAATTTATTTTTTTTGTTGAAAAAAACTTGTAAAGCTAATCGTTTTAATTTCTTTACTTTATTTATTTAATTTAGCAAATTTTCTTTTATTAGTGTTAGTTTAACTTGCTTTATATAGTGAAAATAAATTGTTATATTTTATATATTATGAATAATTTGTAAAAAATATATCACGCAAATTGTAGGGACTTGACAACAAGACTTATGTCTTCTACTTGCTCCTATCATTCTTTATAATTTCATTTATTTTATTAAACTTGGAAACGAGAACATTGTAAAATGCTTATATATGACAAAATATATATATATATATATATATATATATATATATATATATATATATATATATATATATATATATATATATATATATATATATAGATATATATATATATAGATATATATAGATATATATATATATAGATATATATATATATATATATATATATATATATATATATATATATATATATATATATATATATATATATATATATATATATATATATATATATATATATATATATATATATATATATATATATATGTATAAATATATATATATATTATATATATATATATATATATATATATATATGCATATATATATGTATATATTTAAAATAATTTTTAACCAATCTAAAAGATGTTTGTCTGCAACACAAGTTTCAGCCACAAAACATATATAATGTTGATGAAACAGGTCTCACAACTGTTCAAAAACCAGTTAAAGTAATTGTTGAAAAAGAAGATAAACAAGTTGGAAGGATAACTTCAACAGGAAAAGGGATATTTGTTACAGTTTGTGGTGCAGTTAATTCAATAGGAAACTCAATCCCTCCATTTTTTATTTTTCTACGAGTTCATTTCAAAGGAAGTATAATCAATGGTAACCATCTGGTTAGATGAATGTTGCAACGTTTTTAGAGTGGATGAAACATTTTATTCAAAATGTAAAATGTTTACCAGCTAATTTAGTGCTCTTACTTCTTGACAACCACGAGTGCCATGTTTCAATTGTGTGTTTAGATTTAGGTAAAAAAAATGGTATAACTATTTTGTCCTTTCCACCATATTGTAGTCTGAAGCTGCAGCCATTAGATTGGTCAGTTTATAAGCGTATGTAACGTTATTACAATGCAGCCAGAGATGATTGGATTATATCTAATTCAAGACCAATGACCATATATGATTTAGCCGCAGTTGTAAGGAAAGCTTATGCACAAGCTTTTACTTTTACTTTAATCCTAACATATTTTCTTATAATGAGTTTTCGGGTTCAAATATAACAGACCGTTCATAACCTATTATTGTCAACCGATTTCCAGGTCCTGTTGATCCAGTTTCGGCTATTGCTCATGCCCCAGCTTTTATTCAATATTGATGTCAAGCCTGCCATCAGGTTTAGCTTGTAGTGCATTGCCTACTCAGCCTATATCTGACCCTAAAAGTCAACTATTCAATGTTTTTATTAATAACTCTCATCAAGCAAGTCTAAAAATAATTGGGTCATTTCCAACAAATAGAAATGGCCTTACTATTTAAAAACGGATCAAGGAAATCCATTAAAGGACGTTAACGTCAGCGTACTCGAATACTCACAGACGCTTCTGTCCAAAATGAACTAAATAAGCTTCAGGAAATGAAAAAAAAATCTCAGTCAAAAAAGAAAAAACATAAAAAATAAGATCCTCATGACAAAGAAAAGAAAACTTCATCTTAAAAGTAAGGAAAAAAAAAGTTAAGTCTCAATAAAAAATAATATTTATTTCATTGATTTTCTCTTCTTTTAAGAAAGATAAAATTGTAGTAAAACTAATAATAATTTTATTGGTATTTATTATAGACATTTCTGGTATAAATTTGATCTCCGATCAAATATACATACATAGGATCAAGAAAGCATACTGGTATGCACCATGACCCCTATTGAGCAATTATAGTTTTTATAATTTGAAATCTACTTAAAATATTCAAGTAAAAAATTGATTATTGAAATATAATAAGGTATAAAACTTGTTATTATGTACTGCTATTTTAGAGATCGAAATGAAAATATCTATTCAGTAAATTGGCCTGATAGATTTTTAGGATCATGGGTGCATACTCTCTTCTACATGTTTATTGAGATATTAAAAAAAGTATATATATATATATATATATATATATATATATATATATATATATATATATATATATATATATATATATATATATATATATATATATATACATAAATATATATATATATATATATATATATATATATATATATATATATATATATATTTTATATATATATATATATATATATATATATATGTTTATGTAAATACAAAGTTTGTACATAAGTAGTAGAAAGGTTTTTATATTTTAAATATTACTTATATTTATAATTGATAAATAGCAGTTGGCGCAGCTGCTACTTAAGCGTTTAAATTAATTTTTTCTGCCGCTAGCCTTAAAAATTGATCTAGGGAATAAGTATAGAAACAGTTAAAACATAATAAATATGCCAAGACGCGTATTTAGGGGTTTAGACAGCTTGTTATATTATTAAAAGCCCTATTTTACTCTATTAAGTAAATGCCAAGTGAATGTTTGGCGCATTTCTTTCCTTTTCATAGTTTACTGTTTCCATTTTTAACTCAAAACTTTTTACCTATATTAGAAAATTTATATTTGTAAGAAGATTCATGATCATCTTCATAAAATGATACGTTTTAATTTTAATGCTAGCAAATGTCATATAAAAATGTTTACATATGTTTATCAAAAAAAAAAAAAGAAAGAGCAAAAGAAAGAATATTTTCATAATTATGTCATTGTATACTTTGTTTTATATTTTACTTTGTTTGTTAGATTATGGAAGAAAAACATATTTTTTCTTTTAAAAAAAGCAACATTTTTTGTGTTGTTTTTAGAAAGTTACAGCCGTGGTATTTGCTGGGATTCAGTAGAATCTTTGATTTATGCTTGTGTGAACTTATATGTTACAACGTAATGAGACTATTCTTTTAGATCAAAATAGCGTTTTCGAAGTCTTATTATAAATAGTTTTTTGAGTGGTTGTTTTGCAACAAAATTATTAGGTGTTTTTTTTCAAGTGTTAAAGTTAACTTTTTTTAATTTTATGTTACCAATTTTTGTTTTTAAGGCAGAAGACAGCATGTTATGTTTCAAATAACTATGGCAAGAAGTGGTCAAGTAACTACTTTTTTAAATAATTAAAAAAGTGATTTCCCTGAGCTATTTTTTATTGAAGCAGAGTTTTTTCATGAAACTTTTTTTTATTGTAGAATTAGATATTTGCGTAGGATCAGTTTTTGGTCTTTATATGTCAACAAGGGATTTGTATGTTATACATAGAAATCAAAAAACCTACTTAATGTACCACAAAACATATAAAAAGTGGTTGGCAATTTCAAACAACGAGTTCGAAAGAAATATATATATAAAAACCTAAATTTCTCTGCATGTTTGATTTTGGAAGAAAATTATGAGCAAATTTTAACATTTCAAACTCAACAATGGATGGGTAAGCTAGTTAATTTAAAGTTTTACTATAGTTACCTTGAATTAATTCTTTGAGATTCAAACGTGTTTGGATCTAGTTATGTACTGATCAAATAAGTTAAAAGCCTATTAAGTTCAAACTTTTCAAAAAAATGTTTTTTTTTTTTTAATTTTAATGTCTTTGGAAATATGAAATAGTATTTTAAACAATAAGCAATATGGCTTGCGAGTTTTTTAATATTAGTTTTATTATTGCCATTATCAATATGTAGATACCTATGGTGGAAAGTGTTTCCATGGAGACATGCATCTTAAAAATGCTTGAATCTTAAATACCCAACGGGCATTCGAACATTTAATCAACGTTTAGTTAATGTTCGTTCTAAATGTTTAGATTTAATTTAGTTTCGATTTAGAACGTAGGTCAATCGAATGTTCCATTTAAACCATATCTAAATGGTTCGTTTTAAACGCTATTTAAACTCCATCAAAATCTTTCGATTAAAACTTCGCGACGTTAAATTTTATTTTACGGCGCTTATTTAAAGAAGCTTAAATAAATAAAAAATACCGATAAACAAATCAAACTCTTCTTTTATTTAAGCTGCTTTAAATAAGCACCGTAAAGAAAAGTTAAACGCTGAACGCAGTATCTAAATACTCATAAACAAATCAAACATTAAACAAATAATTTTTTATTTAAATAAGTTTAAGATACAAGTAAAATCATTTTATTTATTATTATATGCATTATCGTATTCCTCATTATGATCGGCTCCATAATGATCATCGTCATCTTTGTTTGAACCGATTAAGCCTCTTCGTTTTAAGAATTGGAAAAAAAGACATAACCTTTCCTATTTCCACCTATACGGAAGAGAGCCATTCTAAGATGGGAATCAATGCACGATACCGTATTGCGGATACCGAAGTCATACAATCTCTTTTCTAAAAATAATAAAAATAACTCAATAAACATCTTTATTCTATTCATATAAATCATTTATTTAACAACTTTATAAATCCATAGTTTTATAGATTATAGAAGATTGTACATTAGTACAGTGTACATTGAGTAACTATAGTAATAATTGATAGAGAACTTTTTTTTAAAACTCTGTAAATTATATAATATTTATATAATAAAAACCTTATTAAAAAATCTTGTAGTTATCGCAGTTATGGGTTGATAAGTTGCATAACTGCAAGACAACTGCAGTGCTCTTCCTTAACATAGTAATACAATATTATATAGTATTCTATTACTTTATAACAATATCTGTACAACATATATATATATACATATATATATATATATATATATATATATATATATATATATATATATATATATATATATATATATATATATATATATATATATATATATATATATTATATATATATATATATATATATATATATATATATATATATATATATATATATATATATATATATATATATATATATATATATATATATATATATATATATATATATATATATTAATTATTCACCTCCCCAAGGCCCAAGGGGGCCACTACATTCGAGGAGGCTACTCATTTTTTTTATATATATATTTTATATATATATATATATATACATATATATATATATATATATATATATATATATATATATATATATATATATATATATTTATATGTATACATATATATATAAAGTTTGATAACTCCCATTATTCATTGTCTTGAGGAGCAGTAGGCACACTCAGTATCCTGTTTGATTGAAACTTTCTATTTAATTGAAAAGTTGTGGAGATACCGACAGTTTCACTACAATATAAATAAACATGTAAAAATAAAATTGTAATTCTTAAAATCTTCAAAGTTAAAAACTAAACAACAAACATAATAATTAAAACTTATATATCAAAATCATATACGTACTAACACGCAACTCAAGGTAAAAATTAAGTATTACTTAATCAATCCATTAGTTTGTGCTTTGATATAGTAGTTATGTGGATAATGGTATTTTAGAACTCAAATTTCGGGCTTACAGAAAAGAAGACTTTGCAAGTACTGATGGGTTAGCTACAATGTAAATAACTATATAGATATATTATGTATACAAAGTTAATAAAAATGTTTTAGTAAATAAAAATTTACTAAAACATTGTAAATTTGATTTTAAAAAGTCTATCCTAAAAGGCTTACATTGCTAAATATGTTCATAAGTCATAAAATTAACAGGTTTATCTAAAAGTAAAGGAGTTCTATATAAAAGATATAAATTTAGACAGCTTACTTGATTGGTCCATTCTACAGTCTTTTGGTATAGTAGTCACACTTGATTTGAATAAAGATAACTTAGAATGCAATTGAATGCTTGAGATAAGATGGCTGTGGAGGTGGTGATGGTTTAACTAAAATGTAAATCCGAGTGTATATTGTTTGAGATATGTTCATTACAATTATTATTAGTCTTCAAAGATGTAAAGTACATACATACTTACTTACATAATCAATTGAATATACTTGCGGTACCACATAAATAATCTTTTTGTATAATTAAACATTTGTAACTTTTTTTTAATACTTGAATGCATCCATGCTATATTATAATATAGCATGCATGAATAATGCATGCAAGTATTTTTGGAACTAAGGTCTTCACAAACTTTATTTCATGTTTATTGTAACATCAAATTAGCTAACCTGTCAATATTCGTACCTTTTGCATTAACATACCACATAAAATTCTTCCTCAACTGAAAAATAAAAACTATTTTACTATACCATAAAAATGGTTAATCATTTACTAATTAAAACTTGCTTCTTTATTTTTTACATAAAAATTAGAACAAACTAAACAAAACTATTATTTTATAATATATATATATATATATATATATGTATATATATATATATATATATATATATATATATATATATATATATATATATATATATATATATATATATATATATATATATATATATATATATATATATATAAATATATATATAAATATATATATATATATATATATATATATATATATATATATATATATATATATATATATATATATATATATATATATATATATATATATATATATATATATATATATATATATATATATATATATATATATATATATATATATATATATATATATATATATATATATATATATATATATAATATTTATTGCTTTAACAAGCGATTTATTTAATTTTTATATTATCATTTCTACTGTTATTGCATTAAACTAGTAATATTAACTCTGAAGAAATTGAAAAAAATTAATTTAGATTAGAACAATGCACAATTATGGATTAATTATGTTATTATTTTCAGCTTATATATTATTAGTTTCTATATAAACATTAACAAATTAAAATGAAACATTTAAAAGAGTTGTATAATCAGTACTTTTGCGCTTTTTTGTTATCTGCTAATTATCAATTCCTTCTTCAGTTTCTGATATTTAAAACTTTTGCAATCCTCATTGTCTGTAAAAGGAATAACAAAACATCTTATCCAAAGCAATGACAAATAAATTTAAAAAATAAATTATTAAACATTTTGTAAATAAAAATTATAATATCACAAACTAAAATAACAATTCAATAAAATATCAAGCTTTTGGTTCTTCCAACCAAACAGCCTGGCAATATGACATTTTGCTAAAATGTTAACACTAATTTGGTTGAAGGTACATCAACACATAACATTAATTTGTAAGTAAACTTGTTAAAAATATTTTAAATAAGTTTAGTCGTCTAGTTTTTTAGCTTTTTTTAGTAACTTTAGTTTTCCTAATTCCAAGGGATGATATACATATACATACTATATATTTCAACCAGTAAAATTTCAAGCTTGGTAGGTCTTTCATAACATAATAAAATAAATGAAAAATAATGCAATAAATATTACAATAGCTTTTAGATATAGAGCATAAGATAAAAACAGAACAATTTGAATTCTCTTTTAACTAATTTAAACTTTAAAGACTCAAACCAATAATCAACGTACCTTTCAAATATAACAGGAATTACCTTTAATCTTACATTATTTTTAAGCGTTGAATTTTTATAAATAACTTTTCATAAGCCTGAGCAATTAGATAATGATTTAAAAGGTAAACATCTGACAGATGTTTAACTATTAGAATCATATCTAAAAGAACAGAATTTGCAGTTTATCTTGTGATTACTAAAAAAATAACTATTAGTTTTAAAAATCACTGCAGTTTTTATTTACAGAATGATCTTTACAGAAATAGCCATTAACTTAATTATTATTTTAGGAAAATTTAAACTTTAAAGGAGTAAAAACGTCACAAAAAATCAATTTACCACTTGCATGTGTACTTGGTTGTTTCCTGCTGCTTTAATTGTTGTTGCAACTGACTGGACTGTATATAAAATATTAAATGAAATTAAACACGCAAAACTTAATTAACAATAAAAAATATATTTGCGTGGATTTCAGAAAATTATATAATATAGCTATATTATATTTAGTATATATATTATTGTTCAAGCCGTGTTAATTTTTCTACTAAATAGAAAATAAATGATACAATATAATAATCTATCATATCAGACATAAGTAAGTTTATTTTCTCTTAAGTGGTTATCATATAGGAGTATGAATAATACTTAAATTTTTAAAAATATTTTTTAGTTTACACTAAAAGCCTACACTAAAACTAAAGCTCCATTATATAAATATTTGAACCTCAAAATTTTTGATTGGCACTGTCTGCACTAAAAGTATAAACATTATAACATTGCTATTCGATCAATATAACATCTATCATAATTAATGAAAGATGTTATATTGATCTGTTTATGACATAAACAAATAGATGTTAGGTTTTAATGTAAACAAAAATAATAATTTTGTTTAGTTATTTAAAAGTAGATACCATTTAAAATGCATAATTTTTCTCTAAAACTTTTAGAAAAAATTAATGCATTTTAAGTGGTAGAAAAATTAGGAAGCTAAGAGTTAACTATAGACGTTCTATAGCGTTGTTAAAAACCAAACAGAAAAAACAATTTAAGAAATAATTTAAAAAAATGCTGAAACTGATACATTTTTGAAACTGCTGCTGACATAAACAGACATAAACAAATAGATGTTAGGTCTTAATGTAAACAAAAATAGTAATTTTGTTTAGTTATTTAAAAAGTAGCTACCATTTAAAATGCATAATTTTTCTCTAAAACTTTGAGAAAAAATTAATGCAAGTGGTAGAAAAATTAGGAAGCTAAGAGTTAACTATAGACGTTCTATAGCGTTGTTAAAAACCAAACAGAAAAAACAATTTAATAAATTATTTTAAAAAATGCTGAAACTGATACATTTTTGAAACTGCTGCTACTTTTTTGAAACTGCTATATTAGAGCAATAACTAAAAGAATTATCAAAATACATAGTTACTGTACTTAAAATTACTTTTAATCGCTTATACAACATTATCGAAGAACTTACAGGACTTTTTAGCTGCCTCATTAGCCACAGTATAATACTAAAAACAAATTTCTTTTATCTTTTCTAAACCATTTATTACATAATTTAAGATTCATAAGAAATTCTAATTTTTTACCATAATGAAAGATTCAAAATGTCCGACACATTTTGTGCGAAACTAATTTATTCCGTACGGAAATCGTTTGATTTAGCTTTTCAACGCAAATTAAATATTCAGAAGACGTTTAGAATAGGTTCCTAAACATTTAGATCAACGTAAATGCCATCTAAACGTGATCTAAACCAATTTTAAACCATCAAATGCCCGTTGGGTATCTAAAAAAAATTATTACAGCTTAATATGATGCTACTACATATATTGTTGAGCAATATATGTAGTAGCATCATACTTATATAGATTAAGAATGTATGAAAGAAATTTTCTAAGAAAAAGTTAACTTATGTATATAACTATTTGTGAGCTTACTCATTAAACCAAAAACCGCTTTCTAACTTTAATTTGTCTGTCAGGATTTATAGAATCATAAAAAAGTATATTTATAATTTATTTCGTTTTACATATTATTATTATATTACATTTTTTAAAAATATCCGTAAAATTTAAACTTTATTTAATAACGTTTATAAATTATTATAGCTTGCTTTATCTTTTTAATTTTACATCTTTTTTGATAAATATCTTTTTTAATATTGTTATAAAATTTTTCTTCATAGGAAACAATGTAGGATTATTATTACGAAATTCACCAAACGATACATGAACTCAACAAATTGAATAGAAAAAAAGACAATAAATATAAAAACTTTTCATCAATTTATATTATTGCTTATCAAAAACATTATAATTTCATATATATTAAGTATATATATATATATATATATATATATATATATATATATATATATATATATATATATATATATATATATATATATATATATATATATATATATATATATATATATATATATATATATATATATATGTATATGTATATATATATATACATATATATATATATATATATATATATATATATATATATATATATATATATATATATATATATATATATATATATATATATATATATATATATATATATATATATGACGGAAAAAACACAATTAACACACAGTTCTATTTGTGTGAATAAGTATTTGTGTCAATAAGGTAAATATATATACTCAAGAGGTAATCCACTGTTATTCAGGGTGGTAGCCCTCTTTCAGAAGATATCAGGAGGTAATCCACTGTTATTTAGTGTGGTAGCCCTCTCAAAAAAAGCATGGAATTCGACTATGAATGCTTAGAAGAATCAAATTGGCCAACAATTCCAAGTGCATCTGCTGATGTTACTAAAAAAATGCATAAATGGTGTGGCAAAATATCATATATTGTTTCAGATCTTTTAAAACAACTTAAAATTCTAGAAGATGAAAAGATAAATAAATTAACAGCAACAAGAAATAAACCAACAACAATATTTACATATGCACAAGCAACATCAATTCAGAAAAATCAATTAAAACCAAAAGAAACTGAAGTGGTAATGATGGAAAAAATTACAAACGAGTTTAATAACACAAAAAGAATTGAAAACAACATCGTTATAAGCGGAGTTGCTGATCATACTACTTTAGACAAACAAGGTAATGAAGAAAATGATAAACAAACCATTGAAACAATATTAAAAGCAATTAAACCAGATTTTTCAATAACAAATGCAAAAAGAATAATTTGATTAACTAATAAAGCTAAAAAACCA
This sequence comes from Hydra vulgaris, assembly GCF_022113875.1. Lineage (NCBI taxonomy): Eukaryota > Metazoa > Cnidaria > Hydrozoa > Anthoathecata > Hydridae > Hydra > Hydra vulgaris. Next base: position 12,297,587 of record NC_061156.1, on the reverse strand, counting down.
GAAGGACCACCTGACCTTATCTCAGTTGAATTGGAGAACAAAGAAACTCAAAATTTTATAATTAAAAATTCCAAAAAGTTAAAGGACAGTACTAACTTCAAAAATATTTTTATTATTAAAGACAAAACAGCAAATGAGAGATTGTTCGAAAGTGAACTCAGAAAAGTTAGAAATACTAGAAATGCAGCACTTCCTAAAGAGGTTGAGGGAACAAATGGGAGGCAACGATACAATATGCACAATGGAAAAAAATATTATTGGGGTATACGATCAGGTGAACTCAAATGAATCGAAATTAGATCAACATAATTTACATATAAAAATTAAAAGAACCTCTGCATTAAACTTAGGTATCCAAAATGTTCAATCTGCCATGAAAAAATCTGCTATCATTCATGATATAGTGCAAAATCATTCTCTAGATATTTTTATACTCACTGAAACTTGGATAAAGTCGGACGAACCTACCGCAATTAAAGAAGATATGGCCCCACCAGGCTTTAAAACAATTCAATACTGCCGATCAGACCATCGTGGAGGAGGCATTGCGATAGTTTATAGAGACAGCTTGAATATCAAGCCACTCTCATTATCATCTACCTGTCTGTCTTATGAACGTACATCAGCTAAACTAAACCTGGCAAATACTATCTACAATATTGTTGCTATTTATCGATCAAATCCAATAATTCCAACAAACATTTTCTTTTTCGAATTATCTGAACTCCTAGAGGAACTTCAAACATTATCTGGAGAAATACTTCTGTGTGGTGACTTTAACTGTCCAGGTACTACTCCAATAACCTGCAATTTAAAACTTAATGAGATTTTAGAGACCTACAACATGATACAACGAGTTCAATCTCCAACTCGCATATCATTTACTACTGGTATAGCCAACTTGCTTGATCTTGTAATAAATCGACATGATGATATTTCACTCAAGAGTATCCAAGTAACTGACGAGGATATTTCAGATCACTATATGATTTGGGTAGAACTCATATAGTGATCTGATATATAGTATCATCAACCTTCAAATACTAAATCTGTTTGGTTTTCAAAACGAAACTTTAGAAAACTAAACTTGTCATGCTTTATAAAAGAATTGCAAGTGATGCCATGTTGCTTATCACCTGAAAACAATGTGGATGATTATGCTGAACAAATAAGATCAAATATAACAACTGTTCTTGATCATTTAGCACCCATTCGAAAATATTCAATGCGAATTGGTAAACACGATGATCAATGGTTATCTTCAGATGCCAAGAATAAAAAAATCAGGCGTCGTAAACTGGAACGTTCTTATAGAAAAACTGGTAGTTTATCAGATAAAAAATTATATCGAACTGCATGCCGTGAAGCTGCAGCAGCAATTCACAAATCCAGATGTAGTCATTATAGAGCGAAACTAAATTCAGCATACGGTGATCAAAAAGAAACATGGAACATTGCCAAGAAATTACTACATTCGAATAGTTCTAAAACTAATAACACAATACCAGAAGCAAAATGCGATATAATAAGTCAATATTTCATACGCAAACTCGAAATTAAAAAGAACACTATCCAGGAAAGGCTTGCAAAAACTCCAATATCTAAATTTATTTCAGAGTTATCTCCCCCTGTAGATATTTTAACAACATTTGGTACAGTCACACCTAAAGATGTGTCGAAAATAATCAAAACTCTCAAATCTAAGACATCGCCACTTGATATTATTCCAACAAACATCCTTAAATCTTGTTCAGAAATATTCAGTCCAATTATAGCTCACCTTGCTGACCTCTCATTCAAATCCGGAATTTTCCCAACCTCATATAAAGTTGCTCAAATAACGCCAACTCCAAAAAAATCAGGACTAGCAGAATTTGACCTAACAAATCTACGCCCCATATCAAATCTCAAAACAATTTCGAAAATTCTTGAAAAGCTTGCTTTATCTCGTCTTCTCCACATGTAACATCATCTGTCAACTTCAATCCTCTACAATCTGGTTTTAGATCTTATCACTCAACCGAAACAGCACTTTTAAAGATATGCAATGACATCCTGCTAAACATTGATGATGGTTTGACCACTATTCTCCTATCTCTGGACATATCTTCAGCATTTGATACAATTGATCACAGCCTGCTGAATACCCGTATTAAGAATGATTTTGGTGTCACAGATATTGCATTAAAATGGCTAACATCATACTTGCACTCTCGAAAATCTTTTGTTTCTATTGGATCATCAAATTCTAGACTAATAGCAAGTTCAACAGGAGTACCACAGGGTAGTGTATTAGGCCCATTTCTATTTTCCATGTTTGTTTCACCTATATATCGTATTACAGCTAAATTTGGTACAAATCATCATCAATATGCTGATGATACCCAACTTTATACTTTCCTCAGCCCTGGCAAAGATAGCATCAGCAAAATCACTGAGTGTGCTGATGCAGTAACAACTTGGTTTCTAGAAAATGGACTTCTGCCTAATCCAAATAAAACAGAAGCTATTTTATTTGGATCTAGAAAACAAACTAGCAAATATAAAAATGATTTGAATATTGCGTTTTATGGAACCACAATAACTACAATAAATTCAGTAAAAATCCTTGGAGTCATCCTAGATTTAAAGGTCTCAATGGACAAGCACATAAACAATATTATTAAATCCTGCAATTACCACATTCGTGCTCTTCGCCACATTCGTCCATGTCTGACCAAAGAAGCTGCAAACATAATAGCTTGTGGCATCGTTAACTCTCAGCGTGACTATTGTAACAGCATTTTATCTGGCACTTATCAAAAAAATATTAAAAAACTCCAACGAATTCAAAATAACTTATCTCGTATTGTTTTCCATTCTCCTTTCCATTTAAAATCAGAAATATTGCTGAAATCTCTTCATTGGTTACCAATACATCAAAGAATAATCTATAAAATATCAGTTATCACATATAAAATTTTATTATCAAAATCTCCTGCATATTTATTTGAACTCCTAGAAGTCCGAACTTCAAAACAAAATACCAGATCATTAGACAGTTGCCAACTTACAAGTCGTCAACAAAAAACCTCCTTAGGCTCAAAATCTTTTTATATGGCTGCACCTCGAATTTGGAATGGTTTATCTTTGAACACGCGTAACTCAACTTCAATAGAAACATTCAAAAAAAGACTAAAATATGAACTTTTTATGAACACTTTTTCAGACGCATAGTTTACTTCTTTAGTGCTTCTGAATTACTTCATCACTATTGCGATTGTTGTAAATAATGGCACTTTAATCTCTAATTATTATTATTATTATTATTATTATTATTATTATTATTATTATTATTATTATTATTATTATTATTATTATTATTATTATTAGTAGTATTATTATTACATTATTGTTTTAGATTGTAATAAAATATAAGAACATTATTTAAAGGTTAAATAATTTTTTAAATGAATGGAGTTTCTGAAGGTTTGTGTAAAACTTGAAAAAACTCTATATTCATATAAAGTTGCACATACGCAATGCGCCATATTTAGATCGGAAAAAACTTTTTTGAAACGTTTTTTTAAGGTCCCTTAAAATATTTAATCAAATAATAAACAAATTTCTAATAATACATTTTTTTATTATTTTACTTATACAACCGTTGTTCAAACGACCATTAAACGTTTACTAAATGTTCGCAAATCGTTTTAAATTTAATATAACTGAAATTCAGAAAAACGAAAACTCGAACAACTGAAATTTTTCTTTAAAGTGGCTTATTTCAAGTTGGAATCAACTTTTGAAAAACAAAATATTTAAGGTGCCCCAAAAATACCTAACAGTATTGTTAACAGTACTTGCACTAAGAAATTGCATTTAACTAAGAGATTTACGCCTACTTTTTTACCGAAAGCGGCAAAACATACCTAAAGATTGCGTCGAACCCTGGGCCGCTAGCTTCTGAGGCAAGCACGCTAACTGTATAGTGACGTCTGCCTAATTTCAATTTTAATAAAAATAGAGAGTAAAATGGAAGAAAAAAAAATTAGATGGAACGTAATGCTGCTTAAGTCTTTTACCTGTAAAATAATAAACTATTACCATTTTTTTGAAAATGCCGTCATTTTTTCATAACCTTTTTAATTTTGAAAGCGTATAATTATTACAATAATTTGAAAAATTGTCCATTTTTAATTAAATTTTCGTTTGGAAGAGTGTTTAAATGGCATCTTGGATACGAGGCTTAGTGATTGTCGGATTTCGAAGCCATTATTGTCAAAAAGAAACAAACATTCAAGTACCTCTTTTGTACGTGTAACCTATAACAGCTTTGACTTATCCGGAAGCTACATTTGTGACGCTTTTTTTATCTTCTCTTCTTCCTTAGCACAATTGTTGATTAAAATGACATTTAAATTTTCTCGACCTGTGTAATTGTTTCAATTGTATAGATCCTAAAATCTATACTGACGTAATTGGCATGAGCTATTTCTTCATCTATTAAACCACGTGGCCATAGCTCGTTGGCGTTCTCTTAAAAGAATCTAAATAAGTTAGCTTCATCATTTATATATACATCATTGATTTCTGTCAAGGGGCTTTCCTCTCAAAATCATTTTTTACAGTGTTTATCAATACAGCGTTCCATGAACTTACCAATATGATCAGATCATAATATCACAAGACGGTAATTTTCATTAGACAGCGAGGTCTACTTTAAAAGAGAGTTAAGCAAATGTTGGCTAGTCAGATTTAGAACCCTCAAATGTGACCACCCTAATGTTTAACCAGTTTATCAGTATTTTTATTTTTTTTTTATAATAAAAAATATTTTCTTAAAGTAACATATACAACTAATTTTAAAAACATAAGTTCAGCTTGTTTAAGTAAAGATCCTCAAAAGCCATCTAAACGGTAACAAAAGTTATATATAAAATATCTTTAAAAATATGCGATAAAACAAAAGCAGAATAAGAAAATTATGCTAGTTTGTATGAGAAACTTAAAAAAACCGCTAAAGCTAGTTATTATAACAAACTAACTAAAACGTCACAAACACATTTCAGAAAACATGGCATTTATTAAATTAAAGTATTGGTAAACCAAAACTTAGTAAACCATGCTTTTCTAAAACAATAAAAATCAATAACAAATCAATTGATAATAAAAACGGCAGTGCAAATGAGTTTAACAACTTCTTTTTTAATATAAGATTTAAACTTCCATCTCAAACTCATTGTGTAAATAAATTTTATGATAAATATTACTCAATAACAAAACACTAACCATGTTAGAAAGTGAAGGGACTTTTAAAAACCTAAGAAGAAACAAGGCAACTGGAATTGACGATGTCAATAGCAATATAGTAAATAACTGCTACAATGAGCTTAAAAATTATTTTTTTTGAAAATTTTAAATACTCTTTAATAGAAGGCATATTTGCTGAAAAATTAAAATTTGCTACAGTGAAATCATTATTTAAATCAAAATGCAAGTGAAATAGGTATTTCTAGACCAAATCAATACTTTCAACATTCTCTAAAATACTTAAGAGAACTGTGCACAATAGTTGATATACTTTTTCTTTTAAAAAAAAATCTTATTTGCTCCAAGCAGTTCGGTTTTCCAAACAATACATTAACTGAACTTAAAATCTTTCAATTAGTTGAAAAAATGAAAAACTCCTTCAGAAACAGAAAAGTTGCATTAGGTCTTTTTGTTTATCTCTCAATAGCTTTTGATACAATCGACCATAAAATCATATTATCAAAGCTTAATCGGTATGGTATAGAGGTAGATTCAACTAGTGGATAGTAAACTAATTAGATAAACGTGTGCATTATGTATAGTACGGAGACAATAAACGCTCTCTATTCCGTTTTACATAGAGTGTGGTGTACCTAAAGGATTGTTTTTTGGGCCTTTGTTATCTTAATATCTTTAACTATCTCTGTATGGCATCAAAAAGAATTTCAACTATAATGTTTGCTGAATATTACAACTTTTTTATCTCTGGAAATTATATTAGCGAGCTTTCCGTTAAAATGAACGATAAATTAGAAAAAAGTTCAGAATGGTTTAGGGCAAACAAACTCTCTATTAACTCAACTAAATTAAAGTTTTCTTTGTTTCATCCTTCTCCTAAAAAAAAGAAGTTTAATCTACTTTTCCTGTTTATTAAAAATAACTAATATTTTAACTGTTTACTGAAAATACAGATAGGGATACTGTTACAAAATTTTTAGGTGATTTTATTGATTAAAATCAAAGTTGGAATAAAATATCGCTTATTTAGGTATTCAAATATCCAAAAGCATAGGAATAATATACCAATCATAATACATATTAAAAAACCACTACTCAAACAAATCTACTATATTTCAAAGTTACCTAAACTACGGTAATATTGCATGGGGTAGTACCTATAAAACAAAACTAGAAACACTATATCGTAAACAAAAGAATGCTATATGTGTAATTAAATTTTAGATATAAAACAGAACACTCAAATCCTCTTTTTGAACAAATTTTTTATTATTAACATTATCTGAACTAAATGTATATAAAGTTTTAAGTCTTACGTATAATAGTAAAACACCAAAAAGTCCTTTATTTTTATATAGTCGATAAACAAATATTTATTGCTTATAAATAGTATATGCATATACAACATTTGCGCGATGAAAACCCTTTAATATTTTTATGACAGTCTGGACCTATGGTTGCGATTTGGATGTTGTGTTGCGTGGTAAAATAGTTCGAGTTATCTATGATTAGAGAAAATATCCTGCTTTTATCATTGAACTTCGCGTAAAGATTTTTTAAATAATCACTCGGGGCTTGTACTGACTAGGTAAGTTTTTTACACATTTGAAACATCGCGGTTTTTTTGTCATTCTAAATATCAACATAAGCAGGTTTTCACTTAGCGCATTCTCTGCTGCAGGCCTCTTAAACAAATTAGTGGTCCTCATGATCAAAAAAGCTCAACAAACACTTGAATTGAAAAAATTGGGCTATAGAATGCTTAGAAAAAAATACATTTCCTTGTGAGGACTATTAAGAACAAGTGAAACTTATTCTATTTTTAATTTTGGTATACATTTTAAAAGAGTTTTTCGCATTCTGTCTGTTAGTTCTGAGTAACATGCAAGGTGGATGTCAAAATTTATTATACAAAAATAACTTGTACATATGAAACTATTAATGAAGAAGCAAAATAGGTTAATAGGATAGATAATGGTTTTATCAACCATCGTCTTAACATAAAATTCATGGTCGCTTTTTCATCTGTTAAATTTAAACAGATCCCAACAACGGCTGAACATTTCGCATTAGTTCCAATGCTCTGGGCATTGAAACTAATGCGAGGACGGTAACGTTAAAAAAACATTTGTATTAAATTTTTCTTCTGTAAACAATATTGCAGAGCAAGGTAGCAAGTTTATAGAAGCCATCAAAATCAAATATCTTAATCAAGTCAAAAAAGTACAAACTAGCTCAGGTTATGGAAAAAGAGTTAAAGGAACAAATTACTTAAAAATGTTAAGTAAAAAAATTTTAAAAGAAACAAAAAAACAACATTTCCGTTAAGTTATTAGTTGAACATCTTATTTTTAAAATTCCTTGCGGCAAATGCCGTAGTTTGTTGTCGTAATTTGAATAAATTTTGTTTTTAACTATTAATAAAATTTTGTTGAACTACTTTATAATGATTAATAAAACTGGTTTTCATAAAAGTCTATTTTCCGGTTTCTTTGGTTGCTAGAGGTGATAATAACTAGGTTTTGGGTGTTGATTCTAAAAACCAAAGTTGGTTTTTTGTGACAGGTCTGGGTTTCTTGATAACTGACACCCTATATAATGCAATTTAAGGCTGATTGTCCTATATGGAACTGCAATAGAAACAAAAATTAGTTACATTTTTATACATTTTTATTCTAAGAAACTACCCATTTTATAACATTAATACAGTGAATGGACCAGTTTAGATTAAAAAATTGTTTATCAAATCATAGTATTGTAATTTTGTTTGCCATAAGGCTTGTATAGTACTCTAACCTTTGTGGAAAATAAGTGCATACCATTCAATTTTTTTTGTTTCTTTATAAAATGTTTGCTACTATGGAACTTAATATTTCATTTAAAGTGTATTTTCTTTAATTTACTGGACTGCCTAAGTCAAATATAGCAATTCTATAGATGCAATTCTTTTGTATCTATAGAATTGCTATATTTGACTTAGGCAGTCCAGTAATTTTGCTAATACAAAAATAGCAGTCATTTACATAATATTGTTGTTCACATCATACCATAGGTACACCAACTATCAGATGCTTTTACTCACCATTAAACCACAATGTCAGCTCCAAAGAACAATTACTACAGCAATTATATAGGGTCCATTTATTGTCCTAATTATTAGTAGGGCATCAATAAACTTTACCTAGCTTAAAAGATTTTTTATTGTTGGCCAGTGTAATGAAATTGTAATTGTAAACCACACTAATTACCAATAAAAAAGTGGATAAAAATGTTGTGCAATACTTGTGCTATCCGTTATTCTAACTTGCCGGTTGTTCTAATTTTTTGTGGGGCATCTCAAAATCATCTTAATTTTGATATTTTAAGTATTTAGCATTTTTAGATGAATTGTTATCACAGGTAAAAGATCTAACTAAAGTTTCAGAAAAAAATTTAAATTGACTACTTGAAAATGATTTATATATATATATATATATATATATATATATATATATATATATATATATATATATATATATATATATATATATATATATATATATATATATATATATATATATATATATATATATATATATATATATATATATATATATATATATATATATATATATATATATATATATATATATACATATATATATATATATGTATATATATTAATATATATGTATATGTATATATATATATATATATATATATATATATATATATATATATATATATATATATATATATATATATATATATATATATATATATATATATATATATATATATATATATATATATATATATATATATATATATATATATATATATATATATATATATATACCGTATTCGACAAACTGACAAAGTCAAATAAATAAGTGCAAGTTTTCTAGTTAGCACATATATTTTCTTTTTTGCTATTCTTCTCCCTTGTAAATAGTGCATCCAATACCGATACCATTTTTCAATACCGGTATTTCGGTACAAAATAATTTCAATACCGGTAATACCGGTATAATACCGGTATTAAACTTTATTTTTAAATTTATCATAATCTAAATAAAATCTCAAGTTAATAGTGAAAATTTCATTGATTCAATCAGCTTATTTATTTTATATCAAAACTACTGACTATTTCATTTTTCGCCTTTTTCTGCTTTGTATGAGCTCGTAAAAAACATTGGGCGTTCAGAATATCATAATTTTGTGACAGTTAACACTTGCTAAAAATCCACGCTCCAATTTGAAACTTGTTGGCTTCAAATTTTTTAAGTAATGGTAGGAATTTTGCAAATATATACAACGATTTTCTCCTTCTTCAAAAACTGTCATCTCAGTACATATAATTTTTGATGAATTATTTAAAACATTTAATCTTCCCTTGTTTTTACATTTCTTATTTTTCAAAATTGCAAAGTCAAGCTTTTTTTTCAATGACAAGTTTACAGCGTTGTCCACAGAATCACTATCGGAAAAAACGCTGGTGGAAGGGAGAGAACTATACGTTTTCTGATTGAGCCGATCTTTTAGTCGAGCAATTGTATTTACAATGGCTAATTTGCTATGGTGCTCAAAAGATAGAGCTGGATCCAAATTCTTGTAACGTTTATGGTCCTTGTGCAGAAAAGATTGTATGCTGAAAAAAGAGTATGTTGCTCATTGAATCGTCGCACCAACATAACTTTACAGCAAAATCGGTTTCTCCAAGGTTATCTATCATGAAAATGTTGTATCGGCTCACAACAGTGTTGCATGATTTCGGCACAATGTTTCCACAGCCAGTTTTACTGGTGCAAGACATAAGTTAACAGCTAATATTGCATCAAACTCCTTATTAGTTACCTCAACTATGAACTCAAGGGCAATCAGTGACTCGCGAATGCATTTTTTCAATTAAACAAAACGTTCGAGTACTGTGTGCAAGCTAATCCAGCGAGTTTTGGAGCCAAGTATTAGTGGAAGATCTTTATCAAATTTGTCTAACGTGTGTTTTTGAATTTTGATCATTTTTTGTCGGAGAACGGCGAAATAAAAATTTCACAACGGTGCGCACCTTTTTGATAAACGGCTGCGAATCATCAGTCAGTTCAAGAGAGTCATTCTCTTCACTCATTACAACTTGAAACCCGCCGGAAAAGTCTTCATCATAATTGGTTTTGCTTGTGTCATCAGTATCTCCTCGTCACTTTAACTGTTATTGTTGTAATTGCAGATTACTTTCAAGTTTTTTTTGCAGAAGTTGACAATTTTTTTGTACAAAATGTTTTGAATACCTAGTTGAATCCCATGCCTAATGCTGATTACAGTTACTTAATCGCCCCACTTTCTACATTATGGAAAATTTTCATATTTACGTTAGAGCAAAATTCAAACATGCGTTCTACATTAAAGCGAGTGAAGTAATGATCAATGACGTAATGCATCTCAAATTCCTCGTGTAAATAAATCTTTTGATAAATATTTAATTCGTAATAGAAATAAACTAAATAACGAAAAACTAACCATGTTAGAAATTGAAGAGGCTTTTAAAAGCCTTAAAAAAAAACAAGGCTACTGGAATTGACGATGTCAATAGCAACATAGTAATTAACTGTTACAATGAGCTTAAAAATCCTTTATTCAAAATTTTTAAACACTCTTTAAAGGAAGGTATATTTCCTGAAAAACTGAAAACTGCTGAAGTAAAACCTATATTTAAATCAGGAGATGCAAGTGAAATAGGTAATTTTAGACCAATGTCAATACTTTCAACATTCTCTAAGATACTTGAGAAAATTATGCACAATAGGTTATATACTTTTTTTAAAGAAAACAATCTTATTTATTCCAAGCAGTTCGGCTTTCAAAAAAAAACATCAACTGAACACGCAATCCTTCACTTGGTTGAAGAAAAAAAAAACTCCTTTACAAATGGAGAAGTTACTTTGGGGGTTTGTGTAGATCTCTCGAAGGCTTTTGATACAGTCGACCACAAAATATTATTATCAAAGCTTAATATATACGGTATAAGGGGTAGATCCAACAAGTGGAGAGAAAGCTATTTAGATAGACGTGTGCAATATGTATATTACGGAGACAATAAACTCTCTAATCCGTCTATAATAGAGTGTGGTCTCTCTCAAGGTTCAATACTTGGCCCCTTGCCTTTCTTAACCTATGTAAACGATCTCTGTATGGCTTCAACAAAAATTTCAACTATAATGTTTGCTGACGATAGCAACTTTCTTATCTCTGGAAAATATAATAGCGAGCTGTGCGTAGAAATGAACAATGAATTAGAAAAGATTTCAGAGTGGTTTAGGGCAAACAAACCCTCTATTAACTCAAGTAAAACAAAGTTTTCTTTATTTCATCCTTTTTTTAAAAAAAAAAAAGTTCAATCTTTTTTTCCGAAGTTGTTTATTGAAAATAGAGAAATAGGTAGGGAGACTGTTACGAAATTTTTGAGTGTTTTTATTGACGAAAATCTAAATTGGAATAAAGATATCGCTTATATAGGTAGTAAAATATCCAAAAGCATAATATACCAGTCACGTTATTTATTAAAAAAACCACTACTGAAACAAATCTATTATAGTTTTGTTCAAAGTTACCTAAACTACGGAAATATGGCTTGGGGTAGTACCTATAAAACGAAACTAGAACCACTTTATCGTAAACAGAAGCATGCTATACGTGTGATTAATTTTAAAAATAAAACAGAACACTCAAAACCTCTTTTTGAACAAATGTCTTTATTAACATTGTTTGAACTAAATGTATATAATGTTCTAAGTCTTATGTATAATAGCAAAATGCAAAAAGTCCTTCAATTTTCTATAGTCTTTATAAACAAAAACCAGAGTACAAATATTTATTGCGTACAAATAGTACCCTGTTAGAGCCTTCATGCTAAAAATAAGCTTGAGCAATTCAAAATGACTTATCGTGCACCTCATATCTGGAATAAGTTTTTACTAATTAATTTAAATAATATTGATTTAAAAAACTTAAATTGCTTTAAAAAAACTATTAAAAAGAGTATTTTAAAGTATAAAAATTTAGTTAGTGATTTTTTTTAAATTTATTTATAAATATTTTCTTTTTTATTTATTATAAATATATTTTCAACATTGCGATTTTACAAAACGATTTTTGTAAAAATATATTTGTATACTTGTTATCTGACATTTTAATACCATTATAATTTAATGATTTTATGTAAAAATATTATGAATATGTTTTTATATTTACGGCAATGTAAAGCGGTTCTTGATGATAAGACCATTTGGTCTTCTGCAAGTTTTCCGCGTTCTTTTTACAGTGTTAGAGTGAATTTATTATTTTTGTAAAACCACTTTGTAATATTTTGTTTTTATTTATATATTCACTGTTAACGAATCTTTATTATGTGGTTACGAATTTGTAATATCAAGGAACAAAAAAAAACCTAAAATAAAAAAATAAAAAAAATAATGATAATATTTTAAATCAGTGCTTCATTATTTAATGAAAACACGAAAGTAAATGAAATACTTAAAGCTTCCAATCGCGATCAAACAACGCTTCCGGTAGGAAAAAGATAGCTAAATGACAAAAGACGTCTAAAACAAGTACGTATTTTATACGTCTTAAATGCGTCTTTTACCTATAGGTAGCGACTAGCTAGCTATTCGCTCGCTAGTTGCTAGCTTATTTCCCACCGGGCTCGTTTATCTTGAATTAAGATTACAAAATCATCCTTGCTAAAGAGTTTGGGATTGAGAAATTAATAAGTTGTTTAATTGAATTTTGAAATAAAAACATTATTGCTAAAAATATTTAATTAAAAAAAAAACTTGTTTAATTTAAAAGTAAAATTTTGTCTTCCTTCTATTATAATAGAAGGAAGTAAAATTTTGTCTTCCTTCTATTATAATAGCAGGAAGACAAAATTTTACTTTTAAGTTAAACAAGTTTTATTTTTAATCAAATATTTTTAGCAATAATATTTTTATTTCAAAATTCAATTAAACAACTTATTTTTTCTCGATCCCAAACTCTTTAGCGAGGGTTTTGTAATTTCATTACAAGATAAAAGAGCCCAGTTGGAAATGAGCTGGCTACTAGCTAGCAAATAGCCAGCTAGTTGCTACCTATGTGTAAAAGACGCGTTTAAGACGTATAAAGTACGTAGAATACTTGTTTTAGACAATTTAAACATGTCTTTTCTCATCTAGCTATCTTTTTCCTACCAGAAGCGTTGTTGAAAGTTTTAAGTATTTCATTTACTTTCGTGTTTCACGTAAAGAGGGCGATAGCACCTGCTATATCTTAAACCCTCTACATATATTTTTAATACCGGTGTTGAGCCAAACCAATACCGGTATTTCGGTACTTAAAAATGTCCGGTAATACGGGTATTTCGGTACCGGTACTACCGGTATTAGAAGCACTACTTGTAAAGATTTGCATCCAATCAATTTTTCACTTGTGCAAATGATTCTAAATTAATTTGGTGTATATTGCCAGTTTGCACATCCCAGCTATTGCAACATGCTTTTCACCTGAGGTAGTTTGCAATTAAGCATATTCCCAGTAATATCAATGTTTGCAATTTTATTTGGCGTACTTATGCTTACTCGTACTTACGCCAGTTTGCAAGTAACTACGTAGTAATGGTACATTTCCAAAATTACCCGTCTGTATTATTTTAAACTATAGGTTTATTTCGGTAAATTATTTGGTGTGCAAGGTAAACAGTAAAATTATTTAAAGTAAAAACACCAAAGATCTTTTATAGTTTGTTTAAAGGGCAACTTGATTATCAGGATTTTATAATTTATATAACTTAATAAATTTTTAGTGTCGTAAATTTTAAATCTTAACTTAATCTTTATTTTCCAGATCCGTGAAATTCACAAATGCTCTTTTAAATTAGAACTTTACTTGTAGCAAGAACTATTTTAAATTTTGCATAGACTTGGAAATAATAGAAACTTCCTTAAGGAAAAAAAAGTAAAAGACTTTTAACTGCGAACATATAATGTTTCTGTTTACTTTTACTTATTAAGTAGAGAACAGTTTTATTAAAAAAAAGATTTTTTTAAGATAATTATGGGTTTAAACTTTATTAAAGTTATAGCATATCAACCTGTAATTTTGTTCAAATAGAACAAAATTACAGTTCAGTAGAATTTTTAACCTATTTACAAAATTTTAGGTAAATCAACTAGGTAAAACAAAAAAGAATTTTGAAAAAAGACTTATAAACATAAAAAAAAAATTTCAAAATTTAAGCAGAAGTTTTAATATTTAACAAAAACTAGTTTTTATTTATTTCGTTTCTTTTAACACCTAAGTTTTGGATTTAGGTTTTACATATTTGCCTTAACCAGACTAAGTATGCCCAATTTTGCAACAGCTTTGCACTTAGGTAAATTTTCACATAGAGTAATATATAAAAAAAATAACAAATAAGACACATATACACTTTTAACGCAAATTTTTCTTTTGTCTTAAACTAGAACAACAATTTTTTCAAAACAACTATATGACGCAACAACGATCGTTTTATTTAAACTAACTTTATTTGATAACACTGGTTAACTTGAATTTGAAAATCTGTATTGAGCATATTATATTTAAAACAAAAACCGTGAACCTTATTACTTAAAACTCGTGCGTTTTAATTTTTTATTCAGTTAGTTAAACTAGAAAAATTTATTATAATTTTTTTTTTTTTATATTTTACATTAATCTAAATGATATACTTTTACAAACAGTTTTAGTTTGAAAAATTAGAAACTTTTTGTGAAACAAGCTAACGAAATAAGAACCAAAAAGATTTTGACTCATTTAACCGTAAAAACTTTTTTGACTCATTTAACCGTAAAATTTTTACTAACAGTCACATACAACACTGTGTTACTAATCCGAATAAGTTTTACATAATGTTACCAAATGTATTAGAGTATTTTTTATAGTACACACAAATTTGCTATAATCATATTAAAACAACTGCGTACATCAAAGCTTATTTCATTATTGTATGTTGCATGCCTTACTGTACAATTTTCTTGTAGAGCACCATAAAAGCAAAACTACAACAAAGCCTTTTTTAAACGATCCTTAAAATTAAAACAAATATAGCAATAATAAAAATGTTGTACTATGAAAAAGTTTTTATTTGAGTAAAAGCTAAGCATTTTGTTTAATAATTACTGTAAGTTTCAAAAAGAAAAAATAGAAATGTGAAAAAAAATGATTTAATACAATATTAAGAATATAAGTTTTTAGTTAAATACAAATGAAATTATTAGTTAATAGTTATTTTAATTGTTTAGAGTTTTGAACAACTATGTTAATAATATATAATAATAATAATAATAATAATAATAATAATAAAAATAAACAATTAGTTTTTTGTAGGATGTTACAGTTACTTTTTAAATAATACTTTTTACAATACTTATTACTGTATTGACATTTTAAATGTTTGATTTATTTAATAAATAAGACATTTAAAATGTCTTCTTAAATAAAACATTCAAACAATCAAATAATTGAGTTTTCATTCTGTAATAACAATTCATAGTAATTGTAATAGTAGTATAGTAATATAGATGTTGTAACAAATTTAATCACGAAACACATATATGGTTATATAATCGTTATTACAACCTATACTTTTCTTTGTTTTATATATAATAATATACAATTTGTTAAAAATCAAGATTACATATAAAAAAAATACAGTTAAATAAATTTCAAAAAAATTTATAATAAAAATCTCTCTTGCTTTAAAAAAGTTTAAAGACTGCACTTTCACCACATAAATCAGTAATGCATTCAATTCATTCGCAATACGGTTACTAAAAAATGCTCGCCGAGACAAAGAATGCTTGAAATTTGTTTTTTCAAATTTTTGGTTATGACCTCTTATTACTAATGCTGGTCCTTTTGCTTGCAATAACGGTGCATGTTGTTGTGGATTAAACCATGTAGATCGATATTGATCGATATTGTTCAATAATTTGTACTCTTGTATTAGATTGACGCGCAAATGCATAATCTCCAACGTAGTCAATTTCATTTAGGATATTTGTTCCTCATAACACAGATGTTTGAATTTCTGTACCAGTTTGGTTGCGCGATGTTGGACCTTTCTAGTTTTTCAATGTCAACTTTCAAAGTAGAATTCCATACAGGGATTGCAAACTCAAGGTGAGGTCTAACTAGCTCTGTTTACAGAGTACGAGTTATTTCTGTATTTAAATAAGTAAAGGTACGCTTGATGACTCTGAGTACATTTTAGGCGTTTGCTGCTTTTGCTTTACATTGATGATGCCATTAGGTGTCTGATAAGATCAACACGCCGAGGTCACGTTCTACTGTTGTTTGGCCTAGTTCGTACTCAACACCATTTTATGTAATCATATAAATGGCCTTAGGGTTCCTTTTAGCAATGTGCTTAACTTTGTACTTCTCTCTGTTCAACTAAACTTGTACTTTTCTCTGTTCAACTAACTTGTTAATATCGTTTTGCAAACTGATTGTATCCAAAATCTTTTCTATTAATTTCATTAGCTTGCGTAAAAGTTTGCAATTACCTTGTAGTATTGTAGTGTTTCTGGTATGTCTTTGATGAATATCAAAAACAAAAGAGGCCTGAGAACAGATCCCTGAGAAACACCACTGGTTATATTCAACCGTGACAATAAAAATTCTCCTTTTACAACGCGTAGCCTACGATTGGTTTAAAAAACTTCAATCCATCTCAACAAAATACCGTATATCCTATTTACGTCACACTTATATAACAGCTTTTTGTGAGGTACCTTTTCAAGAGCCTTGCTGAAGTCAAGGTATATCATGTCGATTGGACACTTGCACTTCATGTATGTTATTAAAGAATCCATTGTATCCAGTAAGTTAGTTACACAAGCCTTTTCTTCACAAAACCAAGCTGGTGTCGCGATAGAGAATCATGTTGTTGCAAATAGTCATTGATTACTACAGGAATAAACCCTTCCAAAATTATGCACGGAACTGATGTTAAAGACACTGGTTTGTAGTTTAACGCAGCATATAGGCTGCCCTTCTTTAACAAAGGGGTTATGTTTGCTTCACTCCAACAATTCAGTATTGTGTCTGACTCAATTGTCAAGCTGAATAAGATTGCTAGAGGTTTTAAGAATGTTGACATACATTGCTTACTACATACGAACTTACCATATTGCTTCCCATAGCTTTTTTTTTGTCCAATTGTTTTAGTTTATTTTTTACGTTCTCTGAGTTTAACCCACTCTTTTAATCTTTAAGTCCCAGTCAATGTCTTCATTAATTACGTTATCAAATTTTGGAATCGATGAATTTCCTTTAGACACGAAAAAAGATTAAAAACTTTTACTTAGACAAGACCTTGTTGAAGATTATTGAACCTGTATTGCGTCCCAACATTTTTAATTTGTGTTTAAACTTTGTGTGTCTTTTCGAATACGAATAGAATATCCGAGAATTTATCTTTTTCTTGTCAACATTTATTTTTTAGTTCTCGCTTTTCGTACTCGCTTTCGTTTTCACTTTTTTTTTTGTCACTTGTATTCATATAATAATTTGATATTTTTATGATTTATTACTCTTAGACAATTCCACAGTGTTTTTTTAAGAGGTATTAGTGGCATAATTTCAGATAGTATACGTGGATCCTTTATTTTACTTTTAATTTTGCTTTGTTTAGGCTAAATAAATTGCTGAAATATGCTGTTATATTTTTCTAAGAAGATTTCATAACACTCATTTGCTTATTTTCCTGCATATTATTTATCCCAGTCAATACGTGCTAACCCAGTATCTAATGCTGCGTTTATTCTTGTATAATCATTTTTTCTGCAGGCGTATGATTTGTTGAGATTTATCTTATAATGGTGCTGTTTGTGATGACACTCCATTAAATGGCATTGTGTCCCTTACCACTTGATCCTAATCGTAGTCGTATTTCCATGTCTACCACTATTTCACTCTTGTCTGTTATTATAAGATCTATTATGTTTGTTTGTTTTCTATTCTTAATCTGAAACGTTGGTTTAGACACGCACTGCTGGAGATAATTTTTGTTTAAATTGTCGACAAAGCTTAAGCTCTGATGACAGTTGCATAACACTAACGCACAGATTATTAGATCATTCAATGTTAAGGTAATTGAAATCTCCAGCTATAAACATACCAATTTACTTTTTGTTATCCGCTAGATTTTCGCCTTCTTTTCTGATTTGGTTTAGTTGTGTGTTTTTTAATTCATGTTTGCTGTTTGATGGCCTGTAAAATTACCCCAACAGTACATAGTCCTCAATTGATAGCTTGGCATTACGCTACACTTGTTGAACAGTTTTTTTGAATTCTTTTATGTAACAGTCACCTGTGGTTATAATAGATTCTTTTAGATAGACCGCAGTCCCTCTACCAATACCTATTCATCTATTTTTTTTTGTAGCATATATAACCGTCTAAGTTTATTATTGATGACTCCTTAAACCATGTCTCGGTTATCATAATAATGTCCGGAATATCCACCTGTATTCGAGCTTCAAATTGTGTCTTTAGTTGTTTAGGTAAGTGACGTTGGTATACCTGAGTTTTAAACATATTGTCGATGAACGGAATGGCTTATCTGTGGTCGCTATGCATTTGTGATTTTTTGACATGCTCCAGCTGTTGCAGAAAAAGTGCTTGTATTTATTGGAGTTGCTAATGTCGATTAGCCGTCTATTGAAACTGTTGTCACTGCAGCACCAACAAGTGATACTTTATTCAAAGGCACTGCTCCATTTCGGACGATGTAAAAGTTAGACAATTTCGATTCGTGCAGAACTACGGCGGTTTCGATCATCAACAACCTACTTCCGTATAATTCGTTGAGTATGTGTCAAATCAGGATTAATGATACTGTACGTTGGTAACAAACACTGGCTTTCAGTTTTTTTGCTGTATTCAACAGTAATGCCTGGTATTCTGTGTTTTTTAATTCAATAATAATTAGAATTGGTTTATTTACTTATTTTAACCTGCAAATTTTTTTAGTCTTGCTATTGTTATGGTTCAAACAGTCAAACACTATTTTTATATCCTTCTTATCGTCATTTTTTTGGTCTATTTTGACTGTTCTGGTTGATTCTGAAATCCCAAATACGATTACATTTCTTTATTTCTTTACTTTGTCCGTTGTTTCTTTACTAATTGCATTTAAAATGTTGGTCTCATCTACATTGATGGATCGAGCTGCATCTAATGCAACCGCTGAGAATAACTTCTTACTTGTTACAGATGTTTAAACAAGGTTGGTTTTAAGCTTGTTTAGTCTATCAACCAGTTTAGCATTTTCAATTCTAAGTTTCATGTTGTCTTGAGACAGGACCGCTATCTGTGTTTTCATCTATTTAAGTTCCATGGATATCTCAGCTTTAAAATTATCAATATCTTTTTTCAATTATAGAGATAAATATAAATCTGACCATGTTGATCCTAAAAAGGAGGGTTATTACCCAAAATAACAATGGATTACCTCCTGCCTTATTACAGATGGGCTAAAAATTTTTAGTATGTGCTTTTTTCCGTCTTTAAAAAAAAATATATTTTTTATTTTTTTAATTTCATTTATAGTAGTTTAATTTTTAATTTATAACGGTATTAATAATACCTGCTAATCGTATATCACTCGTGTGATTAGATATAAAACTTTATATATGACTACTCTAGTGGCATTTTAGTTGTTAGAAGCCGATGTTTTATATTTTAAATGTTTTTTTTTTGTTTTATTTTTTAGATTTCTGTGTTTGATTTGAAACCCTATCTACTAACATATTAACATAGTGTACAAAAATGATGTTACTAGAATCTAAATTATGCTTATGTCGAGCTTTCTAATATTTCCAGACATTTTATTATAAGTCTTAAGACTAGTCTATAACAATTGATTGAATTAATAAAATAAATCAATCAATAATCGTTGTACATAATTAATTAAAAAAAAAAAAAATTTAATACTAGGGTTGTAAACCGGAGGATTTCGTGCAATTCCGGAAAAACAACATTCTTTCGTAAGGAGATTGAGAACACGGAATTACATTTTTTCGTACCGAATGTTACAAAACATTTAAAATCGCCGATGTTCATTTCGCAAAAGCCACTTCCGAAATTTAGCATTTTGCAAGTTGACATACGAAACAAAACTATTTTGCAACATACGAAAGTAGCAGTTTCGGAAGTCGCACTTGCGAAACAAACATTTTTGCCAAACGACGTTTTGAAGTCTATAAAGAAAATTTGTTTGCCAGACTGATTTTAATTGTAAAAATTAACATCTTTAAATGCAAAAATGTTTATAATGAATTTTTATTTTCAGTAAAATAACTTATTAAATTTTTACGGTTTTATTTTTAGAAATATTGATAAAAAATAAAATTTCTTTCGAAACGAAAGTATTTCGGATCACAACATACGAAAGAATTCTTAACGGAAATAAACTTACGAAACGTGCCATAATAAATATATATATAACGATGTTTTTTGAACTCATTACGTATATTAAAAATAAGAATGATGGGTAGGAATATACATGTTTTTTTTTTTAAAGCATATGAAATTTTTAAAACAGGTTCGAATATGCTTAAGCAAATAGTAAAAAGAGGCTCAAAAATATGCTTTAGCTTAAGCATATTTCTGATAAAATATACCTATTTCAATAATTTCTAAAAGTGTGCACGTTACTAAAATTCTAGCAGATTTTAAAGGTATGTAGAGTCCTGTTTAAATACGCTTTTCAAAGTATAGATCATAGAAAATTTTGTTTTTTAATTTTAATAAGATATAAATTTGAGTATAAGATTGTATAGTTCAATTAGTTAGATACGTGATAATTCGCCGCAGAGATCCGGGTTCGCATCCCGCAGCCATTGTAACTTTTGTTCATCAAACTCTTTTTACTTAAGATAGCATTTTTTGACCTCCATGTTCTATATTACAGATCTTTCGTCGCCTTCACAATAGTGACAACCTCTCTTCTGTTAGTTATTCTTTTAAGATTGAGTTCATTGTGCTTAATTCAACACGTTTCCCTTGCTTTACTAAGTTCTACTTAAATTATGATGAAATGTACGTAAAACAATTTTTTCAAATAATATAATTCATTTTGCTTTAAATCTTTTGCTTTTTGTACTAGACATCTGTCCTAAATACTTTGTAATAGTTTCTAGCTAACTCTGAGTCTAATATAACCATTTCTGAATATAATTTCCCTGAGGCTCCTACAGCCTATTGTGTTCTATTAAAAGTAACTAGTTTTTGAGTACAGAAATTAATTATAAGCATCTAAAGGTTCACATTACTATTCATTTTCCTGATATATAGAATCCTATTTGCATACGTATCTCTTTCTGTAAATTCTGTTTTATATAGATTCAAATTATATATTAAATAAATATTACTATTCTCTTAGTTGAATGAACGTAAAGCTCATTCAGTTAAGACATTTGGCCGCGTAGACCCAGGTTCACATCCCGCTGTTTCACATATATTTCTTCTCTTTTTACTCTTTCTGATATCATTTACCTTTAAAGAGATCTCTCGTTCTTTATAATAAAGTATTTAATTGTTTATCACACATCCTCTTTATACTTTTTAAAAAGAAAGGCATACTGTTTATTTATTCATTGAGAGTCCAACATAACGGGATTTTACTGTATATATAAGTATATATATATATATATATATATATATATATATATATATATATATATATATATATATATATATATATATATATATATATATATATATAAACATATATACATATATATACAGTAAAATACCGTTAATGTATTTATATATATATATATATATATATATATATATATATATATATATATATATATATATATATATATATATATATATATATATAAACATATATACATATATATACAGTAAAATACCGTTAATGTATTTATATATATATATATATATATATATATATATATATATATATATATATATATATATATATATATATATATATATATATATATATATATATATATATATATATATATATATATATATATATATATATATATATTAGGTATATTTGTATAAACATTTGAAGAATCATTTGACAACATTTTTTTATAATTTTATTATTTATTATTTAAACTGTTAACAGTTAATATCTTAAAGATATCGTAACATAAAATCTTTTGCGTCTTTTTCGTAACTACACATTCCGGAATGCTTTTTCCGTAAGGAACTATTTCGAAAGTATTCTTACGAAATGATTTGTTTCGCAAGTTTTTTTTCGCAATGCTTTATTAGGGAATTTTATTTATTTATATTTTCGTATAGCGCGTTACGGAATGTGCGTTTTCGCATGTGCAACTTCCGTAATAACAATTCTATTACGGTAGAAAAAAATGCGAAATTTTCGCAAGTTTTGTTTTTCGGCGAACAACCCTATTTAATACTTTATTTTTTACAGTAGCTATTACAGTAGCCATATGGCTACTTTGAATTTCCAGAGTTTTGTATTCAGTTGGTACGCATTATAAATAATATCATTAATTTTTTCTTAAAGTATTATAAATTCTTTCCAATTGGGGTCTCAATCTGGTTTTTATAAAAAAAGAGTTGAAAAATAACTAAGAGTTTTTAACTTGTTTTGGTACTATATTGTTCATTGTGAGTTAATAAACTTTTAATAATGCTGCCATTTAGAGTTTTTATTTAAGAAGCAACTCATTTATATTTCACTTCCGATAAACCCTGTACCATCATATCCTTGTCATCTACAATTTTGAATATTAAGTCCAAAAAGTAATTTTAGTAAACTGAGAGACTGAAAGTAAATTTAGAGATAGACTAAGACCAGATGTACCAGTCCTGCAATCAATAAATGTTAGGAAATCCTCGAAAATCTCATTATTTGAATTTACATATCTTAAAAAAAGTGGTATTTGTTCAGTATTTGAACAGTCAACTGCTTCAATTAAAAAAAATTGAAATTAAAAAAACTTACCAAAAACCAACTTATTGATTCTTGTCCCACAAAAATCAATAAGTTGGTTGTGGGTAGTTTCTGATATAAAGGTTGCATTGTTTGTACTTAAAAAAGGAGATTAGCTAATTTTTGATCGCCAGCATCAACGCAAATTTTTAAAAGCCGTATGAAATTACCTCTTCTAAACAAGAAATATTATTGTTTTAATTATAAGAACAAATTTTTTTCAGTTATCAGAAAAAAGTTTTAAACAAGAGTAGTTTAAATAAACCTCAATAACATTACTTTTGGTGTTTTAACGTGAACATAATGCATTGTAAAACACAACTTTTTTCATGTTTTTTGAAATCATGAATAGCATTACCCCATTCTTCACAAGGCTTGAAAAATAAATTTAGTATTCCAGACTTATTTGGAATACTAGCACTTAGCAAAGTAAAAAGAAACCAGGAAGCTCAATCTTCTTTATAAGAATAAGCTAATCAAAAACAGTGGCTGATTCATTCAATTTTAAATAATTTGTTTGTATTATAAGTGTATTAAATATTTATTAAATAGAAATCAGAAAAATAAATATAGAATTTAGACGAAATACTTTGTATACATTATTTTTCAAAATTGCATCGTTTTTGCCAGCGGTTAAATTTTATCATGGATTAGATATATTGAAACATCATGTAAGGTATTCAAGTCTTTATATAAAGGAATATTATTTGAGTTGGAATCTAATCACTTAAATATTTTAAAGTCTAAATAAAGTTCAAAAAGCGACACTAAAAAAGCATTTTTTTTTTTAACTTAAATTTAGATTGGATTTTGACAAGTTTTGCCGAATTAATTTTTTCTGTAAAAGAAACATCAGAGAACTGTTTTTTATTTGTTTCTTATTTGTAAATGTTAAAAGTATGAAAAACAAGATCAGTTTATTTCATTTTCTACCTGGAAATATATAACACCATTAACTTTAGTAATAGAGTTTTACTTTGAAGCACCATAATCTTTACTATTGTTTGGCTTACGGATAAAACAATCCATTTCAGAATTTTCAAGACTGACTATATGGTTGCACTGGACACTTGTTACTTAAAATTTTCAACTCCTAAGTTAACTAATTTTTATATTTGCAAATATTTTAGAAAAACCTAGCCTTAATAACATTTAAAACTAAAATTTTTTTCTTTGTTTCAAAACTTTACTTTACTTGCAAAATCTACGACAAAAATTACGTATATAAAACGGTATATCAAAATTTTGTAAGTATTATTTTAGTACATTTATTTAAAAGTTACCTATTTTACTTTATACAATAAAGTATTTTTTAATCAATCAATTTTCATAAGTTCCAACTTTCTTAAACATTGCTAAAACACGTTATATATATGTATATGTAAAACACGTATATATATATGTATATATATATATATATATATATATATATATATATATATATATATATATATATATATATATATATCTATGTCAAACAAAATATGACATAGGTATATATATATATATATATATATATATATATATATATATATATATATATATATATATATATATATAGAGTGACCGGCCTCATCAAATTGTAACGTCTTATTTACACTTCTTGTTTTTTTAAATGTCTTTTATTAATTATTTTGATCTACTAATTATATGTATATTATACTAATTGATTGCCTTTATACCTTGTACCTTTTACCCGCTTAATACATTAGTTTTTTAGTATATATAATGATGTGATTTCCAGTCAAATCAGTTAATGTAATTTTAAGTCAAGTATGCGTTATAAGTCAAGTATGTGTTATATAAAGTTATAAATTTATATTTTAAAAATGTTTATGCATGTTTTTATATGTTTGTGCTGTTAGTATTTAACTTATGTACGATAAACTCAGGATAACACAATAATCCTCAACAATATCAACTAATTTTGAAATTTCAGTTGAGCTTATTTTTATGTATTATACTCCAAATAACTCTAATAATCTTTAAAGAAAACGAAAATTCTAATAACTCCTAAATATATAAAAACTCTAACATTCTTTAAAAAACATATTTAATACTTTTTTAAAAATGTGTCCCTTGAAGGTGAGTTATTAAGAGTATTCTGTAACATGTTTTGTTATTTAGTTAATTGTCGTGATGTTTCATACTAATAAACTTAGCTCACATTCATGTTGATCTTTCAGAGTTATGGAAAAATAAAAAGTACATTTCTTATTCACTTATTCGAAATTTTGAGTTTCCAATTGAATTAAACGATTGCATGAGACATGATTGTAACTAATGTTAATTAAGTGTTTAAAATAATTTTGTTGACTTATTAGGTCGAGTTCAAACTGTTATTGCTGACTTGATTTTGGCTGATTATGGCTTACCTAGAGCTATATAATGATAGGTTTACTTAAGTAATTAATAAATATTTAGTTATCTGTTTGTAGTTAATAATTACATTGTTTCAGCATCGCTTTCAAACATTTCATACGAAATAACAAAATGATTCGGGTAAATTTGTATAAAGTTTTGTTTTTAGTTTGCTATTAATTATGATACTTATGCAAAGAAGTTGTGAAGATTTTAAAGCAGAAACAGATTTTAATTACACATTAAAAGTGTTATTTAGAACTCAGAATGGTTGAATCACGAAAAGAAGTGTTAATAAAGGATTCAGAAGACGAACTTAAACCACACTAATTGCTGTTTAGAGAGCAAAAGTTTAGAATACTTTATTTCCATTTTTATGCTTATTTGAAACTTGTAGTTATACTGTAAATATTTTTCTTTTCAGATTTTAGATAAGAATTTTGCGCAGTAAATTCTATTTCTCATAGCTTTAAATCAAACTTAACAGTCACAGGGTTCTTATATAAAATGGAACAATAAGTAAAATATTTTTTTGAGTATAGAATAAAACAAAAAAACATATTTTAGGTGTTTACATAACTTGAAAAAAAAATTTTTTCATTACATTATTTTAGAGAGTAAATTAATCAAGAATTTAATTATAACTATATTTTTTTATTATTATAAATACGGTTTTGGTTGAAGGTGAGGACAAATTAAATATAATGGTTAGAATTTTCAATTGGCCTTTATCAAATTACTACAGAAACGCAGATAAAGAAGTCAAGTATATCTAAACACCTTTAATTATGATATACATATATATTTTTTTAGGAAACGCGATAAACACTAATTTTAAATCAGTTCGGATTTTATTATTATTCATGTTTTATAGATTTTTTTCATAAAATTTTAAACTTATATTTTGAAGTTTTAGGCTATATTCTGAAAAGCTACGATTACTTTGGCTCTAGAAAAATGGTAATGAAATACTTTTCATCATTTTAAACTTATGGTAAGTTTAATAAACTTGTATGGTTATTAAGTATACGAATTGAATTTTTATATTTGTAAATTTCATTATTGTTACATTATAATCAAATAAAAAATGAAGACAAAAGGAATCCCAGCTAACTCAAAACGTTCAAGCATGTTTGACAAAGGTTGCGAACGTTCGTGCTTGTTCTATGGACGTTAATAGATCGTTCAAGCACGTTCTTGAACGTTTTTTGAACGTTTTGTGTTAGTTGGGATACTATGGGTTGAATTTTTCAGTTGGCAACTTCAATTTTTCTAATTTACTGACCATCGTTATTTATTTCATTTTTTAAAAGTTCTTGTTAAACTAGTTATTTGTTATTTTTATAAATAAACCCATTTTTTTCTTAAGCAAAAAGTTAAATTAATTACGCTGTAATGTACTATTGTAAATAAATAAGGAAAGTTTTTTTTTAATTCAAATTATATTTGGTTAGGTAAAAATTTAAAAAGATCTTTTTTTTTTTAAGTTTTTACTTAAACATATATTTCGACAACGAATCTATACTGTCTAACTACAGACCTATGACTGCTCTTTTCTGTTTTTCAAAGTTGATTCAGCGTATTATGTATAACAGACTATATAATTATTTTGAAAAATATATTGTTTTATTCAGCAAACAGTTTTGATCCAAGCAGGGAATTCAATACATCATGCAGTAACTAATTAAGCCATACAAAGTTTGGACTGGTTGCTGGAAAAGTTTTAAAACATTCGGCTTGTTCATCAATTTGTCAAAAACTTTTGACACACTTAAGCTTTGTTAATGATAAAATTGTCTTGCATAAACTAGAATATGGAGTAATAAATAACAATTTAATACAGCTGTAAAGGTGCCTTAAAATGAAAAATAAGGAGTGATTAAACATGTACACAGTTAGAACCAATAAACTGGGAAATTCCTCACGGCTCAATTCTCAGACCCTTACTAATTTTGGTAAATGCAAATGATATCTATCTTTCCTCAAATATTTTTCATTTTGTTCTTATTACCAATGACACTAATCTCTTTATACCCGATCCAAAATAAAACAATATTCTTTACAGTAAATTGTAAGCTGAAAAACTTGATGACTTGTTCAAATCAAACAAACACTCTTACAATATTAGTAAAGCTAGTTATGTTATTTCATTACCAACCTAAACCCGATGATTTGTCTCTTCCTCAATTTCTTCAGCTAACATTAAATAACTATATAGTAAACAATTTCACATTACTTAAAATCTTAGGAATCTTAGGAATAATATTTGATGAACAACTTAATTGGATAATATTATTACGCTAATTAAAAAGAAAGTTTCTAAACCTTTAAGAATTATGATTAAAACAAAACATCTTCTATTAAAAATATTTAAAATAGATTTACTTACTTCTGTAAATATATACGCAGTGCTCCAAGCGAGGCGGAATGCCATCTTGTCACCTTTTTATAAAATATAGATGACCTTAGGTACCCAGTGTTAGCAAAAATTATTTTAAACCACTTCATTGTATATTATATTAAGTTACTGCGGAACCATTAGCAAAAAAAAGTGAAAATAAAGTTTTCACCATAAATAGAATATTTGTTGCCAATGCCTGAAGCTTAAAAATTTATTAAAAGCATAAAAAAAAAAAAAATTGCATTGACGTGACTGTCAAATAACCCGAAATATTAAAAAATACAAAAAATACAGTAGCAACAAAGGTATTTTTCTTGCTTTATTTTGTCGTGTTGAAATATTTTTGCATTATATAGGTGCGTCCGAAAGAGATCTAAACAGAAGAGGGAGAAGATAGGGGGATTAAATCTGTTTTTTTTTTCCCGAAAAATAAATCAAAGTATTACACTAGTATTGCTTAATTTTACTTTTGTTTAAAGTACTATACATAATATAATTTTTTCTAAAAATATTAAAGTCTACAAGCCTTTATCTTTGTTTTAAATAAGTTTTATTCTAATTAGTCTCAAAAATAATCTATTATTAATTTTTTAAATACAATCTCAATCTGAAACTAGGTTTTTTATAATAAATATTACATGTCTAATTGTGATGAATTTTTTTTAAGAGACTCTTATTTAAACATTTAAACAACATCATTATTTGCAAACAAAAGTTAAACCAATTAAAAATTAAAAATGCACATATTATTATTAAAAAAAAAACGCCATTATGTTGTTTATTTTGTTAATATTGTAGTTGTTATTCCAATTGAATATTATATATTGTATATATAAAAATTTTTTTTTTATTGATATTAGGCATTTTAACCTTTTTTATTTTTAGCAATATTTTCTGGAAAAGAAAAATAGAACTCCAAAAAAAAAAGCAATATTGGTAAGTCAATAATCCATAAGTTAATACTTAACAATCAATTTTTTTTTTTTTTTTTTAGTATGGTGTAAAGTGCTTTTGATTATTTTGAAATGTAATAAAATTATATTAAATGCAAATTAATTTTTTAAGATTAGAATTGCATTTTTTTTATTGAATAAAGTTAATTGATTGCTTGAAACAATAATTTTACTCATAGCATCAATTACATTTTATTGCCACTGGTAACACTGTCACTTTTCTTGTCACTAATCTTGTCGCTAAGCATATGTTGAAATACTTTTCAGAGATTTTAATTAGCTTTTTAAACTTGTTTTTAAAGTTTACTAATCAATCGAAGTAGGGTAGAGCGGGGCTAATTGAGCAATGGGGCAAGTTGGGCAGTTAAAATATCTCAAAAACTACACATCACATGATAAAACATCTAATGGATGAAGGTTAGGGATTTAAAATGTTAACACAATGTACAACAAAAGATTGCTGGAAAACTATTAAGATACACGGGCACTTTTTCTATTTTCAAGCAAAAAAGTGAAAAAAAAAATTTTTTGTGCTATTTTTCTTTTATATACTGATAAACTTTTTTATCTGCTATCACTTATGTGTTAATAACTTTCCAATTTATCTGACTTTCGATTAAATAAGCTTTTTTTCCTTAAGTCTTGCTGTTCTTTTGAAATCCTAACTAATGCGTCACCTTTAGGGGTATGTTGAGCAGCTTTGAAAAAATATATAAAACTGAACTATGAAACACAAAGAAACGACTTTGATGAGGAATAATAGAGCGGTAAATTATTTATTTGTATATTTAAAATTAGTAATTTTTTTACTTAAGTCATTAAAGAGTATAAAATAAAAATTTTGTTTTTCATTAACAGTATGTGTGTGTAAACTATACACACGCTTACTGTTAGTAAAAGTTTTATTGGTGATTTACCCAAGTTTTGTACCATTCATATTCAACTAGCAAAAGGCAACCCGTAATACGGGTTTTGGTTGGTCTGTTACATAATTAATTAAGTAGCTGTTTTCCACAATTTAATCTTGCAAAACCTTAACTAATACCCTTTTAGAAAATTGCCTTCAGCTTGAAAAAATTAATCCATCTGTAAAATTAACATAAAAATTATGAGGAGGTAAAATAATTTACCAACTACTACTTAACATTATTTAAGTAATTTACAAATGGCACATGTCATAACAGTGTAAGGCAGAACCACTTTCATCGACCTTCCTAAGTTTAACACAATACGTTTTTAGTTACTGACGCAAAATAATAACACTTGGTTATACTTTAAATTGACGAAAGTGTCAACTAAATCCTTGTAATAATTTTTATAACACGAACCATTAAGATTAAAATGAAGTTAACTTATATTATACAGGAGTTATCAATTTTTTTGTTATCCCCTTGATTAATTGTTCTTTAAAAAAGAAAATTGTTAACTTTAAAATGTTAAATGCACACGTTTAAATAAATTTATAAAAAATAATAAAGTTTATTATAACTACGCAACTGAGTACAAATACCTTTCAAACAAAAAAAAATTTAATTTACGATCAAGCATAGGTATAACAAATTTTTTAATACATTAATGCATCATAGAACAAACTAAAATAAAAATTATAAGAGATAAGTAGACATAAAAATTTGTAAACCAAGCTGACCCGACCCGGGTCTTGTTAAGTCTGTTCAACACAGACCATTTGTATATTATTTATTTGGCCTCTTAATTTCATTAAATTTTTAGTAAACGGTAATTTGCCACCATTTACTAAAAATTCCTTTTGTAACTCGAAATTTAATTTTTCTAAATATTTTGGCTCTAATAAAGAGGTTCCTTCCCTCTTTTTGCTTTAATCGTGGCCTGGTGAATAAAATAAAATATTAAAATGTAAAACAATGATCTACTTATATAAAAATGTTTTCTTTCTTTCCTCAAAAGTGTTGCAAATACATACTAAGCTAACTAATTAGTTAAACACATAAATAAAACTTAAGTAACTCGATATTAATGCGCAAAACTACAATATTCTCCATATTTTTAAAGGTTTTTAGTTACGACCCCCCATTCACAAAGATCGCCTTAAAATACGTACAACAAATTATTAGGCAAAAAATAGATAAAATATAAAATTAACTAATAGCTTATATTTATATCTTTTTAACTAATAAAAATTTACAATAAAAAGAAATCAGAATATTTAATTTTATAAATCTTATAAATGCGTCATAACGTAGTTCTAAAATAAAAAAGTAATGAAATTATGATATCATAATTACCAAAAAAAAAAAAAAAAAAAAAAAAACCACCACACAATTACCAAAAATCGATTTACCTATTTATAGTAACCTATTTTGAAAATGCAGTTAAATATTTATCGAAAATGTAACTATAAAACCTGTTTCGAAGTACCAAAGCATTAAGAATACTAAAAAAAAAATCAAACTAAAATATAAATTGTTGTTTTGGCTTTTATAATTTAATCATATATATAACTATAAACAAATATGACTTTATGTAACACGTATAAACACATTTTACAACTATTGAATGATAGATATATTTACCAAAAACTATGAAAAAAAAAAAAATAATGATAAATAAAGTTATACATACAAAATGTGCTCACAACCTTTAACAGTAAATTTTCGAAATGAAAATCTAAAGACTATAAATTAAGAACTTTAAAAAATATAACAATATTTATGATACATTTTTTTACTTACTATACCTTGAATAAGATATTTATCAATTTTGAAAAACAAACTATTAAATAGTATAGTTCTTGAAAATGCAGCATATAGATGACCATAAGAGAAACACGGTTTTTGAGATATTTCTTTTGTCTATGTTTAATTTCGCGTTACGTAATATATAGACGATCCCTAAGAGAAAATACTTAGAGACGATCCCTAAGAGAAACTAAAAAGATTTTATTTATTACAATATTTAAACAACCAAGGGACAATTTAAAGAATATCTTTAAATAGCAAATTATCAATTGCAGTATTAAAAAATACGCAAGAGCTTAATAATTACAGATTTTAATCAGAGCTCAGTAA
This sequence comes from Hydra vulgaris, assembly GCF_022113875.1. Classification (NCBI taxonomy): domain Eukaryota; kingdom Metazoa; phylum Cnidaria; class Hydrozoa; order Anthoathecata; family Hydridae; genus Hydra; species Hydra vulgaris. The sequence continues at coordinate 12,265,568 of NC_061156.1, read as the reverse complement.
TTACAGAGTTTAATCAATTCTCTCTCTACAATTCTCATTTCTAATTCTTATTTAAGTTTTATCTAAGAGAGAGAGGAAGTGTTTTAAAAACACCATGTTATAAAAAGTAAAAAAGTCATGCAATAAATAACAGTAACTGGTTTTATTACGCTACCAATAAACAAAATCATTTTTACCTTAACTAAAAGTTAATTTCCAGCATTTCTTAATTAATTTCCAGCTTCTCTTTAACTGTTGACAAATGATTAATATTGTAAATTTCACATCATATTAAATTTACAAAATTAAAACCATGTTTCAACAGTAAGCAAAATAATCAAGTGATGACAAAGACAACTAAAAAAAAAATGAACGCAATTATGTTTAAGATGACAAAACAAAAAAACAAAAAATCAAAATTGAAACTGTTATTATTTGTTACTATAAATAGTAAAATTCATACTTTGCTTTATTTTAAAGTGTCTAATGTTAAGTCAAATAATAGACATCAACACCGCTTGACACTGAATTCTGTCAAGTAAGTTTTCGGTTCATCAAGCAAAATTTCTTATATTTCAACGACAATTAACTTTATCAAGCCTAGATCTATTTCTTTCATATGACAACAATTTTAAGTCACCTATAACCATTTACACTAATAACTTCTTCGAGCCTAATGTTATAAATCTGTTATCATTAAATATATACTACTAGTGGTTATGCTACTGTTACAACTGAATAAATGAACGTTTTATACTTTTACAACTGAAAAATATAAAACAAAATTTATTTACATTATTTTAATTTAGAAAAGAATTGAGAACACAGTGCAAAGTTATTTGCATTGTGTTCTAAATTATTTGCTAAGTTAAGAAAGCCTTCAGGCACAATTTTAATGCACAAAAATAATAAATGCAGAATCTTGTATAAAAAATGAAGCAATGTCAGTCTAAAGTAATATATATGTATGTATATATATTCAAATTTTTTCTATTCTTAATTTTTTCTTTGAGATAATATTCATATAGATTCAGAGAAATATAAAATATTCCGATATATAGGCACATTTATGTATATAAACTTACCTGTCAAAAATTACAGTCAGTTTTTCATGTTAAATACATAAAATATATATCTAATATAAAATTAAACGAAAAATTAAACTTACTCAAATCAGTAACAGTTCGACTGTCTAAATATTTTTATTATTAACCCTTCTATTTAAAAAAAACAAACAAATGATTTGAAGTAACTAAAAAGCACTTTAGCTCTTTCCAATTGCACTAAAAAATAAAATAAATCTTGCTTGCTAAGTTGCCTAATTCTTAAGAATCTGAAAACAAATAAGTAAAATACCAAGAACAAACAAACATTTATTTACTAAAACTACTCTATTTAAACAAATTAAATTATACAGAGAACAACATTGATACTCCTTGAAAGCTGAAAAACTTTTCATCTCAAATTTGCTTATAGACCTTGCTTTTGAAACCACTTGAATAAGAAAAGCATCAAAAAAGCCTAAAAGCTGGTATATGCTACATTGAACTTTAAATGTTGATTGGTGTAGATATTTTTAAAAAATTCAAAATGATTTGTTCTTCTATAGCAAATAAATACACCATAAATCTGAAGTTAAAAATGTAATGAATAAGTAAATACAAAGAAAAACATCATATGTGAATTAAAAATCAATGTACCTGATAGAGATAAGCTGCGGTGATACCTGAGTAGTATCACCACATACACGTATTTATCAAAAAAATTTTAACTTTGATCATAATATAAATGCAAACATATATGCAAACTTTTAACAACTATAAAAGAACATTTATTAGCATCAATTATTTTTAATGTAACAAAGAATGCAGACTACAATGCACGACATTGTTAATAAAAATGAAGTTATGTCAGTCAGTATATATTTATCTAAAGTAGTGAAAAAGAATAAACCATTTAAAAACAAAATTAAAAATTTCTAATGAATATATATTTATAGATACCTTAAAATGAAGCATAACACAACACTCTTTTGACAAGTTCCAGAGCAAACTTTTAAAATTTTTCTATTCCTTATTATATTATTCCTTATATCGACAAAATACATATTAAATGCCACATTCAACTAATGTAATTAATACCTTTATTAGATCTCTCTTGATTAACTAAAGAATTTAAATTTTAAATAAACTCTAACTAAATTTTAACAAACAAACAACCAAAATAAATCTTCATATTAATAGTACGTTATTAAGTTGATTAATAGATCAAACAATTTAATCTACTCTAATAATCTACTACCTTATTAATAAACTTTAATTTATTTTCTACGACTCAGTGTAACTATAATATAGATATTTTTAAAGTAAAAAAGAATTTAATATTATAATATATATGATTTTAAAAACCTGAAATTTTAAATCTACCTCGAAGAAAACAGATATATATTGAAAAGTATTTTTATTTCTTTTTAAAAATTTAAAAATGCTTTATAACTTACTTGTTTTGATATTATCACCAACGTCTAAATAGAAAAACAAACAAACATTCAAGTCGACTCATCCTTAAATCTTATAATATATATGATTTAAAAAACCTGAAATTTTAAATCTACCTTGAAGAAAACAGATATATAATAAAAAGTATTTTTATTTCTTTTTAAAAATTTAAAAAAGCTTTATAACTTACTTGTTTCATATTTTTACCAAGGTCTAAATAGAAAAACAAAGATATATGAGTAATATATATGATTTTAAAATATATATGATTTTAAAAACTGAAACTTTAAATCTACCTCAAAGAAAACAGATATATATTGAAAAGTATTTTTATTTCTTTTTAAAAATTTAAAAATGCTTTTTAACTTACTTGCTTCAATATTGTCATCATCTAAATAGAAAAACAAACAAACATTTAAGTCGACTCATTCTTAAATCTAGTTTAATTTCTTTAATAATAAAAAAATTTAAATCTTTGAGGATAAATTCATTTACAAAAATCCGTTTAAGTTCGTTTAAACCATTTTAACATTGTAAAGTTAATTTACAATGTTAAGTTAAGTTAATTCTACCTCAAAGAAAACAGATATATATTGAAAAGTATTTTTATTTCTTTTTAAAAATTTAATAAGGCTTCTAAACTTACTCCCTCCAATATAATTATATAATATATATAGTATATATGATAAATAAACCTCCACAATTTCCTTATTTAACAACTCGTTTATGATTAATAACAACTCTGTAAACATGAATTTTCTAATAACCTAAATAAATTACAGATAGACAAACATAAACTAACACAATTAAATCCTTAACCAAAATTCATTCATGCAAGACAAATAATTTTATATTTATTGAAGAGCCAGAAACATATTTTTTTTCAAAGAGCAAAAGTAATAACAATATTAAAGACAAATTTTATTTATAACAAAATTTTCAATAAAAATTAAATTAAGATAAATTTATAACAAAATGTTGTCATGGCTTTTATCCCAATAACCAAAACTAAGTGAAAGCATGAAACTACCCATAAGTATATTTTAACGCTAGACACAATTTAAGAATTAAAGTAATCTATAACACGAAGCTTTAAATTTAAAATTACAATTTAAAAAAGATTACAATAAATTAATTACTTTTAAATTTAAAAAAAATTTAGATTACCTATAATTTTAAGCTACTAAACATTATCCACTTAATGTCAACTTAGACATTTTGAACTCGTACCATGAAAGGTTGAAGGGAAATCTGTAAGTAAGCACGCGGTAAAGAAAAGTCTAGAAACTACTTAAAAAGTGTATTTTACAGATACAGAACCGTACCGTAACTATAAAACAATACGCGTAACTATGCGCACTATTAATAATATTCATAGGCTATTCATTATAGGCGGATTATTTGGTGACCATAAACTATTGCTTAACTTACCCCGCTGGGGCTGGTTGAGCATTTTCGCAATCTTTAGGCAATATTTTCTCAAAAAAATTAAAAATTATACTTTTTTCTTAACAAATTTTTAGCAATTTTATTTATCTTTCAAATATTGAAAAAGTTATGTAAATCCGACTCACCTTTCACCAGATCAGTTAGATTTAGTAAAAATTGCTCAACTAGCCCCGCTCTACCCTATCACACTTTTTTGCATGTGTCACTTTGGTGACTTCAGCACTTTTAATATTTAAAAAAAAGGGAACAGTCACTATTCGGAATGAATTTTTTAAACTGTTATACATCACAACGTTTTGATAATATGATCAGTGATATGTCAATAATACTTATATTATCAAAGATGATATAATATTGTAACTATTATAAAGTGTCCAGTTTCAAAAACCCACACTATACTTAAAAATATTCAAAAAGAATTTGTAAAACGGGTTAGTTAAAATACAGTGAATAACAAAGAACACGTTTTTAACGTTAAACACACCTGGTCATACAGATTTCGGGTCAGGTATTTAGGACTGGATAGTTTAACACATTTACCTAAATATAGGCCAATGCTTGGAGCGCCTAGAAAGCAACAGAAGCAGACCATTTATAAAGGCTAATTTTATTTAGTTAACATAGGTGAGTTTTTTAATTTATGAAAATCCTGGAAAATTATTTTAATAAAAATAAAAGGTTAAATAAAAAATTTAAAATAAAAAATTATAAATTAAGAAGGAACTTCTAATTTTCGAAAAAGTTAATTTGAATGTATTAAAAAGAAATTTATAGAAAGCATATTTGTTTAAATGCAAACGTTGTCGTATTTAAAATTTTATATAATATTTTTCAAATTAATAACAAAAAACTTCTGGAAAATTAAATACGTTTTGAGATATTAAATTTCCGGAATTCCGGAAAATCCTGGAAAAACTCTTCAAAGAGTTAGAAAAGTTAAATTAAAAGATTTTGTGCAGAAAGGGGAGAATAGGGAAGAGGAAAGGGTGTTGGAGAAAACCCAAAACAAAAAAGATGGTTTTTATTTACAAAAAAAAAATAATTTACAAAAACAAACTTTACAAAGAAAAAGATGCATAATTTACAAAAAAAAAAAATATTAATAAAATAATTACAAACACATTATACAAATACAAAGAATATAAAAATACATCTACAATTTGTATTTTGTAGAATTGTAACCTACAATATACTAATTGTAGATGTATGTAATACCACCCCTCCCACGCCGCTTTCTTCTATGGCGACCACCACTACCCTCCCAATGAAAAAAATGGTAAGGTTAATCCCTGCCGCTGTTTCGGAGCTACACCCCATGCGCCCTATGTGCATGAAATGTGGGTCTATTGTGTTGACTTTGTAAACCAGAAAAGCCTGGTATGACAAATCTGAATTGAAAATAAATGATAACGAAATAACACTTTTATAAAAGAGCAATTTATGTAAATGTAAAGATAACACAAATACAATAATGAGCAAAACTGCTAACTACTTACCATTAACTGCAGCAGAAGTTGTTGAGGATGTTGTTGAGGTATGTGACAGTTGAGAAGTTGTTGAGGTATGTGACAAATTTGAAATGGGAATAATATACAAATAATATACACATTTATACAAGTTGAAGAATAGTGATAATACTTATATCTACATTTACCAAGAGTTGTTGCTGCTACTCTTACTATAAAGAACAAAATTAACTAATTAACTGTTTAAGTAACTAAAGTATTGAACTTGTTTGATCATTTAATCATTTTAACTATATTTTCTTACATGTTTTTTTTGTTTACATAACGATTTACTAAAGTGAAATAAAAAATTAATTATTTAGTGAAAAAATTTAATAATTTTATTTAAGTATACTAAATATATTAAAATAAATCAGATTTTAACCAAAATCTGCAATTAAAACTAAACAAAATCTTACAAATTTCTTGGATTGATTGCATTAAAATGAGATAATATACTAAATTATAAAATAAAATATAAAAATCCAACAATTCAAAAAGTTCATTATGTATAACTATAACTAATGATTTGTATAACTGTAATTAATTATAACTATATATAAATATATAACTAATATTAAGGTATAAAGAATGTTTTAAAAAAAACCTAACACTTCACTTGCAAAGGCGCTAAAAAATAAAGCAGAAAATATTAAACATAGATCATACAGGTCATATTCTAAATATCCTGAAAATTGTTTGCTCAAATATACAAAAAATATCCCGAATAAATCATCTAAGTTTTTTAGCTGAGTTTTATGCCTTGTTTTTTGAAAATTTCTTTATTTTGAGTGATGTCTAAAAAACCCTAAAAAATCAAATAAATTACACAAATATGTACTTAAACTTGTATGTATGGAAAACCTTTTGGAGAATCGGAAAGACTTAAAGTCTTGATAAATATACAAAAACCCTGTGATATTTTGAAAAAAATAATTTCTGATGAAAACCTTTCCCTCGCAGAGCATTTAATTAAACCGAATGTGATTTAAATTCAGTGAAAATCAGAACACAAAAGAGCATTATTTATTTATGTCATATTTTTTTTATTTCAATTTTTGTCAAGCAACCGTTTACAATTAAAGATAATTTCCGTAAAATATTTAGATATATTAAATACAAGTACATTTCATTATTTATAATAGTTACAAGACCGGAGAACCTGAAGAAAATAAAGTCTTTTCATCAGTAACCTTTGATAGTAAAAATTGGAAATAATCGTGTATTGTTAGAAAAAATCATGTAAAGAATCATGATTGGCAAAAGTTCGATTATGTTTTTTTTCAATTTTTGAGAGGTATTGGCTTCTTTAAGTTTACCACTCAGACTTGTAAAATGGTTCCATAGCATTGGGCCAAAATAGGAAATGGCAAAGCTCATAAGTTTTGATGAACGGAAAGGTTTTTTAAATCTCCCGGTAGATCGCGTGTTGTATCGGTTTAATGTTTTATGTAAAATATTTTCAAAAATCATCGGCGTTTTTTTTGACTGATGTTGAAACATAAATTGTGTAATTTTGAAAATATTTAACTCATAAATATCAAGTGCCCACATGCTTTTTAGAAGAGGTTTAGCATTTGTGAAGCGATTTTGAAAATGAATATTGCGTGCTGCATGATTCTGTTGTTTAAGGAGACAGTCGAGTTTAGATTTATTTGTACTACCCCAAACATTATTGCCATAAGATAAATAACTATTTATGAATGCAAAATATAGTTGAGTTAGTGTAGATTTGTCTAAGATTTGTCTGGTTTTATATAAGCTGCCAATACTTCTTGAGATTTTATTGCTAATATGATTTATATGAGCTCTCAAGGATAAGTTTTTGTCTATTAAAATACCAAATAATTTATTTGTGAATGAGCGCTCAATATTGATGTTATTTATATATAGCATTGATAAGGATTTTGGAATAGATTGAAACTTTCGTTTAGAATGGAATAAGGAAAACTTAGTTTTATCAGTGTTTAAAGATAAGCTGCTAGCGAAAAGCCAGTTTGATATAAGGCAGAGATACTTAGTTTTTAAAGTAGTTGCATAAATTTGTTGATGAATACGAAGTAAGCTAAAATTAATTTTTATAACATATTTATTAACAATTTAACAAAAAATGAGACTTGTCAAATTTGTTTCTTTTCTTATCGCATACATACGTTATCCAACAAATCTCAAAATAGTAATTAAGTTATGAAATGCTATAATTATTATATAAACGGAAGTATCAGAAAATATCACTAAAACAGAAGTATCAGAAAAAATCACTAAAACATAATAAAATGGAAAGGAATTAATTGTTTTTGGTTACCTGCTATCATTTTGGTGACATCTATTTTAAAGAGCAAAGACAAAAAGATAAGAAATCAAATTGAAATATAAGAAAATTAATTAATAAAAAGTATAGCAAAATCATATTTCTTAAAACTAACTAATAATTGTTTATAACGATAGACACCAACGGAAAGGTAAGCCAAGCTGTCTATCAACACAAAATAGCACAGCATTAACAACGATAAGGGATCTTCCATATATTAAACTTCGTTAATTATTTTTTTAAATATGCGTAGTAAATCATCTGTCAATTTGTGAGGTAATTTTCATTAAACAAATATATTATTTTAGTTTTTATGTTTAAAAGAAAACTCTAGAATGGAAAACTCTCCCCCCCTTCCCTTTAGACCAAATTTAACGTTTGGTAATTTTAAGTAGGTATATACGGACACAGAAATAGCACAAACACACCATTAGATATTTGACTTTTTTCTATGATCGCTTTTTAAATTTGAAACTTACATACTTTTACATAAAAGCAAATTTGCAACAAAAAAAAAGTGCTGCAAATTTATAAAAACTATAAAACTGTTAAGTCAATGTTAAAAAGTCATGATACAACTGGCTTTCCAGTAACAAAATCCTATTTTCAAGTATCAAAGACTGGTTTTTCTCAGTAACTGGCTTCCCAGTAACAAAAACTGGTTCTTCGGCAACAAAAAATGACTTGCCAGTAACAAAAACAATTTGTAAAAATTAGGTGATACGACAGCATCAGGTGCCTTTGTCATTATTTGTAAAAATTTATAGTCAAAAATCACATACACTAGCACAAATTTAAATTAACTGATTTGGTGTTATTAAATTGTGTTTAAAATTGCAAATGGCATTACAAATTTTGGATTTTATAGTCCTAAATAATTCAATAAAACTGTGACTTCATATCTATTTGTGTTGATTGATCCTTGTGTGTTTGCAACTACTCATAAGTTAAATCTTCAACTTTATAATTAAAAAATGCATTAAAAAAAACTGTTCTGGCAAATAAGATGCATGGAAAACAGTTGATGAGTATTTTAGTGAAATTAATACAAAGATTGATGAAATTCAATTGTTTGTAAGGAAAAATTTTATTTAATGAATAGCTTAATCAAAACATGAATGCCTTTTACATAAAAACATACCTTCTAAATTACTATACACTATAAAATATTATCATTTAAGCAATTAATAAAAAAAAAGTACAATATATAAGAAACAGCAATAGTAAAGCTAATTATTTAATGACAAAAATACATGTTTAATAAACAAACAAATAAAATAAAAATAAAAAACTAAAATAAGACATGATTCAATAAATTCAGAACCCTCTGTTAAGTATGGATCCTGTTTTTCTTTCCCTGTAATTTAAAAATACATCTTACGACAGATCTGAAATAAAAAACACAAATAAAAATATCTTTGTATGGTACAGCAAGAAATTAAAGAATTAAAATAATATTTAAATAGTTAAAATAAAAATATAAAACTACAAATTAAGAACATATAACATCATCTGTGTATTATCGAAAATATAACATTACCTGTGTAACATTTTTCACCTGCCATACCATGAAAAGGATGTTTATCAACTTTAAAAACTATTAAACGCGCATGTTCTTGAACGCGCTACATATAATTGACCATGAGAGAAACATTGTTTTTTCAAAGAAACATCAACTCTATCAAACGTTTGACCTTGACTTTTATTAATTGTCATAGAATATGCCAATCGGACTGGAAACTGGCGACGTTTGAGAGCAAAAGGTAAATTAGAATCCGACGGAGCCAACTTATATCTAGGAACAAATACACGTTTACCTTCAGAAACAACTGTCAAAACCACTGCATTAATAAAAATGTTTTGGAGAGCACAAACTTTCATTCGGGTGCCATTACATAGCCCAGCTTTCAGATCTAAATTTTTAAGTAGCGTAAATACACAACTAATTTTCAATTTTGAACAATGAGTAGGTATACCTGAAGGAGTTAAGCTGTTCAAAAACTCAACAGGGAAATTATTTATTTTATTAAAATAGTCAGCCTCTAATTGATCAACACTTAAATAAGTTTTTACCTCTCCATGTAGACGTTCAAGCACTTCTTCATTGATTGACAATGAATCCACATTAAAGGGTGTTAAAATTTCACGTTTAGCATAATCATCTTGTTGAGCATCTCCATATATTTTTTCAACAACTGATTCGTTTTCTATAATAATACACTGTTCCGGTGTTTCAATACATCCTTTATAAGGAACTTCCTCCTTGACAGGTGTTGTTTAACTACCAAGTTTTAACAGCCATTTGGAAAACTCTCATCTCCATCACGTACTCTTATATTTTCAGTATGTCAATTTCTGCACCCAATGCCATTGTAAAGAACATTTTATACATGATTCTACAATTTCAGCTAATTTTCCTCTTTTCACAACAGGCAATATTTGCCTAAAGTTACCACAAAAAAGATTTACTTTTCCACCAAACGGAAAGTTGTTATTGCAAACAACTTTTAACAACTGATCAGTTGCATTTAATACGTGTTTGGGAATCATGGATGTCTCGTTAAGGAAAAACAAACTAACTTGCCTTAAAAAATTGTCCCTGAATAGAGTTAGGAGTCACATTACGTGTGCTGTTATCCAGTATTGAGACAGGAGGAATAAGCCGTGCTGCGTAGATCTATTTGTAGGAAGAGTTGCTGCTATGCCAGTCTATGCAGGTGTAACAGATTTAACACCCCTACAACTTGTTTTAGCAATCAAATAATTATACGTAAAGATTTTGGCACTACCGGCTGGTCCATCCATAAAAAACAATCTAGAATGTTGCTTTTCTACACTTGGTTGCACGTTCAATGCAGCACGAACAATATTATTTATATTTAATTGATTGACGTTGAGAAGCGGTCTCACTCTATTAGCTTTGTCAATTGATTGCTAAACATTATCATTTAAATTTTTTCGATTGAAATCTATAAATTCATTAATAACAGGCAAATTATAATCAGATAGCATTTTACCGCTTTGATAAATCTTTTCGATTTGACGAAGAGTAGGTTGTTTAGCTAATATAAATGGAACTTGGTGATGAATAAAATCCTCCATCATAAAAGCTTTGTATGTGTTCCAAAGATGCAAAGGGTCGTAAGGTTTACAAAAGTTTTAAACATTTAAAAGCAGTTGTCTAATTTGCTTACACATTCGCGTTAGAATTGCCTTAGAAAGAGTATTCTGCCAATCAGTGTCATCTTGCTGCAAACCTTTTAAAACACATGCTTTACAAAAGGTTTCAAGAACTGTTTCATTAACAGTACCCAAATCGTCCCAAGATGTTGCTCCTTTTGCCTGCAAAAGTAAAAGTCTAAGAAAAATTAATTTTCCTGTTGGACTAACTTTATACATTCTTACTATCACCTTGTTTCTATCACTTTATTTCATTGTGAATAACTTGCTCATTTATCAAAACATTCGCACAATCATGCTCTTTGTATTTGTATTTGTACAAATATTTGACAGCCTTTTTCAGACATGCAAGTTTCAGCATTATGTGGGCTTGATATTTCTTAGATAACCAAGGATTATAAGGTACCAACCAACGATTATCTACATTGTTGCCTTTAACATTGGTAACCAACCCATCATCACGACATCTATATCGTGGATAACCATTGTGAACGACTACTGCATTGGCATTAAAATCTTTAGGATAACTTTTGCTGCACACCCCATCTATCATGCAGAGAGAATTAGGATTCAGTTTCCCCTAAGGGCCGTAAATCATGCATGTTTTAATAATATCATAAAATTCACGATAAACAAGCGGATCTTGAATTTCAGCACATATTAAATTATTGACATCCTGTGATTTTTCAAGTTTATCATAATTGGCTAAATGAAGTAAAATGTGGGCATGCGGCTAACCACGTTTTTCTCAATAACCTGAACATGCGTTACAACTTTGTCTAATACACCATGTTTGAATATATCATCGACGAGGTTATTTAAATTGATTTTAAATGAGCGACCAAATTAGGTCGATCATTCGCAGTCTCACCCGCATATAAATTTTCTATTATTTCACGCTATTTTGGGTTGCAAGTACAAGTAATGAAAAAATCTGGTTTACCATACTTTTCAATAATTGCTATTGCATCTTCAAATTTTCTTTTAAAGCTCTAGGATTTCTTACATAAGATGATGGCAAAACAACAACTCGCCCTGGTTACATTTCGTTAGGTTCATTCGCAATGTTGCTGACATGTTCATGTAAGGCATCATACTGCTTGCTTCTTAGTTTATTTTGGTTATTTCTGATAAAAGCGAGACGCTGGCCTTTCATTTTTACATATACATCTACAGCATATTGCTGAAATAGTTTCTTGCCATAAAACAATGAACAGAAAAATTGCCTAACAGAGAGTCTATAATTGCAGAACTGAGATAAAGTAACATGATTTCTAACCACAGTAGCACGCTCAGGGTTATGCACTAACAAAATATGCTAACCAGCATCACCTCTAGGAAAAAAGAGAAAATAAATCATAGGATCCAAGTTGGCTGACATACTTGATACATTTAGTAAAGAATGGTCTCTTGGGTAAATAACAGCTTCAGCGGAAGTTGGGGTAGCACCATTTTCGCCAACAAACACAACTGCAACTTCAAGTAAAGACATTTAAAGTACATCACCCCCTTCAAGTAAAGAAGTTTTTACAATAGAAGATTGGCGACCTTTTATAGCCGCTTGACGAATTTCTTCATCTCCTACTTTAGTCATGTTTTAAAATGCAAGAGCAAATAAATTTTGTTCAGTAATTTTAGTTTGCAATTGAAACTTTAAATCACGTAAACAAAGATTATCGCCATGTTGTTGCATTCTAAAATTTACAGCTGCAAGTGGATCATAAATATAGAGTTAAGAGAATTTTGGTGGAATATCTTGATTTTGCCTAAAATTACATTCACAATGATAAATCTGACCACATATTTTAAAATATGGAGGCCCATGACTTATTGGTTTAACTACATTTTCTGTAAAAGAAGCATAAGAAAGATAGGCATTATAATTTCGAAAATGTTTTAAAAAATTGACATTAGCATTGCGATCAACATTACTCCCTGTAAATAATTCCTGTAGAGTTTGTGAAAATGACAAAAATGCAATGGCAAAGCTACCTTAAAGCTACCGATAGGCAAAGCTACCCTACCATAAAAGCATCTCGAAATTTTTTAGCACCACAGTGCTGAAAAATTTGATTCATTTCTCCTAAATAATTAATCTGGAATAGCATTACTTCTTGCTATAGAATACATTATTCCAGGTCTAGCAGCATTAACTTTGGCGGCGAATAACTATATCACGATTAAACCTTTCACTTTGGAGATTATTACCCAAATCACGATTAAGCCTATTCCTTCCTTTCAGCGATAATTATTTTCAACTCGTCTAACCAACATTTCGAGATTTGGGTTAAAATTCTCTTCAGCTCGTAAAACAGCTATTCTTCGATTTTTACAGATCCAAACTTTTTGGAGCATGATTTTTAGCTCTTCTTTTCAAACATTGTTTACAACATTTTTTATCCAGAATAGCCTAGAGATGTTCAATTGGATTGAGATCAAGACTTTGCACTGGCCATATAAGTAACTAAATTTGCTTTTGGATTGAAAATCTCTATAGATTTCTTTGACGTATGCTTAGGGTCATTATCTTGTTGCAAGAAAGAATGTTTTCCTAATCAGTCAAAGCCAGAGGATTTATTTTGAGAATGTTAACATAAACCTCAGTATCAATAATTCCATCAATAAAGTTTAAGTATTCCTGTTTCATTCCAAGCCATTGATCCCAATACCATAACATTGCCTCCACGAAACTTTTCTGTGCATTGAATACAGCAAAATGTGAATGCTTCGCTTTTTTTCTCCTTACTTTTTGAGCTCCATCGGACTTTACAAGATTAAAATTTGATTTGTCAGTCCACAAAACTTTCCTCCAGAATGATACCGGCATATTTATATATTTTTTAGCAAATGCAAGTTTTCTATTTTAATGCATATATATATATATATATATACATATATATATATATAAATATATATATATATATATATATATATATATATATATATATATATATATATATATATATATATATATATATATATATATATATATATATATATATATATATATACATTTTTTTATTTTTTTTATTTTTTTGCTTATCTAAATTGATATAGATATTTTACAAAACAAAGAGAGAAAACGAAGAATACTAAATGAAAAGGTTGCTAACCCATAAAAATCCTCAGTCGATATAGCAACACTCCACTGCGAGTCAGGCTATTTGTCAGTCGATGTATGTACTGAAGCCCCCAGCAGCAGGCTATTTCAGTATGATGTCATCATGCTCACCTAACTCAGCAGTATAAGATATATATATATATATATATATATATATATATATATATATATATAAATATATATATATATATATATATATATATATATATATATATATATATATATATATATACATGTATATATATATACATATATATATATATATATATATATATATATATATATATATATATATATATATATATATATATATATATATATATATATATATATATATATATATATATATATATATATATATATATATATATATATATATATATATATATATATATATATATATATATATGTATATATATATATATATATATATATATATATATATATATATATATATATATATATATATATATATATATATATATATATATATATATATATATTAGGGGTAGTCAATTTGAGGAAATTTTCAAATCTAAAATAACATACACTCTAGATTTGGGGCAATCAATAAAAAAATAACTCCCAAAAAATTTGAGCTCAACAGGACCACTTTATCCTTACCCCTTAAGCACTTTTTTAGAAAAAAATTTCTCAAAAATCTTCAAAAAAATTCTCAAAAATCTCAAAAAATGCTGATTTCACAGGTCCAGGGGGGAAGTTTAATTATAAAAATTTGAATTTTTTTTTTGTAATGTATTCTGTTTATCTTTCTCATTGCTGTGTCTGTGATCAAATTGCTGCATCATTCTAACAGATCTTTCTGAATGATCATTCACTAAACTTAAAGATTTGGCAAAATTCTGAAATTTTTAAAAACAGATTAGGTAAACTAATACTCAGGGGGAAGCGAAAGCCAATCTTTTATCCTTTGTTCCTCTAATCCAAATATATAAGATAAGAAAATGTGTCAACCAACAGAGCAAGGGAAGAAGGATTTTCACTAATTTCGTTTCCCATTTTTGTTTTATCTTCTATATCTATTTTGGATTTGTTTTTAGTATTGTACCAAGTTGAAATTGGCATTTTAAAAGTTGGAATTACTTTTGCAATGTTTGCTTTCTCCTCAAATGACAAATTATCATCCAACAGAGCAAGGGGAATAATTGTTGAATTTAAATACCAATTATGTCTGTATAGAGAGTTTAAAACTGCATCGACAGCATCTGGTTTGGCACAAAGTTTTCGGAACTGTTGCATTTGGTGTATTGCTTTTATATTTAGAAAAGGAGCTTTAATAGCGTTATTAGCCTGTAAATACCATTTGGCATAAAAGCAAACTATAAATTCACTTATTAGTCTGATTTCCGTCTTGAATTTATTGTTCTGATTTACGAACTCAATTTGGCTGGATAGAGGCTGTAGCTTTGGATAGTAAAATGCTTTGGAAAGGAACCTAGCATGATGAACTGCTCCGGATTTTCTAAGTGTTACTGAAGACTCGGAAAGGTAACTCACAACAAGTTTTTCAAGCTCCTTTCTATCTTCTCTGATAAAATCTTTATTTTCTTTTCCTTTTGTGATGTATTCTTGACAAAAGTTCAAAGACTCTCGTGCAGCTTTCTCAAGAAAGGTTCCCCTTACTGCTTTCCAATCAAACTTTATAAGTTCTGTTTGATTGTAATTAAAATGAAGACATTCAAAAACATTTTTTAATTTTTTAAACATAGGATTATCTGGTCCTGTGGAATGTTCATCTGAAACTGAGTTACAAAAATGAACCATTCTTAAATCACATACATGATGTCTGCATGCAATAAGTAAAAGATATTTGTCTATATTGTTGGATATATTTTAAATTCCTGGTTTTGATACTCCTTAAGAATGTCTATTACACCATTGCACTGATCTTCACCAGAGGATGACGCTGGTGGTACTCCAAGCAGGTGTGTCTCACCTTCAATATTAACAAGTACAGCCAGTCTATCGGTTTTAATTGTTTTTCCTTTGTTTAGTTCAACTAATGCTTTGCCATCAAAATATACTATGCATGGGTATGGAGATTCATTTATTGCTTGTTGAACATCTTCTTATGATATCATGCATATATTACGATTGGCATATTTCATTTTTCTAGCTGCTGTAGACTGGCTACATTTGAAATCTGTCTGATCAGCTCCTGATTGAGTTAGAATTGCACCTGTAACTTTAAGCAAAACATTTGGAGAAATATCACTGATTGTAGCCATAAGGGCTATATTACCAGCAAAAATATCTATGGGAATTTCAGCAATGACCTATTGTTAAAAAAGTTTTCTTTCAAACCACTCTCCAGGGATAAAATCAGAATCACGCGAGGAGTCCTCATTAGTATCTGTAACAATGTCAACATTAGTTGTACCCTCTACTTCTTTATATTATTGTTTCACATGCTGCTTCCTCTTTCTGCTACTCACTGTTGCCTAAAAATTTCAAAAGAATTTAACAATTAATAATTTAATTTAAATATATGAGAAATTGAAATTGTGAGTGAACAATGCTATTTAGCAGTTTTTATTTTAAATCTTATTAAGTGGCTTACAAATTATAAATAAGTTATTTAGAAAGCCTTGAAAAATTTTTTTTTTTTTTTGGTTTCAAAGGAATGCATACTTTTTTTCTGTACTTTTTATTCTGATCCAAGCATAAATCTTATTTCCCCTTCTTGGTCCTCCAAAAACTCCAAATCCTCAAGCTTGTCTGATTCAGATCTTTTTTTATCATTTTTAATTGTATTTCTAAGATCAGGAATGCCAGCCCAAAATACTTTGTTCAGGTAAACTTTAAACTCTTGTTGCTTTGCCATATCAGCAGCGGATCCCATTTTTTCATGCTTCTTTAGTTGTGATTAAACATTGTCCAGATTTTAAAGATTTTCCACTAAACTTTGATCGTTTAGTATAGAAAATCCAGCTTTAATCCATGACTCTTTTACCTTGGCTAAAATACATTTTCACTTACTTTCTATTGCACATTTTTGAAATTTTTTTTGAAGAGGACAAGCAAGAAGAGTGATTTTTTTTGATGTTCTTGGAAAAAATAATTGTTTGTAAGCTAAGTGCTGCAGTACCTCCATCCCTGTTGGAAGCTGACAGCCTTAATTACAAAAAAGAAGAAATAAGTTTAGCTAAAGTTTTTAGCTTAAGGGATTCATAATAAAACTAATTATTATTTTTAATTGCTGGTTTTGCTTCTTCGATAATTAATATGTTTTTTTTAGACTTTAGTGTTCTTTCACTTTTTGTTTTCTGATCACGCTCTTCTTTTTTATACATATTTAAATTAATTAATTTAATTTTTACTAATTTAAAAAATCAAGTTTAAGACGATTGCTGTAAAACAATTTACTAATGCAACAAACAGAACCGTTAAATTGTTCTTTGAGCTACTATAGCTGGGTCCCGTCAAATTCCCACCTCATAGAAATTACTAAAGTTTACTGTATATTTACATTATTAATTAAAAAAAAAAAAAGTATATATTCTTGACAATTAGTTATAATCTTTTGTTAGTAGCATACATGCGGTTAGTTATAACTGTATACTGTAATTTTTTCAATTGAAAATACAAAAATAAAAGAATTTTTTAAACAATATTATGATACCAAATATTTTTACTCAAATATATAGGTAAAAATAAGCAACCCAAAAAAACAAAATTTCTAATTTTTGTAATTAAACTTCCCCCCTGGATCTGTGATCTCGGCAATTTTTGAAGGTATTTGAGAATTTTTTTTTTTGAGAAAATTTCCTCAAATTGACTACCCCTAATATATATATATATATATATATATATATATATATATATATATATATATATATATATATATATATATATATATATATATATATATATATATATATATATATATATATATATATATGTCTTACTTAGTTAAAAAAAAAAATCTAATATAAAAGCTGACACAACGATCTCATTCACATAAAATTAATAAAAAGTAGCAAGTAAATATTTAATATTTTTACATGATGAAACTTTACTACTTTTAACAACTTAGTAATAATAAAACGAATATGACTTTTTAAATTTTACCAAAAAACTTCGCATAAATGAAGCTGACATACCCAGCTAGCACATATACGTTGATATAACATTAAAACAATGTCGCGCGTTTCGTTGACCAAACATCCGCTGCTGACGTTGTTTTTATTTCAATATGGTTACAAATGCGATGTTGCCAACATCTAAAAACCAATGATAATAAAACTAATATATAAAGTCGAAAAATGGTTATATATTTGACATTGATTTAACGTTTTATTTAAACATTTGTCCAACGTTGTATTTTAAGTTTGCTAAACGTAGTATATAAGTTAATTTAACGTTAAATTTTAATTGGCAAAACGTATTGTTCAATATTGTTTGGAATTAATTTTTTATTATATATATATATATATATATATATATATATATATATATATATAAATATATATACAAATATGTATATATATTTAATGTATATATATTTAATGTATATATATACAAATATGTATATATATTTAATGTATATATATATATATATATATATATATATTTAATGTATATATATACAAATATGTATATATATTTAATGTATATATATATATATACACATATATATATATATATATATATATATATATATATATATATATATATATAAATATATATATATATATATATATATATATATATATATATATATGTATATATATATATATATATATTTATATATGTATATATGTATATATATATATATTTATACATGTATATATATATATATATATATATATATATATATATATATATATATATATATATATATATATATATATATACATATATATATATATATTTATATATATATAGCAGTACGTAAGTAAATAAAAATGATGATAACAATTATAACAATAATAATAAATAAAAAAATTAATAAGAAGAAATTAGAACAACAAAAACACAATAACAACAAGCTTTTTATTTCTATTTTAAATTCATTTTTACAATAATTAAGTAAATAATAATAACAATATTAATTATAAATATCAAGCAATAGTAACTATAGTACTTTATAACAATTAAAATAATAATATTAATAATAAAAAAAAGTCATAAATGGCAATAATTACTATAATAATAATAAGTAAAAAGATATGTTATTTCTTATTATATTAAGTTAATGATTAGTATCGGTGTTGCCACTCCTACAGTAGTCTGATCAAAGGAGTGACACCAATTTTTTTAAAATAATATGACTAATAATAAACATATAGACATGAAATATAAAACATAGACACACATAAAGTAACAACGAAAAAGAAAAGAAAAGCAAACAAAAAAAGATAAGGATAATTTTTATAGTAGTAGAAAAAGATTATAAAAAAATATTTTTCGCAATTTTTTTAAATTTATTTTGATGAAGATTAAGAAAAGACGACAAAGAAGTTTGGACTCATTCACAATGCACACAAGGTTCTTGTTCTATTCACAGATATACCAATACACAACAGAATTCCTACCATACTTTTGAGTTTTGTATGATGGTACAATTAGTTTTCCATTATTTATATTTCGGGTAGAGTTTGTATGAATTAGTCTACTTTCTATTAAAAAGTTTGCTATAGAAGAAAGTAAGTTTTTGTTTAGAGATTTAAAAACAAAAAGAAGATTAGCAAACTCAACTAGCAAATTAAAGGTTGGAATATTAGGTTATTTAAAAAAACTTGATGTGTCAGATTTGAAAGATTGAAGGTTTATTATTTTAATGGATTGGGGTTGAGATGACATTAGTTTGTTAATATGACAGTTGCCAGTTTGACCTTAAACTTGACAACAATAACTAAGATGAGATGAAAATAATGCATAGTAAATATTTAAAAGAGTAACTTTATTGACATAATGTCAAATTACTGAAAGCATCCCATTAGCATGATTAAGTTTCTTGTGCAGCTTATCGATATGGAAGTTCTACGAAAGATTGCAATCAGTTAACACACCAGGATATTTAATAAATCTCGAGGGATATAGTTGTTCATTATTTATTTTGATTTAAACTTCAACGTTTTTACAGTTTTTTCTGTTGTTGTTGCAGTTTTTTCTTGGAGATGAAAAAAAAATTGTTAAGTTTTCTCTGTGTTAGGATACTCTAGGTTAGCATTTAACCAAAAAACTATACCTTTAAGATCCGAATTTATATGTTTACATAGAAAATAGTGTGACTCGTTGACATGCAAGAGATTGGTATCATCTGCAAATAGATAAATCGACGAGAAGTTAAAAGAGATGTTTAGATTATTAATGTAAATTAAAAACAAAAAACGACCAAGAACGGAATCTTGAGGAAAACCACACGTAACAGATTTGTTACTAGAAGTATAACAATTAGTACTTACATATTGTTTCCAATCCAAAATATAAGATCGAAACCAATGACTTACAACTCGACAAATTCCATAATGTTATAACTTAAAAATCAAAATGCTATGATCAATTTTATCGAAAGCATTTTGTAAATCAATAAAAACACCACAAGCGAAATGACCAGTATCAAGAGCTTTTCTAATTTTTTCAGTTTACTTATCAGTGCGTGGCAGGTAGAATGGTTTGATCGAAAACAAAATTGAAACTCATTTAAACAATTAAAAGAGTTTAGAAAAGAGTGCACTCTATAATAAACTTATTTTTCAAGAAGCTTACTAAAGTTAGATAAAAGAAAAATAGGTCTACATTTAGTACATAAAGTTTAGAGCCGTTTTTGAAAATTGGAATAATACAAGATAATTTTAAAATATCAGAAAAAGTTCCATTCACGAATGAGATATTAAATAGTTTAGAGAGAATATTTGAAAATTTTTAGTTAAAATAAATAGAAAAGTTTAAAGGAATATTCTTTGAACCAAATGATTTTCTCGGCTTCAATTTAGATATAAGAGATGAAATTTCAGGAATGTTTGTTGGAGATAAGAGTAGACTATGTAAGTTTGGATACTTAATATACTTTTGTAAGGTGACGTAAGACGAATGAATATTAGATTTAAGTTTAAGAGCAACATTTCATTAATAACAAAAATATGTTAAAATCCTAAAAGTGTTTTTCCAGCAATGAAAGGTTTAGGTGATAAAAAGAAAGTGCGTTTATTTTGTCAAACTTCACGGAACAAAATTTGTCTATGTCATAATATATGCAAGTTATGTCTAGGGATGCATAGATTTCTTAATCGGAATCTAAAACACGAGATGAGTCATTAATTTGGTTAGAAATTTTACTCAAATGTGACGATGGAAAAAGGTTTGCAGAGGTAAATCGTCAGTTATAATAGTTTTGCTAGAAGAAAAAATAGTTTAAGTTCGTTATTTGATACATCTGGCAAACAATAACAGAAAGTATGATTATTAGAAAGAGTAGCAAGTTAACTTGAAACAAAAACAGTTAAAATAGGTAATATTACCAATGATATTGTTAACAAAAACACAATGATCAAACAATGTTTTGATTAAAATTGTATGATTTAATTAAATTATGTGATTTCAATAAATAAAAAATTTAATAAAGTTTAACAGAAATGTAAATAAATATTAATTTAATAAAGTATAACAGAATGTAAAACAATAATTTAACTATATATTATATAAAGTAATATAATTAAATAAATAAACTGATAACTGAGTTGTTAAAGAATGATATAAATATATACTACTAAATAGTAAAATAAAAAAATAAAAATTTAATATAAAATAAGTATCTAGCACAAATAATAAATAAAATCAAAGAAAATAATGGTAATTAAAACAAAGACTAGCTACAAAAATATTTTCTAATACTTGATCTTATCTTTCTTTTCCTCCAATTTTTTTTGGTTTCTTATGTTTTTTTTTCTTATCTTTTTCTTTTCTTATAGTTAAATTTAGGTGATTAAAAATTAGATTTTTTTTTTTTGTCTATTATTTTTAAAGTTTATATGACTTAAACTCTCTCCTTTTTCTTTTTAATTGAATTTTTTTACTCGTTTTTTTTTTAATTTATATGCACTTAAATATTGTTTTTTCTTTTTTTATAATTTGTATTTTTTTCATTTTAAAATTTTTTACTTTATTTACTAATCAGATTTGTTTTTTAGTTATTAAAATTTTCGTTTATATATATATATATATATATATATATATATATATATATATATATATATATATATATCTATATATATATATATATATATTTTATTAAAATAATAACAAAATACAATTAAATTTGTAACATTTCACGCTATGTATATATATATATATATACATATATATATATATATATATATATATATATATATATATATATATATATATATATATATATATATATATATATATATATATATATATATATATATATATATATATATATATATATATATATTTATATATATTTTTTAAAAATTTTCAGCAATGCATCTTGATAAGTTAGGTTATAGTATGTGAAAACAAGACAATTGTCATGAATAGTGAAATATTTTAGACAATATTAATGATGGCAGAGTAATAAAAGTTAAATAAATAATTCATAAATTACACTCTCTCTTATTTTCATAATGTTTTTATAATGACATATGGATTATATAACCAGAAGGTAATTTTTTTTATTGCATCTTGATATTTATTTTTTATTGCATCTTGATAAATTAGGTTATATTATGTGTAAACAATTTTCTCAGCAGAAAATTGTCATAAATAGTACAATATTGAAATATTTTAGACAATTATTTATGATGGCAGAGTAATTCATAAATTACACTCTTTGTTATTTTCATAATGTTTATATAATGACATATGGATTATATAACCCGAAGTTGTTTTATTTATCTATACTATCAGTAAGCAACCCGTAATACGGGTTATTAGTAAATATATCATTACTAACAATTTGATATTTATTTACTTTCTCTAATAAAATATAAATTTATTTATACAGAAAGCAACCGGTAATACGGGTTAATAGTAAATAAATAATTACTAATAAATTATTTTCTACTAACCCGTATTACGTGTTGCTTTCTGTATAAATAAATTTATATTTTATTAGAGAAAGTAAATAAATATCAAATTGAGTGGTAAACAAATCATTACTAACAATTTGATCTTTATTTACTTTCTCTAATGAAATATAAGTTTATTTATACATTTTTTTAGTTAAGCCCACTTTTATTTTTATTGGCTTCTTAGTTTTAAGAGAACTCTTAGCTTCATTAAAGATAAAGTAAACAATTTATTTTGCAATGTTCAGACATTGAATGCGCAAATCACAACCATGTAGTAGTTGAAAATGACTTGAATTATATGCACAGAACATCGATGTCAAATTTTCAAATTCCGTAAAATTGTTTAGGTAAGTATTGGGAATATATTCTACTCTTAATTTTGCTTTAAGCTGAGTCGTTTCTTTTTTTTTAAACTTTTCATTTTACTGAGTGAAGAGCTTAAAAATATGTCACTATCGCACCTAAACTTTTCAATGTTATTAATATACTTTTGATATATTTTTAAAACATCTAAAACATTACATCCAAACTTGTAGGCATCGAAGTTGGATATCCGGAAAAACTATAAGTAGAAAAATACATCGCATTTCTGAAAAGAGCTTACCCTGCATACGGATCCTATATTATAAAGTTTATTATTAAACCAACCTTTTTTTAATTAGTAATCTAGCAGAAACTTGTTTATAAAAAAACAACAAAGGAATATATGGATTTACTTTAATAGCTAACGTGTATTAACTTATTTATTTCAGCATACATCCAATCCATATTTATACTAATTTTATAAAATGTCCGGAATACATTTTGCCTTAACCTGGCGTTAAATTTTTAGTTTTATTTCATAAATTTTCGTATAGTTCAGGTTAATAATAAAAGCAATTGGATTTTACTCAATATTTTAGAAGAAGTTATTCAGCTTTAATAAAATGATAAAATCATATAAGACAGTTAAAAAATATATTTAAAACTTTGTTCACTTTTTGAAAATCCGTAAAAAAGCAAGTATCAAGTTTACATATCTTTAAAAGAAATTTATTTTCATGATATATAGTTAAATATGTAACAAAAATATTTAAAACAGAAGCATATATAAAACACATTTTTCTTAAAAAAACAAAGTTGAAGTCACCATTTGCAGCACCAAGGAGCCAAGCATAGCCTATTGTAAAGAAAACCATATCAAATAATTTGAAATATTTATTACCGATAGGGACGACAATTAAACATATTTAAAAAGCTACGTGATTCCATATTAGTAGGATTGTTATAGAAAAGTATATTAAAAAAGTATATTTAAAAAGTATATTTAAAAAAAAGTGTATTAAATAGAAAACAGATTTTTAAAAACTACCTAATTTTGTAAGCATTTTGCCAATGGTGTTCAATTTTGAAACTAATATCTTTAATGGAAAGCCGACTTGTTTAATTAATCTCAAAAAAAAAAATGAATGAGATATTAACAATCGTACTACAGTATCATATAGATAAATAGATATATATGAAAAAAAAAATAACAACTGGAAAACAGCATACATGCTTTTGGTAACCTATTGTAATACTGCAGCAGTTGCTGTAGGGTTGCAGCTGTTCTTTTTGGTGTTGTTCAAAAACGTAATTTTTATGTTGGCTTTTAGTAAACTTTAGTTTAATTTAAAAGATATCACAACGGATTTAAAATAGTCATAATAAAAAAAGCAAAACATAAAATGCTTCAAGGAGCCAAACTATAAACATTAAATATAAAGAATCGAATCGAAATAAATAAATTGTATTTATATAACTAAATATATTGCCTTTGATTTTAATAAATTTTAAAAGCAGTGAGTTCAATAAATTAAACTACCAAATAACTGTTTTTAACAAAAGAATGCAGCATCATTATATTATGATGATTGGATAATGAATCAATTCAACTATATTTTAAAGTTCAGATTTAATTGGTGAGAAAACAATTAAAATTTTTATTAAAAAAGATCAAAACAAATCAAATATACAACATAATATATATTAAAAAAAAATTCCAAAATTAAAACTAAAAAAAATTACAAATTAAAAAAAAAAAACACCGAAGAAATAGCAGCAACCAAAAAGTCATAAATATCTCTACTGTTAGAAGACATTTGCAATCTTTTGGTTGCTGTTTTTTTTTCAGTGTCTCCCAACACCCCGGTATGGATGAGCGCTCCGTTTGGAGGAGGGCTCATGTTTTCCGCCATTATCTTTCCATTTGTTGAAGGACCTCTCTGAGAGAGGTCCAGGGTGTTGGGAGCGGTAAGTTTTATTATGATCGTATGATAAGGAGTCTAAAGTTACAAATAGAAGAATATAATAAAAGTTATACATTTGCAATTATTAAAAAAAAAATTAGCATAACCTCACCACTATTTGAAACAAAAGATGCTAAAAAAAAAAAAAAAAAAAAAACGAGAGCAAATTAAAAAGGGTTAAACATGCAACATTTTGTTTTTTAATAAAAATATAGGGCGATAATGCAACCAGTTCAAAAGTGTCATATTTATTAATTAATTTTTCCAACTATTGGACATATTTCTCCATAAAAAATATATAAAATATAAAACACTGCCCTACCAGCTATACTTTCACCAGACGCTAAAGACAAATATATGCCTAAGTAAATATAAATAATCGATAAAATAATGTTAACATATAAATATATACATATCTAAATAATTGTTTTACCCATCCTTCTCATTTCATCCATAAAGTTGTCTAAAGTAAGAAAAAAATAACTAAAGCTAAAAACAAAACTATAAACTAAACCAAAACTATAAACTAAAGTAAACTTTAAATCTTCTAAATATTATTGCTTTATTTGTTAACCTAAACTAATCATAATTTATATTTAGTTTTTGTTCCAACTCCCCTAAAAGAAAGTGTAAAATAAAGCTAACAAACTTGATTTTTTTAAATACCAGTGGCAGTACAAATAAACAAATCCTATTAACAAATATCTAATAGCAAAAACACTGACTTATTTCCTTCTTCACTTCTGTATCGTTAAGTTGATTAAATAGATCAAACAATTTAATCTACTCTAATAATCTACTACATTACTAATAAACTTTAATTATTTTTTACGACTCAGTGTAACTATAACGTATATATTTTTAAAGTAAAAAAGAATTCAATATTATAATATATATGATTTTAAAATCCTGAATTTTTAAATCTACCTCGATGAAAACAGATATATATTGAAAAGTATTTTTATTTCTTTAAAAAAATATAAAAATGCTTTCTAACTTACTTGTTTTAATATTATTAATAATGTCTAAATAGAAAAACAAATCCTGGGTAAATAACAACGTCCCTGGAAGTTGGGGAGCACCATCTTCGCTAACAAATACAACTGCAACTTCATCATGTGAAGGTAGATAACAACGACGTCTATCACTGCCTTCAAGTAAAGACATTTTTACAACAGAAGCTGAAAAACCTTCTATAGCCGCCTTACGAATTTCTTCATCTACTACTTCAGCCATGTTTTAAAATGCAAGAGCAAATGGACTTTGTTCCATAATTATAGTTTGCAATTGAAACATTAAATCACGTAAACAAAGATCATTACCACGTCGTTGCATTCAAAAATTTAGTGCAGCAAGTGGATCATAAATATATAGTTGACAATATATTGGTAGAATATCTTGATCTGGCCTAAGATTACCTACACGATGAAAAATCTGGCCACATATTTTAAAACATGGAAGCCCATGATTCATTGGTTGAACTACATTTGCTGTAAAAGAAGCAAAAGAATGGCAGGCATTATAATTTCGAATATGTTTTAAAAAATTAGCATTAGCATTACGATCAACATAACTCCCTGTAAACAAATCCTGTAAAGCTTGTGTAATTGGTGAAAGTGGAGACAAAGCTACTTTACCATTATAGCAACATAGAAAATGCGTTTCATCTGGAAATTTCTTAGCACCACAGTGATGACAAATTTGATTCATTTCTCCTAAATAATTATAATCTGGAATAGCATTACTTCTCGCTATAGAATACATTCGTCCTTGTTCAACAGCTCTTCTTTCATTTTAGCGACAATTATCATTATCTTGATCTAGCCTATTTCTTTCATTTTGTAAAGATTAATTTCATCTCGCCTAAGTCTATTTCTTTCATTTCGTCTACGATTATTTTTAACACGCCTTTTAGCACTAACATTATCTTGTAAATGCATAACTTCATCTAGCCTATTATTTATTTCAATGTCATCATTTTCATAAAACATATTTATCAAAGCAACACTAATTATTTTTTTTTTAAACTAATCTAAAGTTAACAATAAAGTAAAAAAACTTAATAAATTAAAAAAAGTCATACTCGAAAAATTTAAAAAAATAATGCAAACTCTTATAAATTTTTGTAAAAATTTTCAATATTTCATAGCAAAAATTTTTTTTTATTGTTTTTAGTTTTATTGCATCATTACTTTTATTAAAAGTTTTTAAAGAACTTTCCCAAACACAAATCTGTTAAATTTTATTCTAATTCCGACTTATTAGTACATTTGCGTGAGTAAATGTCTAATAAAACAATCAAAATTTCAACGTATTTTCAACGTCAACTCAACGTTTTTTTTTGAAAATAAACGTTAAATAAACGCTGATTTTTTTTTTAACGTAGAAATAACGTTGAAACTTAAATTGTTATATTTCAACTATATATCAACTATTTCGCAAAACTAAAATAACGTTAAAACAACGCTTACTGGGTTGTGTGACCTTCAATTGCTCATTATATCAAATGGTCTCTGCAATTCATGAATTATAAAAAAAGAATCTGAGTTTGTTAAAATCATTTTAATCAAATATAAAGTAATCCTTAACTTGTAACAACATTTTTGTAACCTAAAAAACTGATACATTCTCTTATTGAACTTTGATTCAACAAACCATATAAATATTATTAGTTGCTATTTACTTTAACTGTCAGAAGCTTCAACAGCAAAATAAGTAATGCCATAAAAATATTTTAAAACTACTTTAATTTGTTACAAAAAAAAAATATTACGATGATTGTAATTCAGTTTATTATTATTTTATTTTTATTATTTTTTTAAAAACTATATTTTTAGTAATGTAAGGATAAAAATTACTTTTAGCAAAGTTAATAAACTCTTTAGCTCTTATATGACCTACAAATATATCTATTATATTTATAATCTTCCTACTTTATTTGCGCAATAAAAATACGAATGTTTACTGAAAAAATGTTTGAGTCAGAAATTCATAAATTATAAAGATTTAATTAAAAATTACGTTGTTTAGAAAGCTTAAACTTAAAAAAAAAAATGACGCCTGCGCAACCGTGTGCTTTTTTTATGTGACACAAACATGGTTTAAAACTAACAAAAGATCGGCAAGATTAGCGTAGGAGAGAGTGGGGTATTGACGAAAACATAAGCGGAAATGCGAATTAAAGACATTGTTTATAACTTATGATCATATTTATTGCTTTTCATTTACTCTAACTATTCAGTCACAAATCCCTAAAAGCAACTTTTAAAAATCTTGTTATAAAAAAAAATTTAGAGCAAAAAAAAACCATTGGTGTTTGAAGTCGCCCTACGTAGGCAAAAGTAAATTCGAACACACCTTGGGGTAATCACAACCACTATTGTCTAATAACGAATAAAAGGCTAACTGTAATAACAAAGTGCATAAGCACAGACGATTCTACAGGATTTGTTCACCTTAACCAAGCCTTACAATTGTAACACATAATCCAGTCTTCCATAGACAGATCAATAAACTTTTTATCATAACCTATTTTAAAAACAATATCTAGTTATTAATTATCATTATTCAAAAAAAAATAATACAAACAATAGTCACAAACAAACCTCGTGACATACTTTCACCAATAATGCACTTTTGTGAAACCAGGACTGCCATTTGCGATATACGATCCAATCTTACGTTGGTGATCCAATCTTACCCAGCGGACACAGCAACGTCCTCATGACGTCGAAAAGACGTCTTTTTAGGACGTCCAGAAATAGTTCTTATTGGCAACCCTAATTGAACGCCAATGGCGTCTTCTTAGAACATAATTAGGACGTCTTTATGGTATAGAATAAAGACGTGTTTTCCACACATCTGAAAGCTGAAAGTTTAGGACGTTCAGAACTAGTGCTATATGGACACGCCAAACAACGTTTTTAAGTAAACTAATTTTGCCGTCCTCAGTTCGACGTCTATAATACGTGTCATTACATAGCTTTACTAAAACGTAAGATTAAAAATTATGTTTTCACTTAACTTTTTGAGAATAGGTAAAAAATAAAATTTTGCGTAAACTTTATAATAATATAATTGCTAAATTGTGCTAAATTTTTTAAATTATGATAATAATAATTTCATAAATATATATATATATATATATATATATATATATATATATATATATATATATACATATATATAAAATGTGCTTAATTCTATGAATTATAATTTTAGTAAACTTCTTCATCCATTTGTAAACTTCCAAAAATCGACTGTTCGAGTACTTGACGTAATTTACCTTTTCTTTTTTGCTGTAGTATTCAGGTAAACAGTCTTGAACCTATATAAAGTTGTAATGATAAGTATGTAAAAATAAAGAACAAAGGAATAAAGAGAACATTTATAGCACTCTTTATGACGTAATATATATATATATATATATATATATATATATATATATATATATATATATATATATATATATATATATATATATATATATATATATATATATACATACATATATATATATATATATATATATATATATATATATATATATATATATATATATATATATATATATATATATATATATATATATATATATATATATATATATATATATATATATATATATATATATATATATATATATACTATACTATATTTGACAACTCCCTTGAAAAAATGTATAAAAATTAATTCAAAAATAAACAGTTACATATATAATAGAAGTTATCATGACCATTACATATATATTATATATGTTAACAAATTAATTTTTAAGTAATAAATACAACAAAAATTTATAGAAAAGTAAGTTAAGGAGAGCAGTCGAATTTTAACACTTTTAAAGATTATTTAAGGACTTATAATTTTTTTTTATTTATCTTGGATATTTAAGGGTTTTAGGGAGGATTTGGAGCCCTGAATATATATGACAAAAATTTCAAATGACTACATATTAAAACTTTATCAGCAAACATTGTTGTAATGGATTTGTAGTTAATCTATAAAGGCATTCTGAGCAGTTAAATCGAGTTTAACTCATCGTTTACTTAGTAAATTACTCAAGTGTCCAGCCAATAACATTCCAACATAGAATATAATGGATATTCGTTTTTTTCTACTTTTGGCTGCTGCTACTAATGATCCATGAATTATATGATGAGCAAAATTGCAACCACCTATAAACCATTGCCTATATAGGTCCACTAAAAATCCTATTTAAGTGTTTGCTGTGTTATATACTTTTTTAATACGTGTTAAAAACCATAAATTATCAAAAATTCATTTATATAGAAAAAATCTTTACCGTAAAAAATCTCTTTCCATCTTTAAACACAATTTTTTCATTATAATTTGAAGTTCGATATGTTACTAAAAAATAAATTTTATCAAGTTATAAATATAAATATTGGTTTTAGTTATAATTATTTCTTTTGAATTTTTAAAGAATAAAAAATAAAATAGCAAAAACAATTACATCTATCTTCCTAAGATTATTTAAAGCAGATCTTGAAATGTCTGGTACATTTAATGCGTTTATTCTTTTGTGTTATTTTTTTTTGAAAAAGGATCAAATATATTTAATTTAAAAAACTAAACCAGTCGTAACAGTTGATTATATAAAAGATAGGTGAGTAAAAAATTTCTTTATTAAACACAATTCCTTCATAAGTTACATAAATGGAACACTTTTCACAAAAGTTGTAAGCATTATAAGATTTTATATAGTTTTTATTTATATTTTTTATTGAATAGAAAACCATTTTGTATTATTAACTTGAATCAAACAAAAAAATAGGTATTTAGTTAGTGAATTAGGCTTGGTTTCACTACAAAAAATGACAACTACATAAGTATTAAGATAATCAAAGCAAGCAAATATTGGCCGCAATTGTTTAGTAGAGAATTTAAATAAAGGTAAACAACCAATAACAAAATACAAAAAAAATATTTTCCTAATACTTGCCTGTATTTCAAAATAAGAGCATATCACACTTAGTTTAGAAACAGTTAATAATTGTTTTTAAAAATTTCTCTGCACGAAGATGCAGAGAAGTTTTTAAAAACACCTCTAGGTATAACTTGCTTATACCTCTAGGTGTTTTCAAAGATTTTTCACGCATCTTTGCGATGTTCCGAACCTTGATTTTGTAAAATTTCGAGAAGTTCATTAACTAATGAACTAGTCCTATTATTTTGAATAGCAAAATCTAAAAGTTGTCAATTAAACTCTCTGTATCATTAACAGGTTTTCCTTTTGAAAATTATGATACTGCATGAGATTCTGCGATGTCTAAATCTTTCAAATAACCAGAATATGGTTCTTGATATAGTTTATCAAGTATTATAACCGAAATACTGTTTCAAGAACCAGGTATATACTTAGCATATCATATACTCAGTTTTAAACTATTTCTTTCAATATCTGCATCAATATTAACACAGTTCTTAAGTAATTATATATATATAAATATATATATATATAATTACTTAAGAACCGTTTTTGTCCATACGGACCGAGGTCGGCCCGACATTGGCTAGCCGCTCAAACTATTGCAATGCATCGGCTGGCCGATGTTAAGCCGACGCGATTCCAAACAAATCATCGGCTGGCCGATCTCAGCCCGATGCGATTCTGTATGGACAAAAACAAAGGGGTTCAAAAACTCTGCTAGCCGATGCAAATCTTAACACACTTATTCAAATCGGAAAAAAAGGGAAAATAGTATTAAGCAACTAAAGTATATGTAAAACACATATATAAAACAAAATTATATATTTCTTTTAAATAAATTATTCTGAATCAGTTGAATCATCAAATAAATTGAATCGGGTGAAATTCCAAAGTTTTTTTTTTAACCGATAATTCACTGTGTGCAGCATCTAAAAAAAAAAACTATAAATTAAATTTTCACATATCAATAATAGCAATATAACATTAATCACAACGTAGATTCCAAATTCCACTTTTAATTTCAGAGATCGAAATAACTAATTTATATTTATAATATGAAAAGTATTATATTTCTAATTCAATAAAAAGTTACTTGGGCAATTTGAATCAGGATGTGCACTGCCAAAATCATTTGTATCTTAATCATTGTTTACTTCTTTGCATTCAACAGCCCCTATAAAAATTAACATGTTATATAAAACACGCTGGAGCTTGGGCCATATTATATATATATATATATATATATATATATATATATATATATATATATATATATATATATATATATATATATATATATATATATATATATATATATATATATATATATATATATATATATATATATATATATATATATATATATATATATATATATATATATGTTATATATATATATATATATATATATATATATATATATATATATATATATATATATAAAATATACATTTATATTTAGAATCAAGATATGCATTATCAAAATCTACAGCCTCTGAAAATTATATATCAATAAAAATATGAATACAATATAGATAATATTAGCATAGCAACAGTATAACATCTCTATTATAAGAGTTTTTCTTCTGAGAGCACTGTGTTAAAAATAGATTCGTGCAAAAAAAAATTGTTACCATAACAGGTTATACTTTATCAATAAATAGAAAATTAACAGGAAATATTTTGATATATGATACTTATTCTGCTTAAAACTAACATCGCCAGTAAATAAAACTACTTCTACCTTACCTTGTGTTGGAATAAACATTTTATAAATTTAACATAATCATACAACAAACTATTGACAAGGAGACATAGCTGAAAGAGTTCTTCTGTTAATAGTTAAACGCACTGCTTCATTGCTTGGCAATGAATCCAAAAATAGTAACACTAGAGAAATGAAAAAATAAAATAATATAATAAAAAAGGGATATATAAAAAAATTTAAAAAAATATACATGTATAATTAAGGTTGCATTCCAAGTAAATCAAATATTAACTAAGAAAAACTAAACTACTAATGGACCTGAAAAAACCTTCATAGATTGTTGAAAGAATCAATTCGATAATTCATAAGTTGATTTTGATTTCTTCGACATCTATATCTATAAATAAAAAATTATACATATAATTGAATTTATAATAAAAACAAATTTTATCTCTTACGTAATTATGTAAAAAAATCTCTTTTGATATATTGATATATGGTTCATAGATCATCCAGATCATATTTTAAAATATCTGTTAAAAAATTAGCTGGATATTTAAAAAAATTGATTGGTTAAAAAATCAATACCAGAAAATTGTTTGGGTAAAATATCCATATAATCTCAACCTTACACAATTCCGTATGGACAAAACGATAACGGTTTGATGTCGGCAGCTGATCTAGGCCCTACAATAAGTTTGTGCATCTTTATACACAAACTTAAATTAGAATAATCTCAGCCACTGAAATCAGTTTGTTGTAAGTTAATATGTAAGTAAATAACCATGGTTATATGTAAATATATACCATGAAATTACTATGAAAAATAAGATAGAGCAACAAAAAAACAAATAAAACACAAATATAAGATAAAATTATATATTTTATTTAAATAAATTAATCTGAATCAGTTGATTCATCAAACAAATTGGATTGGTTGAGCTTCCGACGTTTTTTGTGTACTGACAATTCACCGTGAGCAGGATCTAAAAAAGGTATAAAATTAAATTTGAACATATCAATAATAGCAATATGATATAAATCACAACATAGATTTCAACTTAGAAACGTGACTTCCAATTTTGATTTTGGAGAACAAAGCAATTATTTTATATTTCTAATATATAAATTATTATATTTATAATTAAATAAAAAGTTACTTTGGCACTTTGGACCAGGATGTTCATTGTCAAAATCTTTATTATTTTTTGCAATAATCAAGTCATTGCATTCAACAGCTTCTATAGAAATTAAAAATATATATATATATAAATATATATATACTAGGTTGGTTGAAAAGTTCGCGGAGCGGAAATGAAAAAACAATTTTATGATTCAAAAAATGACTTTATTCTTCAGTATATTCTCCCTTAAGAGCAATACACTTTTTCCAACGATTCTCCAATTCATGTATCCCATCTCTGAAGTGCGATTCCGGAAGGCCTTCAAAATACCCATTTACGGCTGCAATGACTTCTTCATGTGATGAGAAACGCTTTCCACGTAGAAATTTTTTGAGATGTGGAAAGAGGTGGAAGTCGGACGGAGCCAGATCTGGTGAATAGGGTGGATGTTCCAAGCGTTCGTACTTTAATTCGACCAATTTCGCCTTTGCAACATCGCTGATATGAGCAGGTGCGTTGTCCTGGTGATAAATGATTTTTTTATGCAGCAAACCAGGTCTTTTCTCACGAATTTTTTTATCCAACTGGTCCAAAAGATTTTTATAATATTCACCTGTTATCGTTTTACCGGTTTGAAGGTAATCTATTAATAAAATTCCTTTCGCATCCCAAAAAACTGATGCCATAACCTTCTTTGACGATTTTGACGCCTTCACTTGCTTCGGAGCTGAACAACCGGGTTCTGTCCACTCTGCAGTTTGTTGTCGCAGCTTCGGATCATAGTGGTAAACCCAAGTCTCATCCATGGTTACGAATCGACGCACAAAATCTGTTTTATTCTTTTGAAAACGGGCCAAATGTTCTTGAGAAAGTTTTACTCGAGTGCGTTTCTGATCCAGAGTTAGCGAATGCGGCACCCATCTTGCCAACAGCTTTCTCAGACGTAATTCATCGTGCAAGATGTGTAATACCCGTTCATCTGAGATGCCCACAGCCTCAGCAATTTCACGTTTGGTCAATCGTCTATCATCCATAACCATGTCATGCACAGCATTAATCGTTTCTTCAGTAGTAGCACTTTTTGGACGTCCAGAGCGAGGGTCATCTTCAAGGCTTGAACGCCCACGTTGAAACTCCGCAGCCCATTTGCATACTGTTGTTTTTGAAGGAGCATCATCACCCAACACATTTACCATTTCATTATGAATTTCCATGGGCTTTAAACCTTTTTTCACAAAGAATTTTATTACAGCACGATGTTCAATATTTTCCATTTTAAAAAATACTATGACACGTCTAATTTCAATAGCTTGTAAACAAAGACTGAAATGACATATCGACTTGAAATTTTTTATGCGTTCATACGAAGAATGAATACGTTTAATACAGTTATAAATTTGTTTCTACTACTGCAACATAGGTGCCGCTCCGCGAACTTTTCAACCAACCTAGTATATATATATATATATATATATATATATATATATATATATATATATATATATATATATATATATATATATATATATATATATATATATATATATATATATATATATATATATATATATATATACATACATATATATATATATATATATATATATATATATATATATATATATATATATATATATATATATATATATATATATATATATATATATATATATATATATATATATATATATATATATATATATACAAAGCATATATAAATACATATATACTTTAGAAAAACAAGAAAACCTCTGTCTCTCTTTTTGATTTACATAATGGTACATAATCAGCCTCTAATAGGTTAAAGATCTTGTTCCATATTTTACTTTTACTATTAATTTTTTTACTTCATCCGTTTTACTAATCTTTTATTCTAAAATATTTTTCTTTCTTGAACTAGTAACAATAGTGGAATGTTTTTATCTTAAACATTATTCGGTTTTCACTCTAATTAAGGAAATTACGTATCTAAGAAATTATCTGATAAAACTTAATGTTACAAAAACAAAAAACAATAAAAATCTGGCCGCCTGAGGTCGACCAACTATCGTAAATCTTTTTCTATAATCTTGTTTTGATTATGTTCAGATTTACCCTGCATTTTTTATTACTTCACTCTCCCCTAATTGGCACAGTGATGTTAATTGAAAAACGATCTTGGAAAATCATTTGTAAACATGCGGCATCAACCGCGTAGTGGTTTCGATCATAATTCAATAAAAATCATTGAGGGCAGGACACAAGAGGTCACAGATAATAGAAGGTCCTTCGACATCCAAGGACCTCCTGTGCCCACTCAATGGGACTGATAAAATATACTTGCTCGCTGCTTAAATGATTTTAGTAAACCATTTTACCTATAAATTTCAAGTAATAAAGTAAAAGTTTTTGGTAGTATATAAAATAACTTTTGAGTAATAAAAAAATGTATAGAAAATAATGATATTATTAACTAGGCGCTCTATATTAATTATGTCATCAAAATTATTAGAAAGAAAGGTTTGAAATTTTTTTAGCACTTTTTGAAAAGTGCTGGGGAACGATATATGAAAAATTGAGATCAAACTTGTAACTTTTTCGAATAAAATTTTTACTTATACAAAAGATTTACTACTTTTTTGAATTTTATTAGGTAAGGAGGTTGATCAAATGTTGATGCAATTTTATAATTGGATTTCGGAATTTTTACACGTAAAAAAAAAAGAGATTAGGAGGAAAGGAATTTTTAAGTTAAATAAATGTGTTCTGTAGTTCAATGAATAGAAACCATTTTTTCTTTTTGTTAAAAATCTTTTTTGTTATCGGAATTTGAACTTTTATTGTTTAATTAAATGATGTAAAATTTAAAATTTTATTTCAGTTAGTTCAATATCCTAAAGAAGTTTTTATAAAACAAATTGCGTAATAGTTGACTAAGTTCTACTCAGCTGTCGACATCTGATATGGTAATTTTAAAATTTAAATGACTTCATATAATAATGTTTAGTTATTTAGTCGTAAATAAACTTATTAGATAACAATAACTATTTTGCAATTATTTAATAGAGATAGCTCTTTTACTCTTTTTGATGTACAAATGCAATATACTTTAAACGTAAATTACTTTACATAACTCGAACTAAAATGTTTTATTTACTTCCATCTAAAAGTAAATCGTTTTTTTTTTTACATGATATTGTGTAATATATGAAACTCAATTAACTAAGTTTTTTTTTTAAATGAGTAACCGTTATGTGAAAAAGTAATTTGTTTTTATATGTAAAAGTAATATGCATTTTTTTTTTTTTCGTAAAAAAAAAAAAAAAAAATTTGTGTTGACTTTCTTTATAGTAAGTAGTAGATAAAAGTAATATGCATTACAAAAACGGTTTTATTTTACTTAAAAATGGTAAGTCGTGCAAAGTAATTTACTTTTAAAAGTAATTATAGCTATCATTATGTAGAAAATTTACATCGAAATGCAATTTACTTTTATGTAAAAAAAATAATTCATAAAGTTATCCCACGTAAATATATTATTTAAAAATATATAATATTTACATAAGAAAGTAAAACTTATATGTATAAGTAACTAAATATCATAGTTAGGACACATAAAATTATGAAAAAAATTGTTATTTATAATTACAAATAAAAGTTTTGTGTTTGAAAAGTTATAATTTATTTTGTAAGTAAGTAAAATGTAAGTTATGTTATTTATTTCTCTAAGTTATCTTAGTTTTACATAAATTTTAAGATAGGTAGCCTATTCAAAACTATTGTTTGTTTGGGGACACTTCTGGCTTTTACTTTGGTAGTTTATGTGGTCGGACATTGCAAAATGATCTTTATGCATATCATGAAGGTTTAGTCTATTATAATTCGGATAAAATATGGCTAACATACCAGTATTCTTGTAGCAAAGAGAATGCCCCATTGCTGCATGAGAGCCATAGTGATAATAGTGAAAGGTCTTCCTACGTTATAGTAAATTTTTTTATTTCATTTTTTGATTGAGTAGAAATAGGTTAGTTGCCATAACAAAACTTTAGAGGGGTCTGGGGTTTAGGGGGCATAAATTATTAATACGCTCCTGAATGGTAGCTATGAATGCGAACCGTGACTTATTAGAATTTTATATATATATATATATATATATATATATATATATATATATATATATATATATATATATATATATATATATATATATATATATATATATATATATATATATATATATATATATATATATATATATTAAGTTAGGGTATTGAACTTATTGAACTTATAAGTTTGGAAATTCGTTATGGCTCAATGATTTATTAACATTAATAAGGGGCTTTTTTGAATACAATTAAGTCTTCAACTTGATCCCAAATAGGGATACTGTCAAGTTTCATCCAACTTAAAGCTTTTAACTCTTGTTATTGAGACTAATAACAGGTCAAAGGTTACATAACTTACATAATCTTGGCTTAATTATGATTGTAAGATGAATTAGATAAATAAAACTAACATAAGGTAATTTGTTTATCTTTGGGAAAAACATGAATAAATGATCCAGTTGGGCAAACTTTGAATTTGGCTTCACACTCTTTCCTCTCTTTCTTAAACTAGAAAACATTTTTTTAGACAAAATTATTGAGAGTGCAGCAATTCTTTTACTTTAATACTTTAAATTAAAATAATTCTCTCTTGTGTAACAGCAACCAAATACTTTATTACCTTAACATAATTTATCGGTCACGACTTTCGTTTTCGCAAGTTTGGATGCGCGCGTATTTTTCAATATTGTGTAATCAAGAGAAGAGAACACGTGATGTATGAGCATTTTAAATAAAATGTTTGTGACTAAAAACGTTTTACATTTAATAGTTTTTACATTTTCAGTTCTATACATTTAAGTATTAATATTTAAGTATTACACATTGAATTTTTATAAAAATTAAATAAAAACCTCCAAGTAGAAGAGATTTCGTGTTTTTGTCTGAAAACCCCCAGAGCCTTACATTTTGCCTTAAAATACGGAGATCTCCGTGCAAATTTGGAGATATTGTGACCCTACTTTAGGTACCTCAAAGAACTTGCGAAGAATCGCAAAGAACCTTTTAGGTTAACAGTGCAGTTATTCCTGAAGAAACAATCCGTATTATAAAACATTGTAGAAAAACCCCACTTTATTTTAATAAGGAAACATTAAAATGAAAAGCATGCATGACTGCTTTGACGTAACAATGGTCGGTTATGAAGGAGCAGAAATTTGTCAACTTTGTTAGACTACATATTTTAGACTTATTAAGTAAAATAATCGTTATAAATGATTTAGGCCTTTATCGCTACGATGGTTTAGTAGTAATGCGTGAAAAATCTAGTTGTAATGCGTGAAAAAAGATATTAAATTTTTTTTTTCAAATATGGCTTTTAAATCGAAATAAACATTATTTTGAAATTTTTAAACTTTATTGACGCCAGATTTAACCTCCTAGAAAATTCAATCAAGTCTTTCAAAAAACGATGAAATATTGTTTAATAGTATTAACTTAAACAATCCGCCACAAATTCTGAAACAAAAACCGATTTCAATTAATAACAGGCTAAACCAAAACTCCTCTAAAGAAAGTGTATTTAATTCCTTCAAAGGAATATTTGAAAATGCCCTTAAAATAAATAGTTTTGAAAAGTTTGAACTAGAATTTGACCCTGAAAAAAAGAATACGATAAAGCGAAATAGAACTAGAAACGTAATTTAATTCAACCCCCTCTATAGCAAAAATGTTTCCTCTAACATAGGTATAGTGTTTTTAAAGTTAATTGAATAGCATTTCCCGCCCTTTATGAAATTATATAAAAATTTTAATTAAAATACTATTAAAATTAGCTAAAGTTGCACAAAAAATATGGAAAGAATTATAAAAGGTCAATATAATGCTTTGTTAAACATTAAGGAAATCCTAAATAAAAAAACTACAGAAAACTGTACACCAAAAAAAAACAATTGTCCATTGAG
Source organism: Hydra vulgaris (assembly GCF_022113875.1). Taxonomy (NCBI): domain Eukaryota; kingdom Metazoa; phylum Cnidaria; class Hydrozoa; order Anthoathecata; family Hydridae; genus Hydra; species Hydra vulgaris. Next base: position 12,225,422 of record NC_061156.1, on the reverse strand, counting down.
CAGAAATTGTTTATCCAAAAATGTGGTATATAAATGTGCTGTTTACTCTAAGAATGTACCTGATAAACAACATATTGGCATAACGCAGGATAAATGAAAAAAACGTTTTCTAAATCATAAGCAATCGTTTAAAAATAAAAAGTATTTGAAAGACACCGTGCTTTCAAAATATATATGGGAATTAAAAGATTATAATTTTTATTGTTTTATAATGAATTGGTCCATCCTTAAAACAGCACATGCATATAACAATATTACCAAAAAGTGAATACTCTGCCTACAAGAAAAATTTTAAATCATTACACATCCAAACATAGAATGTTTATTAAACAGAAAATCATAATTATTTTTTAAATGCAGGCACGAATAAAAGTTTCTCTTAAAAGACTTGAAAAATAAGTGTGTTCAAATAATAAATATATTAGTTACCCCCTTTTTAAAATTTATCTTAAAAAAAAAAGCAGAAGCAATCAATTCTAAAACGTTCTTTTTTTAATAGTGTCAACGTAATTTACAAATGTGTGAAAATTTACAGTAGTTATTATTTTTTTTTTTTAATGTTGATTTAGGTGCTTATCACAGAGCACCGCGAAAGAGCATTTAATAGGAAGTTCGCGCCTCCTTCCCAACCGATGTCGCAAAACTTGTCCAGAGGTGGGGTTTGAACCACGGATCTTACGTTTCTGAAACAAGTCTTTATTTTTTTTTTTTTTTTTTAGTATTGTATTTGCCGATTGAAAATAATTTACACTCGTAATTTATAAAAACAAATATTTACATGACTGGGCTTGAAGAAGACAAAGTTCATCTTATCATTAAGCCCCCCCCCAAAAAAAAAATGCATATTCATCAAATAAAATATTTTAACAAAATATAAAAAATAAAATATATAACGTTTAAATGATTTAGTAATTCAAAGAGTATTTATATTTAAGAACTGATTAGTAAAATAAGATGATATATAAGTATTAATATTACAAAAAGAATTTACAATAACTTTTTTTAATAAAAATTGAAATTATAAAATTTTACAATATTTTTAGTAATTAGTATTTCAAATAATAAAACTTAAAAAATCGTTTGTAAATTCAAAATTTATAAGATTAGAAATACATTTACAATAGCAGACTATTGTTAGAATATTAAATATAATATTAAAGAGTAATTAGTAGGTTAATTTTTGTTTTTGTTTGCTAGTTTAAAAAGCTTTTTAGAAGAACTTTAATTCATTTTCATGTATCATCAGTAATTGCTTAAGTTTTGTTTTAAACTGGTTTAAAGAATAATTAGATTTCAGCTCATTATTTAATATTGTATTCCACAGCTTAGGACCTCGATTTGCAATTGAGAATTTGGTTGCTGAATAATGTGTTTTGGATTGAATGTAATTGTTTTTTGAAAATCTGTTAGGGTATATGTGGTTTATTTTTTCAAAAAGTGAATTAAATAACATTGGTGATATTTTTTTATCAAGTTTAAACATGAAGATAAGAATATGGTAAAGGTTTAGTTTATATACATTTAGAATATTAAGTTTATTAAATAATGTTTTAGTGTGAGAGAAACGGTCTACGTTTGTAATTATCCTTATAGCCTGTTTTTGTTTACTAAACAGTTTTTTTACTTTTGTTGCGTTTGTGCTGCACCATTTTTGCATAATTTAAGTAGCAATGAATTAAAGAAAAATTTAAGTTTTTTAAACAAGATAGATTTAAAAACTGCTTGGCTTTATACAAAACACCTATATTTTTTGATATTTTGTTTTCAATTAGACCTATATGGTCCCTCCAGGTTAAATTTTCATCCAGAACCACACCTAAAAACTTTATTGATTGCTCTCTTTTTAATAATGCGTTATCAATAAAAAGATCAGGAAGTTTTAATGGAATATCTTGTTTTTTATGAAGACGATGGAACAAAGTGTATTTGGATTTATTGATGTTCAAAGATAGTTTGTTTAATTTGAACCATTGGGTTAATTTTTCAAGTTCTTTGTTTACTGTTTAAAATAATTTACTGATATCTTTACTAGAATAAAACAAGTTTGTATCATCTGCAAACAAAATTACGTTTAGAATGTTAGAAAATTTATATAAGTCATTAATATAAACGAGAAATAAAAGTGGTCCTAAAATTGATCCTTGAGGAACACCACAGGTGATTGACTTATATTCCGTTTTTCCGCTATCATATGAAATAAACTGCTTTCTATTAGTCAAGTAACTATCAAACCAGGACAAATTAGTATTTATTATACCATAACTTTTCAGTTTGGATAGAAGGATTTGATGATTGACAGTGTCAAAAGCTTTACTTAAATTGATAAATACACCTAGGGTATACTTGTCTTCATCAAACCCTTTAAATATATCATGAACAACCCAGTAAGCACATGAACGTTTTTAAAACGTTTTTTTAACTAAGAAAAAAAACGTTTTTTAAACGTTCTGAATGGCAATACCTAAAAAACGTTTTCAAAAAAGCGTTTAAAAAACGTTCTGAAAAAGTCGTTTAAAAAAGGTTCTAAAAAAAACGTTTAAAAAACAATCTCAAATAACCTAAATAAAACCATAATTTAGGCGTCTTTTAAACTTTTAAAAGACGTTATTTTTTAGAAAATATTCCCAAATCCATAGGTACTATTATTAAATTATTTTTAAAAGAACCAGTTGGTTTAAAAAACAAGAAAAATAAAAAATTTATTTAAAAGTTATTTTTAAATTTATTTTTCAAAACAATTTACAAACAATGTAATATTATAACGATGGATTTAAGGCACTTTAAGACAAGCAAAAGTTGCCCGTTTTCACGAATCAGCAATTATTGCATCGACAATCGCCTCTGTGTATGATTCGTGAGAAGTCGATGCACAAACTAAAAGGAAAAACTATATATTTAAAACAGACAATCTGAACAGTAATAATAATATTATAGTATAATAATAATAATAGTATAATAATAATAGTAATAAGTTTTTAAATTACAAATATGTTTTAAAAATGTATATATAACTTCACATTGCATATATATATATATATATATATATATATATATATATATATATATATATATATATATATATATATATATATATAATATATATATATATATATATATATATATATATATATATATATATACATATATATATATATAAATATATATATATATATATATATATATATATATATACATATATATATATATAAATATATATATATATATATATATATATATATATATATATATATATATATATATATATATATATATATATATATATATACATTTTTTTATTTTTTTTATTTTTTTGCTTATCTAAATTGATATAGATATTTTACAAAACAAAGAGAGAAAACGGAGAATACTAAATGAAAAGGTTGCTAACCCATAAAAATCCTCAGTCGATATAGCAACACTCCACTGCGAGTCAGGCTATTTGTCAGTCGATGTATGTACTGAAGCCCCCAGCAGCAGGCTATTTCAGTATGATGTCATCATGCTCACCTAACTCAGCAGTATAAGATATATATATATATATATATATATATATATATATATATATATATATATATATATATATATATATATATATATATATATATATATATATATATATATACATGTATATATATATACATATATATATATATTTGTATATATATATATATATATATATATATATATATATATATATATATATATATATATATATATATATATATATTTGTATATATATATATATATATATATATATATATATATATATATATATATATATATATATATAAATATAAATGTACCTTTTATTAAGTTGTATAGCTTAGTTAGGCTAAAAAGATCCTTTGCTTTTTCCAGCTGCCATATTAGATTTGGCCATGAGCGAATTTGTCACAAATCTAAAAATAATATATTTTAATAATATTATATCTTATAACTTATGAAATTATAATTAACTACTGTATTTAAAATTTTTTTCTTTTTTTCCATAAAATATAAATGTAATTAAACATTTAGATTTTAATTTAACGATACAGTTTATCTATTAATTAAATCTAATCTACTATTTAAAAAATAGCACACTAACCATTAATATAGTCCAGATCATAAGTGTACACTAACCATTAGTGTAGTCATATATATGAATATTATCTGGGTTAAAAGAATTATCTGGACTAAAGTTTAAAGCTATAGGATAACCTATAGCTTTAAACTTGCAAACTGGTAAAAGTGTAAATTGGCATTAGTGTGCCAAACAGGTTAGCAAACATTACGAATAGGCATAAGTGCAAAATTTGATTACGTAAAAAACAGTTACAAAAACTGGCAGAAGTGCGAACTGACATAAATGCGTGTAATAAATTTGCAGTTTGGAATTATCCCAGTGGGCACCCGACGTCAATCCGACGTCGGATTTACGTACGATTTTCATCAGCGATGTCAAAAGACCTATTCCGACGTTGTTCCGATGTCAGTAAAATGACGTCGGGCGATGTCTTTATCTTAACATCCCCTGACGTCGTTTCGATGTATTTTGACGTTGTTCCGACATCTTATAAAAGACGTCTAAAAAACGTTGCAGTACTGACATCGATCCAACGTCGATAAAAAGACGTCGGGCAACGTCATAATATTAACGTACTCCGATGTCTTTTGACGTCTTCCGACGTCAATCCAACGTCCTTAAAACGACGTCGGAACAACGTCGTAAAACATCGCTGATGAAAATTTAATCCAAACCCAAAAATATGTGTGCAATTGCGCTCTTCAATAAATATGTGAACTAAGCGTGTTTTTTATTAATGGAAAGAAGTTTGAATAATGGTTGATAAAACATCATGAGGTTTTGTCTGATGCACTATCATAGTTTTTTAACTATTAACATTTTCGAGTATACATTTTTTATAATATATAACTATTCGTTTTAATATTTATATAATATTTAAACAAAATTATTTATTATCAAAGTAATAATTCCCAAATAGCTACAAGTATAAATTACTAAATAAACACATTAATCTCTATGTCCTTGTGGTGTAGTGGTAAGCGCCTATGATTTAGTTTCCAATAGACCGAGGATCGATTCCTGCCAAAGGCAACGTTTTTTAGTTTTCAAAAAAACACGTTGGATTTACATCGGAATGCCGACGTCGCGCGATGTCAGTTTATCCGACGTCAAATAACATTTCCATTTCCAACGTAAACCCAACGTCGATCCGACGTCAAGATCCGACGTTGCTCGACGTTCGTTCGACGTCGAAATGCCCACTGGGATGCTAAATTTTGCAAATTTATTTGGCACACTTATGCCAGTTTGCATTTATGTTGTTTGCACTTTTGCGAGTTTTTGCAACTGCTTCACACTTATACCAGTTCCCACTTATGGCAATTCACACTTATGCGAATGTTTGTAAATCTATTTAGCGCACTTATGCCAATTTATACATATGCCAGTTTGCACTTATAGCAGTTTGCACTTATGCCAATGTTTGGAATTCTTTTTGTGCAGTTATGCCCATTTGCACTTATGCCATTTGACATTGTGCCAGTTTTTGTAACTGCTTCGCACATGTGCTACTTTGCGCGTATGAAATTCACGGTTATTCAGTCGTCCCATTATGGTAAAACGGCTAACGTAGAGCCATGCATTGGATTTGTATAATGGATTGTAAGATGGGAGTAATATCATTATAAACTTAAACAGAGTATTTATAGGAATGCACTTTTAATTTACTAACCTCTTCATCATAGCTATCACAAGTTTTTGACAGTTCTTACCACTAATATTTTGAACTCTTTGTTTCTAATAGAAAGAAATAATGGAAATCTGATAATTCCTAATTAAGTAGTAAAAATTATATATTGTAAAGAAAATTAAAAAAAAAAGAAAAATCTGTCAAATCAGTATTTAGCAATTTACAACTGCAGAGATACTACAGAGTTACTAGATGAAACATTGTCAAGTGCTGAGTCAAACTTATCAAATTTTATTATGCTGTTCATTTCAGTTACTACTTCTTCTTCACACTATTTTATATTAAGTTTTTTGCATCCTTGGGTTTTTATCTCATTTAAGAGAAGCAACACATAATATTGAAAGTCTAAACAAATTTACACTAATTAAATTTTACATTGTCTTAACTAAACTACGTAAATAAATTTAAAATACATAAATTTAACAATTTAACAACTTTACTGGTCTAAGCCTAAATCATAGAAAAACTAATAGACAGTAAAATACCTAATAGTGGCAATGCTATATTATATATATTAGCATTTTTCTCAGATTTCGGATTAGACAAGAAAGATTGTTCTATAGATTTATAGTTTTGATAATATTGAAATAATGGATTTCATGAAGGCGATTATTTAAAGTTAAAATTGGAACCTCATTATTTTAATGATATTTTTTAATATTGACAGTCATGTTAGCATTTTACAACAAACATTACATTATTATTTTTAACTAAAGACTTACTTGCTTGAGATAATAAAAATCCATAATGTTTATCCTTTTTATTTAAAGATGATGAAGATTGATGTGTCTCAAAATGAATCTCTTGGTCATCACAATCAATATCATCTTTGTTTATTTTTTGACCTACACAACACAAACATAGAGAATATTTGAATTTCATCTAACAACTTGTCTTCTCATGTAGCAACTTTACAATTAAAAAATTTTTACAAATTATTTACAGATTATTAACTTTATAAGTAAAATAGGGTATATAGTATGGTATATAATATTATAGGTTTCATACTGCTAAACATTTGGTAATAACACCAGAATATCATTAAAGAATAAAAATTTTAAAATGACGAAAAAGTCTGAGAATGTTGTTCCCTTTTTTCAAATCCAAATAGATTTTTTTGCGTTAAAAGCAGTTGATAATTAAGTAGAATTAAAAACTTAATCTAGTTTTTTTAAGCATTCAAGTTTACTCAACAATTAAGTTACTTATTAGAGTAAAATAATCTAGCTAACCACACCATTAAAACTTTATTAATCATATCTACTTGATTCAAGTAGAAATACAAACACAACCAAGTTTCAACGAAGGCATACAACTTTAAACTAAAAATACTCCAATATATTTTCAAATTTAATTCTACAAAAAAACAATACAAACACTTGGTTGATTTAAATATATGCTAATTTATATAATTTTTACTTAAATAAATCAATTCGCCTAATCGAAGGTCACGCCATTATTTGCGTAAACATACTCTATTGCCGAGCTGTACGTTTAAAAAAAGTTTTTTTATCACGTTAAAAAAACGTTTTAAAAACGTTCATAAGCTAACCGTAAGTTAATAAAAAAAAAATAACGTTTAAAAAACGCTAAAAAAACGTTTAAATTAACATTAAAAAAAACGTTTGCAAAAAAACGTTTTAAAAACGATTGTATTGGTTCTTTTAACGTCCGACCGTAAATTGAACGGAATTAAAACGTTTTAAAAACGTCCTGTGCTTACTGGGAAGGTGAGTGATTGCATGATCAGTTGAATGACCAGATTTAAATCCAAACTGTTTATGATAAAGAATATTATTGTCATTCAAAAAGGAATATAGTCTATTATACATAACCCGCTCTAATATTTTAGAAAAACAAGAAAGAATTGAGATTGGTCTATAATTCGTAACATCGGAAGGATCACCTGATTTTAACACTGGAATTACTTTTGCAATTTTTAGGTTATCTGGAAAAACGCTTTGTTTTAGAGATAAATTAAAAATATGTAGTAATGATATTGTAATTTGTTTTATTGATTTGATAATGACATTACTACTTATATCATCAAATCCTAAACTTTTATTTGGTTTTAATAAAGAGACTGCGTCTAGTAATTCTTTTTCTGTAAGTTTATAATTAGACATAACATTAAGGTTGGTTGAGGTTAAGTATGAACTAAAGTGTGATTGAGTAGTTGCTATATTAGATGATAAAGTACCCAGTGGGCATTTCGACGTCGAACGAACGTCGAGCGACGTCGGATCTCGACGTCGGATCGACGTTGGGTTTACGTTGGAAATGGAAATGTTATTTGACGTCGGATAAACTGACATCGCGCGACGTCGGCATTCCGATGTAAATCCAACGTGTTTTTTGAAAACTAAAAAACGCTACCTTTGGCAGGAATCGAACCTCAGTCTATTAGTTACTAGGTCCTATGCGCTTCCCACCACACCACAAGGACATACTAATTGATGAGTTTATTTAGTAATTTATACTTGTAGCTATTTGGGAATTATTACTTTGATAAGAAATAATTTTGTTTAAATATTATATAAATATTAAAACGAATAGTTATATATTATAAAAAATGTATACTCGAAAATGTTAATAGTTAAAAAACTATGCTAGTGCACCATACAAAACCTCATGATGTTTTATCAACCTTTATTCAAACTTTTTTCCATTAATAAAAAAACACGCTTAGTTCACATAATTATTGAAGAGCGCAATTGCACACATATTGTTGGGTTTGGATTAAATTTTCATCAGCGATGTCTTACGACGTTGTTCCGATGTCGTTTTAAAGACGTTGGATTGACGTCGGAAGACGTCAAAAGACATCGGAGTACGTTAATATTATGACGTTGCCCGACGACTTTTTATCAACGTTGGATCGATGTCAGTACTGCGACGTTTTTTGGACGTCTTTTATAAGATGTCGGAACAACGTCAAAATACATCGAAACGACGTCAGGGGATGTTGAGATAAAGACATCGTCCGACGTCATTTTACTGACATCGGAACAACGTCGGAATAGGTCTTTTGACATCGCTGATGAAAATCAAACGTAAATCCGACGTCGGATTGACGTCGGGTGCCCACTGGGTAGGACCTATATTTACAAAAAACTGGTTAAGTGTTTCAGCAACTAAGGATTTATTTACAATTTGTTTGTTATTAAATTTAAGATTTAGAGGAAGTAAATTTCTGTATAAGCTTTTTTTTCCAATTACCTCCTTAATAATATGCCAAGTTTTTTTAGAATCATTTTTGTGCTTTATTAATTGTTCAGAATAGTAACGTTTCTTTGAGCGTTTTAAGATTGACTCAAATAGCCGTTTATATATTTTATTGGTAGTTTCATTTTTAAGAGTTCTTTTGAAGATTTAAGAATGCCCTTCGTGATCCAACGGTTTAAAAGTGTTTTTGTTTTGATTACTTTAGTAACTTCTGGGAATGCCTTGTTATAAAGATTAAGAAACTCTGTTAGTAAAATATCATACGCTTTATTGGCGTTTAGATTTAGTTTTAGGGTGTCCCAGTTAACACAGGATAGAAGCTTATAAAAATGACTAATAGAATTGTCGGTTATTAAACGTGTTTTAATTATTTTTTCCCGTTCATTTTGGGCATTATATATACATTTTTGCGATAGGATAAAAATCGGAAAGTGATCAGACACGTCAGTTTTTAATATTCCTGTTCTTATATTTTTATTTATAAATTCATTTGTTATAATTTGATCTAGGGATGTTGAACTTTCCTTCGTTATTCGCGTTGGTTTATTGATTAGTGGAATATAGCTATTTTGAAAAATGGTGTTAAAAAAATTTTTAATATATATTTTTTTCATAATCTTATATATTGAGATTGATATCACCAATAAAATATACAGCTTTATTCATAGACGATTTATTTTTAATTATTTTTTAATGTGGTTTTCAAATACCTTAATGCTTCCTGAAGGCGTTCTGTATAAACCATGAATGACGATATTTTTTGAGGTTTTGTTAATAATTTCAATACATAACGATTCGTAATCGTTAGTAGTTGAACTTAAATTTGGTTTAACTTTGAATAATATTGAGTTTTTTATGTATATACACAAACCCCCACCTTCCTTATTAGATGCTCTAACTTGATGAATTACTTTATAATTAGGTAATTGAAAATTAGAATTGTTTTCAATGTTTTTATCTTTACACCATGTCTCACTTAGACAAATTATTTGAAATTTAATGCCAATTTTATATAAAAGTTGTTTTAATGACTCAAAATTTTTTTAAATACTTCTAATATTAATATGAAGCATTGAAAAATAGTTATCCTCCATTCCATTAGCAATTTTTTTACAATTAGGGTCATAATATAAAGGGTTAACATTTTTAATTATTTCATCATTATTATAAAAATTAATATCAGGATCCGAATAGTTGTTTAATAGTATAGACTTTTTTGATACAAATGAATTAAAATTTATGTTTGTTAAAACAGTTTCATCAGCCATTTTAAATCAGAAAAAACTTAAAGCAATATTAATATTCAAAAAAGTAATATAAAAACGTAAGAAAATCATTTATCATTATTATTTTTTTTTAAATTCTCTAACAATAAGCTTATCGTATATAACAACGGAATACTTACCATTTATCCTGTGTTATTGATGCTAATTTTTCGCCAAGTGATTTTCTACTACTTGCTCTATTTTTTTTTTGCAATTAGTACAAAGCAATTAACATTTCAAGAGTTACATAACTTACATATTTACATAGTTAGTCGGTAGTTTACATAGTTAGTCGGCTAATGTCGTCATAGTTGTGAGCAAATTTTCAAAAACGAGGACATTTTTTTTTTTTTTAGTCAAAAAAGTTGTAATGGCACCCTACCAAGTGACACCTATACGCGCCGGCCCTATATATATATATATATATATATATATATATATATATATATATATATATATATATATATATATATATATATATATATATATATATATATATATATATATATATATATATATATATATATATATATATATATATTATATATATACATGGATATTATGAAATATAAAAAATTGATTTTCTTCATGATTGCAAAAATTTTATGTTTTTTTTTCATTTGTTTCAAAAAGAAAGAAAATATTTTTATAACTCTTTTTCATTCTCATTGCAAAAGTAACTCTACAATTTTGATGTTTCTCAATTTTATCTTTTTTATTTTAGACAGGTAATTACAATTTTAAGATTTCTATTTAAGAATGCAACACAAGGTTAGGGTCAAACTCTTTGTTGTTTTTA
>NC_061156.1:12166877-12209377 GCF_022113875.1 Hydra vulgaris | reverse complement strand
ATTATATATTATATTTATTAAATTAAATAGATAAATAAAATGATATACATTTAATACATGTGTATTTTTTTTGTTGAAAAAACTTTGTGACAAAAAGACTAATTAGATAAGTCGTTAAGTAGAATGCTAAGAATATATTTCTGGCGGTTATTGTTGCTAAGGGTGATTAAAAGGCAAATAAACTAAAAGCTAATCAGGGTTTTAAATAAATTATAAACTAATCAGGAAAGTTTTATTTGTAAACCTAATAAATAGGAAGATAACATATAATTCAGGTAGACATTGTTCTTACTTTTTCGCCAAACTTTGATGTCTTTGATATTAAAAAATATGACCCTTCCAATAATTATAAATGGTAGTGTATTAACCTTTTTTTTCGGAACCACAATCCGTAATGATTTCTATTTTATTAATGTTAACGAAAGCCTATTCAAATATCTAAATATGTAAACTTTAAGTTCTTCAACAATCAGTATAATTATAAAGTAGATGACATCAAATTCTACCGATTTATTTTTACTTAATAATTTCATTGCGACAATATCTCTTTATTTTAAAGCATTAAATGTTGTTTTTTAAAGTTTAATAAGTTTTCTGTTTATTAAATAGTGTAAAAAGATGATATAGCATTCCACAGCGATTGAAGTGCTTTGCTTCGGTTCAAAACCTTTTGCTTACACAATTTTTTTTTAAAATCCTATCCAGTTTTCTAGAAAACAAAGAAAAACATATTTAAATGCATATAGATGTTATACGCATTACATAAAAATAAAGATATAATATACTATAAGAAACCAAACGGAGAGAATTTTTTGAAACGTTTTTTAAAATTTTTAAAAACATAAAAACGCTGTTGGAAATTTGTTGCGCATATATCATGATAGAGATGCTTTCATTTTAGGTAATTAGTTAAAACTGCGAGTTCAACACACATTAAAGAGATAACTTTCTTTCTTATATATATAAAAAAAAGATTTTACATGCACTCTGAAGTTTTTATTAAAACTAACTGGTCAAGAGTCCTAAAAAGTACGGAAACGTATGAAAAAAGAAATAGTAATCTGAAACCTAAAAAAAAAAAATTAGTTACTCCAGAAGGTGACAAACAGAAAACCCACAAAGTTTCGCCTAATCCGCTAATAGAAACGCTCGAATATTAAGATATAAACAAATATTAAATGATTTTTGTATTACGAAACGTACGCCAACTCTTAAACCACTGTAAAACTACCTTGCGGTTATCTAATTAAATCCACCAAATCCGTTAATAAAAACAGCTTAATTAATAGATTCAAAACCATTTGATTTTTGTATTATGATATGTGCGCTAACTGTACTCTAAAACCAATAAAACTCGGCCATGTGGTCTTCATATCGATTATAACAATTGCAAAGCAAGGAACGACAAGTAAGTTGTGTCTACAAGTTTAATTATTGTAATCTTCATTTAAAAAATTAAACTTATTTTATAATTACCATGTTAATATGTTTGAAGTTAATATGTTTTTTGACCCAAGAATAAACATTAGGATTATTTTTTAGAAATGAGCAGCCAAGATTCAGAAGGTATTCTTTTAATTTTGTATAACATTAATTAATTAAAGAGATAAAAAGAGATGATACGTCAATAATACTGAGATATTTTGCTTATTATTTTATTAAGAAATTACATTGAGATAATTTTGTATATCTTTAGGCAACGAAGATGTTTCTGCATTTTTTCGAAGTAAGCCATTTATATATACTGTATATAGTAGCAGTTACATATGCTTTAAAAGTGGCGGAGCTGTATTTGATTTACGGTGTGAATAAAATGATGATTTAATTTAGCCGTTTTTAATTAAAATCAACCAAGATATGCCGCCCTCCCCTAACCCCGTGAATCAAGTACACCCCCATAAAATTTAACTAAAATTAAAAAATATATAAATTAATTTTTAGAACTTTAAAAGGGTGGACCCAAAACTCAGTTTTTGTTTATTCCGCTATTTTGATTGATGTTTTTGTAAAGCAGTGAACCTTAAAAACGCGTATAAGCATTATTTAAGGTGTTTAAGCTATAATTTTATAAAACGTGTTTAAGCTAAAATAAAAACTTTTAAGTCTTCTAACTACTAAACTTTTACGTAAAATGAAACTTTTTGTCATTTACTGAATGTGTTAAATTATAAAACTGTGCAACAGTTTTATAATTTAAGACAAATCTTATTTGTTTAATTAAAAAAGTAAATATTTAGAAAATTAATTTTGTCTATATATATATTAGATGTTCAAGAGATCAGAGCCGAGGAGCTCTTGTCAAGTAAGCTAACTTTGTATGAGAAGGATATGTTACAAAGATATATATTTCACCAATTTCAGCAATTTGTTAATTATAACTTTTTTTTAATGTTTAGCGGAAGTAATGGACAAGCTAAGTGAGGAATTTTGTTGTTGTTTTTTGTTTTTTTTTTTGTGTGCAAATACATTTATGCTTTTTTAGTTTTTTTAAAGTTATTTAGGGGTAGCAGCAATAGTATCGAAAACAGCCAAACTGATTAATCTCGAAAATGGAATTTCCAGAATAACATCGAAATAGAGAATAACATCGAAATTGTAAAAAAAGGAATTGTATCGAAAATCCGAAAAATAGAATAACCTCGAAATTGTGAAAAAAGGAATAATATCAAAAAGGGACTTTTCGGAATAATATCGAAAAAGATATTATTTATTACTATAAAGGAATTGTATCGAAAAGATATTATTATTACTATAAAGGAATAGTATCGAAATTTCAAAAAACGGAATTAGATCGAAATTGTAAAAAAAGGAACAATATCGAAACGGGACTTTCCGGAATTATATCGAAACAGTGAAAAAAGGAATAAAATCGAAAAAGGACTTTCCGGAATAATATCGAAAAGGTGAATTTTGATAATAGGTTTGAAAATTCCAAAAGCATAATAAATAGACGGCAGTTTTTTGCGGTTTTTTGCGGTTTTTAATTAAAGTGTAGTAATTACACTGTATAATTGTATAATATAAACAAAAAGCTCTATTAGTAGAACAAAAAATATTGAATGTTGTGTTGTTGGCTATTTATAAAACGATTCAAAACAAAAATTATTGATTTTATTTACAGTAGGCACTTCACACGATTTTACTATTACAATTATCTCTTGTTATAATTAATACCATTATATGCGGATAATGAAGAAGCTTTTAGAATGTGTTCATTTTTTAAATTTGGATAACTGGTTCCCAAGTTATGACAATCTATGTCGGGCTCAATAATACCTATTTGGCGTCAAGATTTGTTGAGTTTTTCTTAAGGAATTATTGCACTAAATTTTGATAATAAATTTATTTTTCATATGCTATCAAGAAGGAGTTTCATTGAAGTACTTATGCTGAATTACTTTTATTGTTTTCTTTTTTACTAAAGCATTCAATTCTACAAATTATCATTCTCATATTAGGGGAGCCTAGGTAAGAATTCCACTCCTCGTTTACCCATTTGGGGCAATTGGATCAAAAGCTATAAAAGCTTCGTTTAAACCGTAAAAATTAACTTTAGATAAAGAAATAGAGTTTTTTCAAACGGTCAGGGTAAACAAATTTATTAACATTTATAAATAACAAGAAAATAGGTAAAAATATTAGGTCTAATTTCTTCTACAGAACTTTGATTGTTCTTGGCCCAATCGCCCATTCAGAACAACAAGGTAAAAATGTAAAAATACACAAAGTCCGTTTTCCCATTTTGGGGCAAATTGGCCCAAGAGTAAAAAAAACTCTGTTAAAACTATAAAAATTACCTCAAGTTAAAGAAAAAGACCATTTTCAAACTGTCAGAGTAAAGATTCATTTACATTTATAAATATAAAGAATATATATAAAAATCTAAGAAGAAACATTTTTCTCATTTAGGGCCGGGAGCCATGACGTTAAACTTATAAAAATAAGCAAAAAAAAAATTCTGAAAATTTTTCAGTAATAGCTCAAACCCTAAATAAATAAAATTTAAACTATATTTTATGAAGTACACCACCAATTTTATGAAATATCATTTTTATGAGTCACATTATACCCGAACTTTATCATATTTTAATTTTACGCGTTGCAACGCGTTAAAGCGAAGTATAATAAAACTCACAAATCCATGTTAATGACAAAACTATGAACATAATATTTCACAAAAGTGGTGGTGCACTTCATAAAAGTTCAAACTTCACTTATTTTTAAGCTTCTTTATCCGCTTAAATTGTAAATCAAATCCAAGTGACGCAGTTATATATAATGTTATTTATCATTTGCAAGAACAATGTTGTTTTTATCATAAATAACGTGTTGTATCTTAGAAATATTAGTGACATCTTTTGGAAATAATAAAAAAGTTCGCCTTTGTTTAAATGCTTGAAAACATTTGCCCTTTAGTGATTTTTTAACAAAATGATTTTAGGCCCACTGCTCAGTGGGCCAGAAACATGAAAAAGTGATCAAAATTAATAACTACATATAAAATCAATTTAACAATATTAACATTATAAAATCAATTTAACGATGATTATATTAACTAAAACATAATATTACAACCATTTAAATTTTCTTCAGGTTACTCACTTTCAAAAAAGATTAAAAATTTTTGAATTGTTAAAGGTTGGTTTTGCTCATTTTTTTAATTTTTGCTCACTGCTGGCCCACTGTGCACTCCTTGAAGTTAACTAAATATTTTATCTAAGAAAAACATAAAATTTCAAAAAGAACTATTAAACACTTACTTTATAAAAAAAAAAATCGTCCTTACTACAAATTAAAATAGAGGGGGAGGGAAAATGCCTCCTTGACCCCTCCCCTTATGACGTAGCAATGTAGACATACCCCCATGTTGTAGCCCATGTTCAATTATACTTGTTAATATATTATTCGCAAATTATATTCATAAAAAATTGTGTAAGGCGTTTTAGGAAACTCGACTAACTTGAAGAATTATTAGTATATACATTAGTGAATAAAATATATGAAGTTTATGTAAGCAAAACATAAAATTCCAAAAAGAACTATTAATCACTTACTTTACAAAAAAAAAATTATCAAAGTATATTAGTGAATAAAATATTTGAATTTACTAATCTTCTAACAATTTATTTTATGTATAATAGGTTATTGATTGTAATTTTTATAAAAAGTACAATCAATAACCTTCTATAAATATACAAGCCCATATTGTAAATATTTTGAGGTTAGGTTGGTCGTTTCGGAGAAAGTTGTGGTCAAGAATAGAAAATCTTAATTAATTTTTATAACGTGAAACTTAGAGCATTTGGTCAAAAAAAAGATGTCAATCGCTCACGATTATCTCCTCTCTTTACCCACCCCTACCAACAGTAAGGACGTGATATATTTAATAGAAACTAGCTTTTAATAGAAATTTATATCAATAGTAACTCTTTAAGCAAAATGCATATTTATTATAAAGCAAATTAAGGATGAAAAATCCTTTTTTATAGCTGTTGTGTGCTGGTCTGTAAAATCTAGGTCTGTGTTTTATATAATCTATAAGGTGTTATATCTTGGAAAGGAAATATTTTCAGCATATGGTTTTCACATACTTTTTGACGAGCTCTTTCCAATTATATAGTTTTTTTTTTTAATTTCTATATATTTTTTTCCTGACTGTAACAAGTTATATCCCGGCCAAAAATTTTTTAGCACTCGTTTTCTTTTTCTTAACTAGGTTAAAACTAAGAAAAAGAAAACGAGTGCTAAAAAATTTTTGGCCGGGATCATAACTTGTTACAGTCAGGAAAAAAATATATAGAAATTAAAAAAAAAAACTATATAATTGGAAAGTTAAAAGCTAGCTAGACAAGTTAAAACCTAGTTAAAAAAAGTGGAATTTAAAGTCATTTATGTAAACTAAAAAATGACGTTATTGATTATTTTTTATTCCAGGCGGAGCAATAGGAAAAAAATTATACTGCTTTTATATAATAAATTTTTTCAAATAAATTTAAACAATTGTGTGAAATTCTAGTTTTGAAAATTTAGGTAAAAGGGAAAATTTTACTGAATCGTTGAAAAGGTTCAATTATAGGTGATATTGGTCCTCGGCAAGTGGGACAATGAGCTGTGTTGCTTGTTTGGACTTGTTGAATGCTGGGCTGACAAAACAAAAAAATTTCTGCAAGGCATTACTAATGCATTTCGTTCATTGACGGTACAAACAACGCACTTCGGTGACTCTGTTGAAGTAGAAGTTGGCAAAGGAAGACTCTCACCAACCTCGTTCATTGAGTTTTCATCCAAAGCACTAAAAATATTTAAAAACTTCAAATACAATTTTCCATATTTCATGGAAAATAACAGATTATCAAATAAAGTTAAACTAATTAGTTTGGTAAAAAAATTTATAAAGGTTAATAAATAAGAAGTGTTATACAAAAACTTGGAAAACTATCTTACACTACTTTGAAGTTTTGAAAGAGATATGATACTGTTGATAGGAATCTTTCAGTTGTCCAAACTCCGTCTCGAAGTTTTTTCTCAAAACAACGCATTTTTTCCATTGCACCATAGTCGCGTTGGTCACGGCGGACTGGCTGATTGCAGGCAAGCTGTTGAAGCTCTTGAATTGTATGGGCTATTACATGCTGGTTAAGCAATTTCATAAACTGCCAAAATCCTCTATGTCGATCACCCATGTTTGATTTCAAACGTCTATTGAGGCTCTCTGCATTGTTATTGGTTTTGTGGTTTAACCCATAAACACTGAATCCTTCTGGGGTCACTACATTGAGCCAATAACTCTCAAAATACTTTTAAAAGCAAGTAGTTTCATTTTGATTTCGCGACTAAATTGTGCAATCTCAATAACTCGAGATCCCCAAGCAACCAAGAACTTGTTTGCAGGAAGGAGACAAAGTGCTGAAACTTTTCTTGACCACTTCTTTACTTGAATTTGGTGGCGGTATTCCCTCTGAAGACCAAGAATCGCTAATTGCTTGGTGATTGCATTTTCGAAATGAAACCTAAAGATAAGGGTTTAAAGAAGATCATTAATTGATAACAAACTCTGAAAAACTTGGATAACTTAGAAACTGGAAACTAAGTAATAACAAAGTAATAACTTATACCTGCAACCATTCACCAAGCTTTCACTCCAAGTTGTTTTTAAAGCATTATGTAGTCCTTGTTCAAAATCTGACATAATGGTGACTGGAGAGAAATCTAAAACTTCTTTTATTTTGGAAAAAACAAGCTTGTATAGAGCCTCGGATTTTGATGTCATTAAAGCGCATACAGCTGGAACAGATATTCCCCAAAGGTGAGGGTTATCAGGATCAAAATTCATCTGATCCTCATCTGGAATTGGATCTTCAAGTACTGCTGAATACTCAACAGAAAATATCAAGAGCTGATACCACTTACTTTCCTCCATGCGTGGTGTCATGCTGGAAGTACAGTAAATGTAACTATAATTTACAACTGTAAATAAAAGTGTTCTACCTAACGTTTTTAATATATCACTTTTTTCGTCTACGGGCTGTCCATTAATAACGTTAAAAAATAAAGAAGAAGGTGTCTAAAATTTTTTGAAAATTTTTGCTAAGGGTGAGGGGAGGAGGTCAAGTAAAGTTGACATCAACAATGCTGCTTAATTTTTTTAATTTCGTTACTCAAAAAAAGAAAAATTTGCCTGCGTTTTTAGCGCAGCGTCTTTATTTAGGGGAGAAGGGTTATCAAAAATTGACGTAACTTTATAGGGGAAAGAAGTGTCTCTGGAAATTTAACAAATTGTTGACATAGAAGAAGGGGTAATGTAAAAATAGCCAAAAGTTTGTTGATGTAATTAATGGACAGCCCCCTAGATAAATATATGTTCTTGTAGAACATATATTTTTTTAAAAAAGTTAAATGCATACCTAAATGTTCCATCAACAAAACACACTTTGGCCGATTTCGCCTTGTTGATGACTAGCATATGCCCAAACAGCAATGCTACGTTATCCTGTTCTGCAACTGATCCCAAGAAAATATCTCCATATCGATGGGACTCTTTGTCGTTCAGAACTTGAGTTTCTTAAAAGTTTCTTAAATTTTACGTTTTAATTTGAACAGAATTTTATTGCACGTGCAAATTAAACTGTTTATTGCGCGTGCAAATTACCTGTTTATTTAAACTGCTGTTCTCCATTGTAGGTAATGCTAATTTTGTTAAGCTGATGCGCTATTAGGGTGAAAAGTTAGGAAATATTCATCGAACTCTTAAATAAGTTTCTTTTTGAAAAGTGACTTAGTATTAAAAATTTCTTAAGATTTGCGCCTAGTACTAGTTTTTTATAAAATAAAAGTGTGATCATAAAATCATATTTTTGATGTTAATCTTTAAAAAGAATTTTTGACAATTAAGAATTTTCGATCTTATTCCGCTTTTATTGTTTTCGACATTAACCAGAAAATCTTATTTTTAATGTTAATCATTAAAATGAGTTTTCGATCTTATTCTGTTTTTATTGTTTTCGACATTAATCGGAAAATCACGTTTTCGATCTTAATCATTAAAATGAGTTTTCGATCTTATTCTGATTTTATTGTTTTTGACATTAATCAGAAAATCACATTTTCGATGTTAATCAGTTAAATGAGTTTTCGATCTTATTCCGTTTTTATTGTTTTCGATATTGTTCCAAATTTGTGAATTTCGATTTAAAAACTTTTCGATATTAATCTGAAAATCACATTTTCGATCTTAATCATTAAAATGAGTTTCGGTCAGTTATTTTTCGATACTAATCATTTTTTCGATCAGTTAATTTTCGATACTATTCCGCTTTCCCTTAATTAGCAACTGACTTTTGTCAGTTGTGACAGTTTGTCAGTCAGCAAGTGACTTTTGTAACTTTTAAATTTATTTTATTTAGAAAAATTAGAAGATTCTGTTAAGAACCTAAGTAAGCAATTTGTTATTGTTGTTGTCATGCTCTTTATTTTTTTTATTACATATTTATTTAACATAAAGTTATTCTATATTTGGCAAGTTAGTTTATTTTAATGTTTATAAGTTTTTCATTTTATTTAGAAAAATTAGAACATTCAATGGGTAAACAGAATTTGATTATATTACATTTGTGTATTATAGATAAAGATATAGCATTTTACTTTCAAAAAAAAAGGTGTATTCTATGGTCTTTTAGCTTTTGATACAATTTTTATCTTTTTTTTTTATAGGGCTTATATTTCAACAAGTTAGTAAGTTACTATATTGTTCTTGTGGATTGTTTCTTTATTATTATTTTTTATTTTTTTAGAAGTTTTTTTATTTTTTGGTTTGTTTTGTTTTTTGATTGCTATTTTTGCCTTTTGTTTTGTTCCAACTTTATTTATAGATTTCCTAAAGTTGACAAATATTCTGCATGTTAGTTTTTTTCCTAATGCAAAGTACACTTATGTTTCTTTTTGTTTAATTTTAACACACTTTTTTTGATGTTTGTCTGCGGTTTTATCACTCTAAAATAAACTGTTTAATTGATTAGTATATGTTAGTTTATGTAAATATATTTTTTACCTCCACTATAGCGTCATCTGCAGTACCATCAGGTAATGTGTTTTGCATTCTAATGCAGTTTTGTGTTATGTGTGTTAAAACTTAAAGATAGCATATCTGAATTTACAGATTACTTTATTTATTTATTTTTTTGTCTCTACATTAGCACCTCAAGCAATAATATCAGGTAATCTGTTTAGCATACTTATGCAGTTTTATGGGTTTTATGTGTATTTAAACTTAATCATTACTGTTTTCATGCAATTACATAAATGTTTAACATATGTTACTTTATACACTTTTTTTTTTTTTACTTTCACAATAGCATCAATATCATCTGCAGTACCTTCAGGTAATGTGTTTTGCATACTTATGCAGTTTTATGGGTTTTATGTGTATTGAACTTAAACATTACTTTTTTCATGTTTGTAAACAATTACATAAATGTATAACATATGTTACTTTATACACTTTTTTTTTTTTTACTTTCACAACAGCTTCAATATCATCTGCAGTACCATCAGGTAATATGTTTTGCATACTTATGCAGTTTTATGAGTGTTATGTGTATTGAAATTAAACATTACTTTTTTCATGTTTATTATCAATTACATAAATGTTTAAAATATGTTACTTAATACACTTTTTTTTTTTTTACTTTCACAGTAGCATCAATATCATCTGCAGTACCATCAGGTAATGATGCAATTTAATGTAAAACTTAAAGATTGCATATCTTATTTTGCACATCACTTTATTTATTTATTTTTTTGTCTATACATTAACACCTCAAGCAATAATATCAGGTAATCTGTTTAGCATACTTATTCAGTTTTATGAGTTTTATGTGTATTGAAACTTAAATTTTTTTTTTTCATGTTTTCATGCAATTTCATAAATGTTTAACATATGATACTTTATACACTTTTTTTTTTCTACTTTCACAATAGCATCAATATTATCTGCAGTGCCATCAGGTAATGTGTTTTGCATACTTATGCAGTTTTATGGGTTTTATGTGTATTGAAATTAAACATTACTTTTTTCATGTTTGTTATCAATTAGATAAATGTTTAACATATGTTACTTGATACACTTTTTTTATTTTTTAGTTTCACAATAGCATTAGTATCATCTGCAGTACCATCAGGTAATGTGTTTTGCATGCTTATGCAGCTTTATGTGTTATGTGTTATGTGTATTGGAACTTAAACATTTCTTTTTTCGTGTTTGTATGCAAATACATAACTGTTTAATATATGTGTTTGTTTATATACTTTTTTATTTATTTCCGCAATAGCAACAGTATCAACTGCAGTACCACCAGGTAATATGTTTTCCATACTTATGCAGTTTTTCCGTACTTATGCAGTGTTATGTGTATTGAAACCTAAACATTATTATTTTCATGTTTGTATGCAATTACATAACTGTTTTATTTATGTGTTAGTTCATATACTTTTTTACTTATTTCCATAAAGCAACAATATCTGCAGGACCATCAGGTATTCTGTTTTGCATACTTATGCAGTTTTGTGGGTGTTATGTGTATTTGTGTAGGTATATATGAAATTTAAACATTGCATTTCCTTATTTTTACATTACTTTATTTATTTACTTTTTTTGTCATAACTTTTTTTTTTTGAAGTCTAAATAGTTTTAAATAATATTTTTATTGGTTTTTTGTGCAGTATTGTATTCAAATTTTTTGTTTTTGTTTTTTAACATCGCATCAAGATTTCCTGTGATATCGCTCCCAGCACCCAGGTCCGATATCTCAAAGAGCTTTCTACCGGTGGAGTCAATATGGGGGAGATGATCCCTCCTTCAGATGGAGGAGACAAGCCCCATATGACACCACTGGTAGGAGGAGGGGTGCTGGAAAGCGGTTTAACTCTTTTAATTTCTACCAGTAACTTTTTTAAACTACTGGTAGAATTATCTTCTTTTTTATCTATAAAGAAAATTGACTTTTTTAAAAAATGTTTTTTTTAATTTCGCACTTTTTTATTATTTTAATTTATTTACTTTTACTATTTTACTTTTTTGATTTTTAATTCCGTTTTTAAATCCTAAACTTACAAAGAACTCTTATGTTATAAAAGTTTTTAATAATTTGTCTATAAGTTTTTTTATTAATTTACGTTTTTACATCTTTTTATCCTCATTTTTAATTTTAATAATACTAATTTTTTTTTTTGTATTAACTTTTATTTGTTAAGTGTTATATAGTTTTTGAAAGATTTGGTAAATATGTTAAAAGTTTTTCTTTTTCTATGATATCTGTTTAATATGTCTAATATATGCACTATACACCTATTAATCTCTTTACATTATTCTCTTTAGATATATTATAAAATAGTATTTAAAATCAGTTGTCAGCCACATGTGGTCTATATAATGCAACATGTTTGCAATTGTTGGCATGTATATTTAAAAATTTGTAACTAATTTTGCTTTTTAATATTACCATTAGTATGACTTTTAAAATAATAAAATTGTTTATTTGTTTCAAAAAACACTGTTTTATTACTTACAATATAGTATTTTATTACAAGATACTTCCGGCCTTTTCTCTGTTTCAAACTAGTTTAGTTATATCTTCTGTTCACAAATTTTATTAGACGCTATACACATAGTTTAATAGGTTTAAACTGATAAATAGCACTTTATTGTTTTTGTTCATTTTAGATTAGTATAGCAAAAAATTAATAAGGTATTTATTTATAAATCTTTATTTATATTTATGTGCTTAAGTTTATATAACTTTATATTAAGTTGTTTCCATGTGAAAATTGGTGTTACTTGGCAACGTGTAGTGCAAGATTGTGATTCTTGCTAGCCAAGCGGTGTTACTAATTAGTGGTGTTACTTGGCACTTAATGCCAAGCGGTGTTACTAAATTGTGGTGTAACTTGGCAGCGTTTAGTGCCAGGCGGTGTTACAAGTGTTTAGCTAGGTTGTGTTGTCTAGCTTTTTTAATTATTCTGAAAACACAGAATCTGAAATTTTTGTGTTATGTGCAAATGTGTTATGTACAAATATTTTATGCTATGTGTATTCAGTAGCATAGGCAGGGTCTTTTGATGCTTCAGATAGCACTTTCAACGAAACTTAAGTATATTCACGTTTATAGAATTAAAATACTTTGCAAAAAATTGATGTTGTTAAAGCTTAGGAACAAATGCTTAAAAAAAGTGTTTTTCCTAACCTGAATTTTTTTAGTCATAACAAAGTTAAACTCTTCAACAGCTTCCAAATATATCTGAAACAACAAAAAATCCTGCCTACACTATATGTTCTATATATCTAAAACAGCAAATTCTAAACAAAAAAAAATTCTATATATCTGAAACAACAAAAATCCTGCCTACACTACTAGTGTTATTGTTTGTCATCCTGTAATATTGTTGTGATGTTTTGTGTTAATAGAGAGCTTGGCTTACCTTCACGTTGGTGTCTAATGTTAAAAATGTTTATTGGGTAGCTTCATTACTGAATTTTACTCCTAATCATTCACTAAAAGCCAAAAAACATTTTAAGAAAAAGCCTAATTTTTTTGTGTCAGTAAGAATTTTTATTTTTAGCAATGCTGATAAAACTGAATTTTTTTTAAAAAAAAGTATTTCCAGCCTTCCAACCAAATATAAGAGACTTTTACGAAAGCACTCTCACAAAGTAAGTGTCTAATATTTATTTAATATTACTAAATTTCGTTTCGTATTTTTCATTTTTCAAATGAATTAACATAAAACAAATAAATGTGCGTTTAGTGTTATTAATAATGATTTTATTTCATTTTTAGATAATGCTTTTACAATCAATTTAAAAGTATTTTAAATCGTTAATCATTTTCTAAAGGTGAAGAAGAAGAATCATTAATCTTCATACCATTTAATATAGCTATTTTAATAAAACGCAATACAAATTGTTGTAAATTAGTATTTGAATAATTTTCAAGTTGTTACCTTATTTTGCAGTTTCCTATCACTTTGTATTGAATTAACTGAATCCAATATTCCATATCCTTATATCAAGTACTTCACATTTTCTGTTTTTGTTTTATGCAGAAAAACAGACCAAGTTAATTTATTTGACTTGCCTAGCTACTTATTTTACACGCCTAGCGACAGTGAGTGTGCATAAATCAACAGAGGATTTGGGTTTGAGCAGGTTGTCTTGAACTAAATGATTTACCTTCTTCATGTTAAGCTCTAAATATAAATAAACGGAAAAGGTGCATATGTGAATTTTTTTTTCTAGCACATAATCTATTGTTCACTAAAAAATATTAGAGTGAGAAATAAAGATGAGGTTAATGTGGAATAGAGTTTGTCCTTTTAAATGAAAAACTATTTTATAATCTATCTATCTTCTATATAATAATGACAAACTTAATAGTAGTGTTAGTAGAAAGAGTCGCAACACTTTTTTTAGAAGAAAACGTGTTTGCAAATATCTAACGTACGTAATTAAGTAATCATAAAACATACTGAAACATATTTCAAGTTTTATACTTTGACTTTGACTTAAAAATTGCATTGCGTCAACCTCTCTTAATTTTTTGATCTACAGCATTTCCGTTAAAAACAATTTTTATATATTTTTAAAACTTCAATATTTGATGTGTCAGCATGGCCGCGTGGTTAGCGCGCTAAGCCTCTGAACGTAATAGTCGTGGTTCAAATTTACCGCCAGCGATTTTTTCTTTAAATTACAAAATAATTGTGAAGTTAAACAAGTTAAATGTTATACACTTTAACCGTTTTTTTTTTATTTAATTTTATAAATTTTTTGGATTTCTTAAAACACCAATAAACGTGGCGGAAAGTTTTTGCGTGCGTGTCACGCCTTTGATACTGTTCTCGCATAATTGGTCCTAATAAGCTACGGATAGTCTTCAAAAATAAGGTCAAGAAACCTAATAAGGAAAAAATTTGATAAAACCGTTCTGCTACTCCACATGGTATTGCAGTGGAGGCAAGGAAAAAAAAAGCAATTAAAAGGTTTTTTGTTATATTTAATTTTTTGCTATAAATATAGCCAGATTAAAAAAATTAAAAAAAATGTATTGAAATTTTTTAGGCGCGGATTTGAAGCCTTGCACAGCAACTCTGATGACTGCGCACTTAACTTGTGAGCTATCATAGTTATGCATGTAGTTAGGTGCTTCAACATTTTTTTAAAAATGTAAAATGAAAACAAAAAAAATACCATAAGTAAGAGCTTTTTAATAACGTTTAAAAATTACCAAATTTTTTGTTATAATTAGTTTTTCAACTTTTAAACCACAAAATTTATAGTTTATTTTTTTGCATGACTTTTGACGCTTTAAGCGACTAACGTTTTAAAGAATTGCATTACCGTTTCCGTCTAATACAAAGATAACTATAAAAGACCGTTATTATTCAAAACTAAGCATGTAATAATAATAAATATAGTAAACTATTGAATATGGCTAGGACCCGACCATAAACCATGGTCCATGGCTGGTCTAAAAGTAGGAAGTAGTTTAGTTCAGAATTTAAAAAAATAAAAAAAAATAAACGAGGTTTAACAAGCTATATACGCATGCGGAAAAAGTGCGTATGTTAAAGTTTTTTTTTGCTCTTAAAGCAAATTTTTTTAATGAATTTTTTTCCACTGTTTACTAAAAAATATTGAAGTAAATAAAGAACAAGTAAAGAAATGATTGGCATGGAATTGATAAATATATAAGTAGAAGAAAAGACCTGTATTTACCGATACGGACAGCTAGATTAAGAAAATAAGGCAAAAGGTTTGTGTGGAATAGACTTACAAAGACCCGTATTTTTACGGGTCAATTCAGCTAGTATAATATTATTATGACACATATATAATATTATTATATATGTGTTATTGACACATATATAATATTATTATATATGTTTTAAATATACAATCAAAGTCTTATTGTAATTTTGAAACTATAGTGTGGACCAGTATATTTTGGTTTGTATAGTCAAAATACAATATGTTTGTGTGAACGAAATTCCATCAAGTTGAGTAAAGAATGGTTTAGTCTATTATTCGAATCAAAATATGAATTTTACAGTAAAAAATTAAAATATAACACAACATTTGGTTAGTATGAGTTTAAACGAAAATCTGATAAAACTGCAGGTGTTATAACCTATTATATACCTATGACTATTATATATATTTATAAATATTTATTAATTTCTTTTTGTTTGGGATCGGTTTAATAACAATAGGTAAAGTAAAAACATATATAAACTCGTTTGCAGGCGTTAACATTATTCCAAAGAATGTTGACATTTTCGTTTTATCGTTATCGTTTTATCGTTGTTGTTTCGTTTTATCGTTGTTTTTTTTTATATTTTGCTGCATTTTTTAAAATAAAATAAAGATAACTCCCACTGTAGAACAGAACTTAAATTTAAAGTTTTAGTTAAAAAAGCAAAAATTGACTAGTTAATGTAGGCTTTTATAATATAGGAGCTTAAGTATACAATAAAGTCATTTTAAGATATATCTGCTTTGTTTTTTATGTGCATATAATTCTGATCCAGAGAAAGGAGCCAGTCAATAAAGATCTAAAGAACAAAAAGAATTTTTAATAATGTATTGTTAATGCCGAGCTTAACCGTAATGGAGTTTAAATTAAAACAAAACACATTCTGGTTATATAATGCATATGTCATTATGTAAACATTATGAAAGTAACAAAGAATGTAAATTATGACTTTTTCAATTAACTTTTATAACTCTGCCATTAAAGATAATTGTCTTGAGTATATCAGTAATGTACCATTCATGACAATGTTCTGCTAACAGTTTTTCTAAAAGTCTAAATAAAATATAATCTAAATCAACAAATTGCATAAATGAGAAATTGTTAAATAAATTTCTTATTTTATTAAAACTATTATTACTACTACTATTATTACTATTATTATTATTGCTATTATTATTATCATTATTTAACTAATATATTTTTAATAATTATTTATTATTTTCTTATTTATAGTATTTATAAAAAAGTTAGCACATATATGTAAAAAAAAATTATTAAAAGTTGTTAACATCATCCTCAAAATAGAGCTAAGATTTCTTATAAACAGACTTCTAAACAGCAATCAATTTATAAAAAAAAAATGTTAGGGAAAAAACTGCTTATAACAGCTTTTTACCTAACTTTCTTTTTCTTTTAATATTTCAGGACATCCATTGAGTGTCAAATCATATTTATAGAGACTAGTCTAGATTGATTTGTTTAATAACTTTAACCTCTCAGTTGTTTTCATGTCTGGTTTTTCGGTGTTAATTAAGATTTTGTTTATCACATTTTTCCATGACTTCATTTATTTTTGTTAATTTGTAATTTGAGTATTCCGTTAATTAAATTGATTTGTGATTAAATTGTATTTTTACATTTTTTTTATTTTTTTTATAATTGAATTTATTTTGACTTTTTGGTTAATAGCAAATAAATTAAAACAAATAAAATAAAAATAAAGTTCAACTTTACCTGATATAAAACAAACAAACAAACAAACAAATAAGAATTAATATATATATATATATAAATATATATATATATATATATAAATATATATATATATATATATATATATATATATATATATATATATATATATATATATATATATATATATATATATACACATATATATATATATATATATATATATATATATATATATATATATATATATATATATATATATATATATATATATATATATATATATATATATGTATATATGTATCTTTGAAAGATAACACTTGATTTTATTAAATTATGCAATAAAAAGTGAGGTTTTAAAATTAAAATCTATTATAAGCAATACAAAAAATATAATCAAATTAAAAAAAATAATTGGAAAATATTTTTTTTCTTTTTTAAAAAAAAAAAAGCTTTTTATTCTACAGGTTAAAAGCATAAGTTAGATCTCCACCACGTTTCTAGTAGAACTGCGCTCAACTCGTTTCTCCGCGCAGCGGCTTTGTTTGTCAAGATTAGTGTTTCGGAGTTGAATTTACACAAGCCGATAAAACATCGAATTTATATCAGTTATCTAAAGACCAATACAATAAACTGCTTATCAACTCTATCACTACATCCTATGAAAAATCAGACTCGCAAATAAATAGTCAGTTAAATATGGAGGGGAAAGTTTTGTTAAAAAATCATGAGATTTTTAGCAGAATTGAAATTAATACACTATCTAACTGCTTTATCACTTTAAAAGATCATAAAGACAATTTTTTAAACAAACCTACAGTCCGCCTTTTGAATCCAGCAAAAAATGAAATTAGAAGGATCAGCAAATTTATTTTATCCAACGTTATTGCTGAGCTGAAAAATACTCTCTCTCTTAATCAATGGAAAAGCACGCAAAACGTTTTAGATTGGTTCAAAGGTATTAAAAACAAACATTTTTATAAATTTTTAATTTTTGACATTGTTGATTTTTATCCTTCTATTAATGAAAGTCTTTTGAATGATGCCATTAAATTTGCTGAGAATTTTGTAACCATTAAAAACGAATACAAACTTATAAATAAACAAGCTCGAAAATCGTTGTTGTTTAATAATGAGCAACCTTGGATTAAAAAGAACAGTGGTTTGTTTGATGTTGCAATGGGTGCTTTTGACGGCGCAGAAGTATGTGAGCTTGTCGGAATTTTTCTTCTTTTTCAGCTATCACAGCATTATAACAAGACAGATTTTGGCTTATACCGAGATGATGGTTTAGCGGTTTTTAAAAATGCTAGTGGCCACCTTATGGACACGATAAAAAAACATATTATTCAAATTTTTAAAAATAACAATCTTTCTATCTCCATACAATGTAACATGAAAGTTGTGAACTTCCTTGATGTAACACTTAATCTCAATGATCAATCTTTTAGACCATTTTGTAAACCAATCAATGAACTAAATTATATACATGTTGATTCCAATCACCCTCCTAGCATAATAAAGCAACTTCCTCGTTCTAAAGAATTAAGGTTGTCAGCTAATTCATCTAATGACACTAGCTTTCGAAGCTCTGCTCATTTGTATCAGGATGCATTAAAAAAGTCTGGTTACAAATTTAAACTTAATTATATTCCGAAACTTATTCAACCTCTACCAAAAAACCGTAAGCGCAATATAATCTGGTTTAACCCCCCATATAGTAAAAATATTTCTACTAAAATTGGTAAAATCTTTTTGGATTTAATTGACAAGCACTTTCCAGTTGGACATAAATACCACAAGATTTTTAATAGAAATACTCTAAAGGTGAGTTACAGTTGTATGCCAAACATGAAATCAATCGTTAACTTTCATAACCGTCATATTATGAAAAGCATCCCCCCAGAATCAGATAAAAGTTGCAATTGTATTACTAAAAGCAAGTGTTCTTTAAATCAACAGTGTCTCGTTAATAACATAGTGTATCAAGCCACTCTATATCCAGGCACTCCAGACGGGATTGAAAAAGTGTATTTTGGAGTAAGTGAAACTGCTTTTAAACTTAGATACGCTAATCATACAAAATCTTTTAAGATCAAAAATATAAAAACGATACTGAGTTGTCTAAGGAAGTATGGAAGTTAAAAGAAAATGGAGTAAACCCGACAATTAAATGGAAAATTTTAAAACGTTGTAGATCTTACAATCCCACAATAAAACGATGCAACTTATGTCTATACGAAAAGTATTTCATAATATCGTACACCTATGATAACTTATTAAATAAGAGGAATGAATTAGTATCTAAATGTAGACATAAAAGCAAGTTCCTCCTTTCAAATTTTGATACGGGTGATTAGGCAGCCGTTTTTAGGTTTTTGTTTTTGTTTTGTTTTGACGACGGAGCACACTCCACTGTAACTTTATATTTTAACGGTTGTTTTTTTTGTTTCTTGTTTTGTATTACATGGCTGATGATTGCCTTTAGGCATGAAACTATTAGTACCATAAAAAGATGTTTTCTTTATTTTTATAAATTAATATAATGCTCTATTAAATAATATAAATAAATCCTATTTATTTATTATTGAGCACTCTTATTCGTTCCCAGAGTTTTTTGTATTTTATTGCAAATACAAAATATCATACAATATAATATATTATATATGTATATATATATATATATATATATATATATATATATATATATATATATATATATATATATATATATATATATATATATATATATATATATATATATTTATATTTATATATATATATATATATATATATATTTATATATATATATATATATATATATATATATATATATATATATATATATATATATATATATATATATATATATATATATATATATATATATATATATACATATATATTTGAAATACTTAAGTTTGCTTTTAAGCTGAAATACTTAGTTTAGTTATAACTTCTTTTAAAAAAAGTAAAGCCCTGCTAGTTTGAATAAAATATAGTTGTTTTTTTTTAAAAACAACTATATTTTCTTTGTTCATGAAGCAGATGTCTTTTTTGACACAGTTGCATGTTTTTCCTCCATCTTAATTTTGACTATGTAGTATTCTAGGATTGTGCGAATTAATGATGGACTTGATTTGTGGCATGCAGGAGTAGCATATTTTAATAGTATTTCAATTAAATATCTTACGAAGCTTGTGACTAAGCGGAAGATGAATTGGTTGAAAGTCTTGGTTCGATAGTTTGAGGAAGGCAATTTACAATACTAGAAGGGTAGTTAGAGTTAGCATTTATATAACTGATGGAATAACCCAGTTTGCAGTATAGTTTAAAAGAGCTGACATTTAAATTTTAAATTATGTACAGATAGTTAACAATTTTAAAGTAACAGCTGATAGATACAAAAAGATCATTGTTTTTATTTAATTTTCACAAATTAATTTTTTAATTTTTTCCATATGTTTGCCATTCCAGTAAAATAATTAAATCAAATAATTTTTTTTCAATTTATCTATTTTTTTTAATCCAGAGTTTTTTTAGTGTTATTAAAATGCTTTTATATTACAGTTTTTAAAAACAATTATAACATCATATGTTAAGCTATAATAAACTTTGTTTACCTTTTTGGTTTGTTTAAATAAGGTCCATCAACATTTGATGATTTAATTGATATAAATAAAATGGACCTTAAATTATTTGCATTTTAATTTACGTTTTGTGCTTTTTCCATTACCCTCGAGAAATGTTTCTTTTTTATGGTGTAATTAGATAATTGCTACTTATAAAGTCTTTGAGAAAAGCTATTAATAGATATCAATCTTTTCTGCACCGACTACCAAAATAATTGGCTCTGAAACAATTTTTGCTTTTTAAAAAAAATATGTCTATATGATTCCAAAATGCAGTTGAAGCATAAAAATAAACTATTTTTGAGAAAACATTTGTTAATACTTTATATTTAGATTTTATAGTTAGTAAGCTTTATTTGCGTATTCATTTTCCTTGCATAAAATAATTTAATAAGAAAAAGGCATTATCAAAATTTGCATAAATGTCTACAAGAAAGGCAAACACTACTACCATTATTTTTTTAAATTTTACTAAAAGTAAATAAATTTTATTTAGGTTTTTTAAAACAAAAAAAATCTATCAAATTGTATGATAAATTATAATAAACTTTGTTTACCTTATTTACTCTATCAAAATTTGATGTGTCTCCTGCATAACTGCATTTTTCTGTTGCTTCTCTCTAAATTAATTATCAATTCAACATCTCTAGTAATAATTATGTTGATAGAAATTCAATGCAAATTTCAAGTTTTAATATGCCAGTTGTTCAATGTATTCGAGTAGTATAGTCCAGATAGCACACAGAAGTTGGCCCAACGTTGGATCAACGTCGAAAAATTCGTTGGCTGATGGTCGGCAACTGACGTTGCCACAACGTGGATTTGGAAGTCGGCGCAATGTCGCAGCCTATTGTTGGGGTGACGTTGGCCGAACGCCTACCTAACATTGGGCGAGCGTCGCATTCTAACGTTGGTCCGACCGAATATTATTATATAAAAGAATTTTTAAAATTTTTATTCAAAAGGTAAGGACGTGCCTACTTTCTTACATAATGTTCATTAAAACTATTACATAGACTCTTTTTTCTCAAAATAAGTTTAAATAATCTTTTTTCGTAAAAAAAAGCAACTTGAAACAGTTTGATACTAACACATATAATCAACATTTGTTGTAATAATCATTAAAATGACGTTAAAATATTTGTACAAATTATACACATATTAAAAATAAAAAATAAATTTTCCGATTGCTTAGCTTCTATACGAACCTTGAGTCTTTAATTTGATGTAAAGGAACTCCAAACGTTTAAACGCTACTTATTATACGATTTGATAGAAATCTCAAAACTTGCATCATTTGTTTGATAAGTATTTAGGCAATACCATAACTGCTGTTAAATTTATTAATATAATTATATATATAAATATATATATATATATATATATATATATATATATATATATATATATATATATATATATATATATATATATATATATATATATATATATATATATATATATATATATATATATATATATATATATATGTATATATATATATATATATATATATATATATATATATATATATATATATATATATGTATATATATATATGTATATATATATATATATATATATATATATATATATATATATATATATATATATATATATATATATATATAATATATATATATATATATATATATATATATATATTATATATATATATATATATTGTACATATATATATATTAATTTTACAAAATAAATCATAAGAAAAACGTTTATAAGAAATATGTAACTATAAAAAACAATAAAAATATTTAAAATATATGTACATAATACTATTTATAGTTAATGTAAAAAATAATAAAATCAAAATCATGTATTGCCTGCATAAACATGAAGACAAATAATCACTTTAGTTTTTCAAATCATATCTAAACAGAAAATTTAAAATAATTGAATAAGCATTGTACTGCAAACATAAGAGTTAACTTGTATCGATATTCCTTTGAACAAATATTAGTAGAAAAAAATTGAAAAAAGTCTGAGTCTGATCTGAAATAATGTTCATTAAGATCATTTTCAAATTGATTATTATTACATGGCACAGTAAAACTCTCACTAGCATTGTCATTACCACGATCATATATATTGTCATCATAACAAACACTCCAACAACCATTAGAACCATTACTGAAAAACAAATAATTTTTTTGATCACAACTTTCAACATAAATTTCTATAATATCATTATCAAATTGCTTCCTAACTTTTCATTTTAACGATCTATTTGAAGCAGCCCTCTAAATTATTGTTGGAATAAAACTTAGTATAATTTACAACATAATTTATATTTTTAGAAGCCTAATATTGTTATTCTATAGTAATGCAAAAAAACTCAACTTTTATCATCCAATCATTAGACGATAAGTTATTTAAGGTATTTTAGGATAATTTAAATTCATGTCAACAGACGCTTAAATCAGTTCAAATACTGCAAATGATGTTAGGAAATAATAATAAAGTATAATATTTTTAATCTAAAAAATATCTTTTAAAATAAAAAAAAAGTATTAGAGCATAAAATGTAGTCTTGATGCAAGATATAGTAGCTTTATAAAACCCTAACATATACATTACAACGGAAGCAGTATTTTACGCATTCAAAAAATATATAATTGCTATTTTAGGTTAAAAATAATACACTAAAGTCACACTAAACTTAAACACGGTAAAATCGAAAAAGTGCGTCTCATCGCGCTATTTTATAAACAATTTTGTACAAAGCTCCTGCAATCAATAATGCTCCATGAGGAGACATAGCAAATGCATAATTTTAATTCAGATCCTCATATAAATTTTGGTACACTTAAGTTCTTGATAAATTTTACTCTTTAAAATAATTAAATAAATTTCTGGACATGTTTCTTTACACCTAAAATATATATACTTTTCTTCTTTACACCAAAAATATATATACTTTTTTATATTCTGCACCCAATTTATTTTACTTACTGTTCCATTTTATATAAGAACCCTGTTATTATTAAAATTTTATTTAAAAATATGAGAAAAATAATTAATTACATAAAATTCATACCAAAAATCTAACATTAATGGTAGTAAGAACATAACTACTTGTTTCAAATAAGCACATGTATGAAAATAAAGTACTCAAAACCTGTGCTCTCTAAGCCACAATTAGTGTGGTTTTATGTCACAACCAATTTATTGCGTGATTCAATCATTTTTTGTTCCTTTATAAACATTTCTTCTCGTAATTCAACCATTCTGAGTTCACAAGACCACTTCTTCTAACTTTAATTCAATCTGTTTAATAATTAAAATAATACCTTCACAACCTTAATACTTAACTAAAAGCAAAAATTTATACAAATTTAATCAAATCATTTTTTTATTTTGCATGAAACTTTTTGAAAACGATGCTTTAACAATCTAATTATTACCTACAAACAGAAAACTAAATAATTATGTACTACTTAAATAAACCATTATTTAAAAAAAATTTAATACTTTGTATTAAAACTATATATTCCCAGTAAGCACAAAGACGTTTAAAAGACGTTTTAAAGATGTCTTTAAGGAGGTCTAAAAGGCGCACTTGTAGACGTCTAGATCATAAGGCTAAAAGACGTCTAAATGAAGACGTCTTTATAAAAACGCGTTTTAGACGTATGTTAAACGTTTTTTTCAAGATAAATTTAAGTACATGACATAACATTTTTGCGTAGTATGTGGTATATATTCATTGTATTTATAACATCATATATTGTTATAATTTCGTATATACAAAATATACATAGGAACCAGCAATCAAAATAATATTGCTGTAATCACCACCAACGGTAGATGAAAATAATAAATAACAATAATAAATATATATCAAAACAGGGTTAAAACATTTATAACTTATCTTTTGTTATATAAAATTTATTATACGTTGTGCTAGCTAATTTTTGACCGCATACTTGACTTAGTATAAGGCTTGTGGGTGTATAAAAACTAAAAGTACTGATATTTAACTTATATATTATTCTTGTCATTTTCACTTATTATCATGATCAGTCAACTATCTAATAAAAAAGCAAAATAACTATTAATAAAAAAAAGATATATTATTATAATAGCAATTATTTTAGTGATTCCTGTGACAACAATTTTAGCAATTGTGTAAAAAAGTAATTTAATTTAAAGTAATTTACACTTAAAACTTGAACAAATTATTGAAGATAATAATAATGTTTTTACTTTGAATATGCGACATCTACTTAACGCGTAATGACAAAGCCGTCAAAAAGAAGTCATAATGACCTATTTATAAACAGGTCTCAGAAAAGACGTCTTTTAGCTTTGATCTAGACGTCTTTTAATGCGTATTTTAGACTATTTATTACGCGTCTTTTAAACGTCTTTTTAAACTTTAAAAAGACGCATTTTAAACGTCATGTTAAAATCGCATTTATTAAAGACGTCTAGAAGATGTTTTAAAAAAAGATATCTTCTAGACGTTTTTTTAACGCTTAAATAGACGCCTTTTAAACGTCATTTTAAAAACGCCTTTATAAAAGACGTCTAGAAAATGTCTTAAAAATTGACGTCTTCTAGACGTCTTTTTATCTTTTAAAAAGACGCCTTTTCAACGTTATTTTAAAAACGCATTCTTAAAAGACGTCTAAAAGATGTCTTTAAAACGTCTATAAAAGTGCGTTTTTACCTAGACTAGTTTTAGACGTCTATAAGTGTCTAAAATGCGTCTTGTGCTTACTGGGTTTATACATTTATACACTTTTGCATCATGCTTTCATGATTTATGTTTATATCCAATAATACTTATGATTGTTTTAAATTTTCAGCAGTAAAATTCTATATAAGTATGCTCATATAACAAAAAATAAAAATTGTACATTAACCAGTAAATTTTAAGTGCTATGCTTGTAAATAAAATTTCTTGCAAAAATTATTAAAATTGATTTAAAATATTCGTTTAAACTATAGTTAAACGAATATTTTAAATCAATTTTAATAATTTAAATAGTTAACATAAACGTATAAAAGTTCAATTAGCATTAATATAAAAAATTTACAGAAAGATGAGAGAAAAAAAGATTGACATAAATTTTGAAAAAAAAACATAATATATTTGCTTGCTTAGTAATATGATACATCAAATTCATAATGACTTTACATAAAAATACATCAGTTATTAATATCATTATGATCTTGTTATGATAAAGGTTATGAAATCTCAAATTTGTTTTAATTTAAATATGAATTTATAGCAACAAAGTTCTCAAATAAAAAAATTGCGCTAAATAAAAATACAACAGCATTTAAAAACGGCAAAAAACTATTTGAACATTAAAACCTGTAACACACAACACGCATTTTAAAATCTGTTGTAATCCGACGTTGGCCCGACATTGGATCGACTTTAGCGCGTAAATTAAAAAATTGTCCAACGCTTCCGACGATGATCCGACGTTGGCCAACGTAAATGCCTGCTAGCTGGGATGCTCACTATCAGAACAAAAAAAAAACTGTGATTGCTGACCATGCACCTAAGTCGTGACTCTCAAAGTTAAACCTACAATCAATTAATAAATAAACAAGTAATTAATTTTCAAGTGTATTTTACTAAATGTTTTAAATTTTAAAGTATAATGTGATATGCAATATAAATATAACAAAATAGGTGGATATTTCACTATTTATCACTTTATCTTACATTTCTCCATTAAATCCATGCTTTCTTTTCATGACGTCTTAAAGTATTTGCTTTTTATTAGGATTTCGAGAAACTCTTCCAATAGATATAAATCTATTTGGCCCAACGTCGGATCAACATCGCAAAAAACGTTGGCCGTTGGTCGGCAACTGATGTTGCCATACGTAACTTAGAAGTCGGTGCAAAGTCGCAGTCAACCGTTGGGCTAATGCTGGTCCAACGTCGACCTCTAACATTGGGCGAGCGTCGCATTTTAACGTTGGTCTAACGTAATATTATTATAAATAAAAGTCTTTGACATTTTTACTCAAAAAAGAATTACGTGCTTATTATTTCTCACGTAATGTTTATTAAAACCATAAGGTTGATTTTTTTTTCTCCAAATAAGTTGTAACAAACTTTTTTCGTGATAAACATTAATTGGTTTTTATGCTTAGTAATGAAAAACCTTATATCTTTGGAAAGTCAAGTGAACCTTACAATAACACAGAAAATTAAAATTTATTGTTATAACCATCATAATGAAGTTAAAATATTTATACAAACTATGCACATATAATATAGAGTATAAATAAAAATATTTTTTTCAACTGCTTAGCATCCTGACAAATCTTAAATTTCTAAATTTACTGAGGAGCAATTTTGACGTTTAAACGCAACTCATTATACTACTTAAAAAAAATTTCAGAACTTCCATCATTCTTTTGATGAGCTTTTAGGCAATCTCTTAACAACTGTTAAAACTATAAGTATAATTATATATATATATATATATATATATATATATATATATATATATATATATATATATATATATATATATATATATATATATATATATATATATATATATATATATATATATATATATATATATATATATATATATATATATATATATATATATATATACATGATATTACAAAAAATCAATCAAAAGTTATATTTATTTATTCTCGGTGTTTGTAAGAATAAAAATTTCACATGGAAAAATTATATTGATACCGTGCAACAAACTTTCTAAATTTATTGAACTTTTATTCAATATTAAAGCATTATAATATATAAACGTAATTGTATAATGTTTCAATATTTAAACAAACATGAATTAAATCAATTTAATATTCAATTATTAAATGCTGTCTCAGTTGTGTAAATATTGCAAAGGAAGCGCTTATAAAAAATTAATTAAATTCTCTTTATCCGTAACTTAAGATTTAGCGCAACTAAAAAATTATGAAGATCGTTTTACTCATGCAAAACCACTTTTACTCGAAACGATTTTTTAAAAAACACTAATCAAGTGATTTTAATGTTTATAATTTTTAAAAGAACAAAAATATATATATATATATATATATATATATATATATATATATATATATATATATATATATATAT
Organism: Hydra vulgaris; assembly: GCF_022113875.1. Lineage (NCBI taxonomy): Eukaryota > Metazoa > Cnidaria > Hydrozoa > Anthoathecata > Hydridae > Hydra > Hydra vulgaris. The sequence goes on along the minus strand of NC_061156.1, from coordinate 12,181,646 downwards.
ATATATATATATATATATATATATATATATAAATTGTATGAAAAAGGTTTGCAAAAAGTTACGCTTTGCAAAACCACTTATACTCGAAACGATTTTTTAAAAAACACTAATCAAGTGATTTTAATCGCAGTCTTTCTCAGACAAAATCAATTTGTGGCCTTTCTTAAACAACGTACGTTGTTTTGGAATAGGTCTTTGAGAACAGTTTAATGAACAGACATATCATATACGCGCAGTTTAAAAAATATCATTATACGCGCAGTTTAAAAAAATTGAACATTAGGATAGTTTACTAAATCGTAATTATATTATTAATGGAATTAAACTTTGTCGAGACTAGTTATAGGTTAGATTCTAAAATTAAATATCAATCCTAAAAATACTACGCGATAAATGTAAATATTATTTTTTTTTTTAACTTTTTGTTATTTTAAAAGAAACTTTTACTATACTACTGTATAATATAAAGTCAAGATATTTTAGTAAACTTTTCATGTTCTAGTTTAAAAACAATTTTTTTTTTTTTTTTTTTTTTTTTTTTTTTTTTGTATACGTTATTAGAAAAATTTTAATATTTGAAAACAAACCTCTTAAATATTTAGTAATGCATACTGATTTCTAAAATGAAATGTATTCAAATAAAATTTTTAATCAAGTGATTACAAAGTATGACTGAAAACAAAAAGAAATTTTTAACATAAAGCAATGAAAAAATAAAACAGTTCAAATCTTCAAGTAATAACTATTTTGTACCATGTAACATTGTTTCTTTTTTAAAAGTAGAGTTATCAAGTATTAGTCTCATATTTTTTTATTTGTACAAATGCTTATTTTTAATGTCTTTTATTTTTTCTAATCATAAAAGCTGCATGAAAAAAAAACTTTAGACATGATTGTTAACTGAAAATTGTTACATAGTTATTTAGCAAAAAAATTAAAGTAAGTGTTACTGTGTTATACATATATATTGTTACGTAACTAAAAAGTTTTGCAAAAAAATATTTGTATCCAGCTTTACTAACCATAAACTTGGATTTCGTTAGTATGCATGTATTTAGTTTTGCAAGACTGTTTGTAGAGTAACAGGGTTTATTAAGCATTTTTTATAAATTGTCTTTGCTTTTTAAAAACTTTTTTTTTTTTTTTGTTACCCAAAAATAATGAAACAAAAGTATTAAACTTAAACTTTTAACGTTCTTAACTGATTGAGAACAAATATTTTATTAAAGTGGCACACTACTAAGAAATTTCATATTGGTAATAAACACTTTTTTTAATTTTTTTTTTTTTTTGTATTTAAAAGTTTGAGTATAGCCAAACATTTTTATTTTTCTGGTGAGATATATAAAAAATCACGTCTGAAAGTAAATTTTTTTTTCATAACTATTCTTGCATCTATTATGGCGTAACTGAATAAAAAATGCGTAACATTGAATAAATTTGTGACAAAAAATCTTCTCTTATATAAATTTTCTCTTCTTTAAACTTTGTAGATTGTTACCTTATAATGTTTTACTACGGTTGACAGATGGGTTTTTAGATTATAGACTTATATTAAGTTTAATCAAGAACAATTGAAATTATGATTAATGACACTAAACGACCAAAGATATGAACTGTTTTCTTCACATGAAAAAAGTGTGCACGATTTTTTAAAATCTTATCTGTTAATCAAATTTTTATAGTATTTTGAATACACCCTAAATATTTCAGTCAAAATTCATTAGCCAATGTAACGGCATTCCTCTTCAAAGTTACCCTAGTATTACAAAAATAATAAGTTATAACAAACATATTTAAAATCTTTTATAAGTAAAAATGTTTATCAACCACCAGAAACGAATGAAATATAAGATTTATATGATTTTCATTTAAAACTAAATCTTTCGGCTATTGATCTTACCTTTTTTTTTACTTTATACATTTTTATATTATCTTTCGTTTCATTTGCTTTACACAAGATTTGTCAAACTGAATAAGTGTTATGAACTATAGTTGATGTTTAAAACACTCAAAATATCTTTACTCATATCATTAAAATAAATACCAGTAGAGTATGTTCCAAAAATCTTCTTTGGAACTCAGGACCTTATGATAGAAATTAAGGAGTCTTTTAGGTTTTGTGTCTACCAAAAAAATATTTTAATAGTTGTTTAAGGTCTTTAAATCATTTATAAATTAGTAGAGAAAAATGGGAAGAAGTGGGACGCGGTAAAAGCAGAACAGCCTGATATATCTGATTATGAATAGTGCCTGAATACTTTTATCTACTGTGCACAATTAAATTTCGTCACCTCTATTTAGCAGATTATGCTTTGACTCCCTGCGTGCGCTATTTATGCCCGTTTCTTCCTGTCGCCATTTCATTAATTTGATTGTATGATTTTATCAATAATTTTTTCAAAATGTTGTTTTAAATTAATTTGTCCAATTTCTACTGACACTTATATATGCATATATATATATATATATATATATATATATATATATATATATATATATATATATATATATATATATATATATATATATATATATATATATATACATATACATATATATATATATATATATATATATATATATATATATATATATATATATATATATATATATATATATATATATATATATATATATATATATATATATATATATATATATATATACATATATGTATATATACATATATGTATATATACATATTTATTTTTTTGCACCTTCGATGGCCCTCAGGTTAACATTTTTGGAAGTCCTACGCTGAAAAAATTATCATGGACCTGAAAAATATTTTGAATGAAAAACCATAATGTAGTATATAGTATTTAATTGTTTCTTAATTAATTTTACATCTTCAATTCTTTATTTTAGCGTCACGGTTTTAATGTAGATTTAGATTTGTGTAGTCTAGATTTCTTTTGATGTAGCCTAGATTAATTTTGTAAATTTTTATGCGTCATTATAAAAACAATTTGCTTAGAACAAAAAATAAACTGGTTGCGACAGTCAATAGAAAGACTAAAGCCAGGGTCAGGGTTAAGGTTAGGGTTAGTATTGTAGATTTGTTAGATTTGTAGTTAACAGTTTTTAAAAACTATTTTTTTAAACACTGTTTTTTTCACATAAAAAATTACGTTTTCAATTGTAACTTTGGCACTGTTTTAACTGTAAGTTTTGCATTAGAAAAAAGAGTGCAGGTAAGTTGACAATTTTTGTAAAAAACAATTTGGGGTGCCTATAGGAAGAGCTCGGCAAAACTAACCTTTTTTTGAGAGGAAAAGTGAAAGTGGCATATACGTATTTACGTATTTTATTAAAAATAAATAATTTCCTCTTCAAAATATTTTCGAATTAGATATATTTAAAGATTAGTTCAAAAAATCATCTCTTAAATAAATTTTACTTTTGTTTAAACCAGTGATGTAAATAAATTAGAGAGGTTAAAAACATTACAGTTTGATGCTGTTGGCGAAATAACAGTTTATTTCACTAAATTGCGTAATTATTAGTAATAACTGGTTTATTTCACTAAATTGCGTAATTATTATTAAACAACAAAAACATATAAAAAATGTAAAATATTAAAAAAATGCTTGCCTTCCCAAAAACTTTTTGAAAACATTTCTCTCAACAAGCGAACTTACGTTGGGCCAACGCATAAATACAATACAAACGTCGGCAGTTTTCTCCGATGCAAACACAACGTAATCCAATATTGGGTTTTATTATATTTATATTAATGAAAATCTTAATAACGGCGTGATTAAAAATATTCAGGACTATATAATTGATCGAACGTATGTAAAAACATCACAAAAGATGTGTTTTTTTCCAATCTTAAATCATTGATGAAATGTATATGGGTCAATGTTCACCAAATGTGTATAATTCCACATCGAGTTTGTATATATTTATTAACTTTGATCCAATGCTTTTGGATCAACGTTGTATTTGCATCAGATATATTTTTTATAATTTATAAGAGATGTTTACCATCCAAATGATTTCATTTTTTTATTTTGTTAATATAATCTTATGTAAAATCATATTTTGCTTTCTTATTTAATGAAAAATCAAGCTACAAGCAAAACAGACATGAATAATTCTTCATTAATCATATTCGTTTACATTAGTTTTGATAAATATAACCAAACATAATCAGGTATGTTGATTATACATTAATAACGACAAACTTTTATAATAAGTATATTCAAACGTCATTAGCAATGTTGATTTTGTTTTTGTAGGTAACGTAATTAATAGTATAAATTACGCAATCTAACATCCAGTGAAAAACCTGTCTGCTTTCTCAATGCAAACGTAAAATTACGTTCAATCAAATTAAAATACAACGTTTTGCCATGGTAAATTTCAACATTTTACCTACTTAAAACACATCGTTGAATTAAAGTAAATTATTGGACAATGCCGACATAAAATACAATATTTGACCAAAGATGTTATTTGGTTATTGGTTGTTGTTAAATTATGATAAAAACTAAAATTGCAGCAATTTTGGGTTATACAAATCTGTTCTTTAAATTTATTCAATTTATATAAAATCTTTTAAGGTAGATGCACAAAATCAGTTTAAAACGCACAAAAATGCAAAAATATTTGGTGTTCAACCATATCACTAATATGCATTATTCTTTAGTTTTCTTACGCATTTAAAACAAACAAAATGTCAGGTATTTAAATTTACTTTTTCGCTTCTGCTTTTGCTTTAAATTCAATTTTTTCAGGTATTTAAATTCACATTTTAATTTTTCATCGTGTTTTTATGTATGTTTTCTTATATAATATTTCCACTAGTTGAATATGATATTTCCACTTGTTGAATATAATATTTCCACTTGTTGCACTTTTCTTACAACAGAAGTTGCAAAATATTGAGTTGGATTTACAAAAATATTGAGCAAAACAATGAAAAATATTTGGGTTTTCTCCTCAAATCACGCCAGTAGCCACTAAAAACATCAGGCCCATCAAGATTAAACTTTTTCTCGCCCGAAAAAATCACCTGGTATTGAAAACAAAAATATTCAGCTATTTAGACATCTTACGTATTCATGAGAATTTAATCTAAAATTTCTTACTTGTTTCCAATCGCGTGCCATGTTTTCGTGGGCAAGTTCTATCAGTTTCTGTTTGTGAACGGGCTTCAAAATTGGTGCTTTATTCATTTTTGATCGTAAAATGTGTGGGCTGTCTTCAAGAACTTTTTTAATTGTCTCCTTGCAAACATTTAAACCCAAATCTGACTTAATTGTTTTCAAACTTTTTGATGAATTTGATGGGAGTTGAACAATTCTGCGTTTTTTACAACTTGAAACCTTAGATTTCTTTGGTTTCCTCTTGAGTGTTGCATAATCTGCTGGATTTTTCAAGAAATTACGGATAACGTGATCTGATCTCTTCAATCTTATAGCGATTTCTCGATTTAGAATTTTTTCTCGATGAAAAGCCAATATTTGACCTTTTTCAATATTGGTAAGGACTTTTCCTTTTGGCATTTGGTTTAGTTCAACTTAATTTCAACTCACAAAATAAAAAATACCACAGAATATAAGAAATTTGCGAAAAAACTTGTAAAAATTTTAGTGCGTCTAAAGAAAATTGCCACGTGAATATTAAAAATTTAATTACAATCAAGACAATTAATAATTAGATGCATAATGGATCATCGTTTTCTTACATATACTTATTTAAAAGTACCGTTAGAACAATTTAATTACCACTGTAACACTGTAAATCCGCTCAATATTTTGATGCAAAATATTGATGAAAACAATTTGATGCTAGCCTGCCGGCCTATTATAACTTTATATAATAACGCAATAATATAGCAGTTGACCACCCCAAAAATATAATACAGTACGAAATTTTTTTAAAATGTTTGCAAAGCAAAATATATTGTACTTGTGTGCTTTAATATAACATTTTTTACAACTATATTTGCATGTATGAGTTAGCCAGATGAGTGTGGAGTTAATATATTTTCTCTTAAAAGTAATCTCTTTTTTATATCTTTAGCGACTTAATAAATATAACCTGGTAAAATAACTCTAATAATCAGTAAATTAAGCTAAAAATGAATATATATTTGTGTACGGTTTTTTTGCAAATTGTATTTATTCATGTTAAAGAAGATATTGACAGTGATAACTAATAAAATTGTGTAGAATAAAATTTTGTCTTTAAGTTTTAGCTTTAAGTTTGTTATCGTCAATTAATAATAAATAAAAAATGCGTTTTTAAATATTTTTATTTTGTAAGAAAAACAAATGTTTTAATGTAATATCATTTTTTCTAAAAAATAGTTTTTTTTTGATATTTAAAAAAATCTTATAATTTTTTCTTTAAACTTAAAGGAGTATTTAAAACTTTCAACATCATTGTTAAAACTTTGAAAATTGTTTCAGCTGAAATAAAAAGACTATATTTAATGGCATTGATGGTACAACCAGATGATATTCTAATATAATATTTTGGTTTCAGATGTTATGGTCAAACTTTATGGTCAGTCATATAAAGCTTAATTTTTTGCTTTGCTATTATAATTTATTTTATATTGAATTTTTAATTAAAAAATGTTCAGTATTTTTTTTAGATTTTACGTATATGCAACACACAATACAGCCCATATCCTGTATGCTTTTGATTTAGAGACTTTTTGCTGCCGATTTTAATTTTTCAAAAATCTTATTTTTTTATCCATTAAAAGTCTAAATACCTATTATAACTCTAGGGTATATAAAATATAACAAATAAAAGCTTTATGCAAAACTGTTAGTAGGGGAAGTAGGGGCATAACCGCATAAGAAGGCACAACCGTTTTTTAACATTTCCCTTAGAAAAATATTATCTAATATGGCAAAAAACATACCACGCGTTAGTAAAACAGCTTCCTTCATTTTGTATATCTCAAAAAGTGTGCTTGTTACGTTTCTCAGAATTTGTGCATGATAATGATTATTTTGATAAAAATTTTATATATACATCATATTTTTCCAGACATTTTTTTTGAGAATTAAGCAATATTTGATTTTAGTGTTTAAAACATGTGTTATCAGCATTATTTCATCAAGTGAAAACCATTTTTGATATTAGCATAAACTAATAAGCAAGCTATTAAACTGAATTCTTTCTAAAAACTCTCTTCTGAAGCAGAACTCTCTTCTGGAGCAGAAATCAAAATGTAAATAACAAGAATGCTTGCAAATTATGCAAACATGCAATAATATCATCAAATAATCTGAGCTGTGGAAATTGTAAAAAAAATGTTCCATGAAAGGTGTACCCCCAACGATTTTTGTGAGGGTGCCGTTGTGCCTCACAATGGGGGCAAAACCGTTTTTTTCACTAATTGTACTTTTTGTGAAATAACATTTTCAAGAACCGATTAATTTTTTTCTTAATTGCATAAATTTAAAGCTTAATGATGTGGTTATAGAAATAAACTAGTAAAAAAACATATTTCGTTTTTATCTTCATATAACATTACTCTAAGCTTTACGGGGGCGGTTATGCCTCCGCTTACCCTATATTGATTTTGAAGATCAGAAAGTTTAAACTTGGAATTTTAATAAAAACCAAAGTTAAATTTAACATGCTAAAAGTAAGATAAAAAATTAGTTTTAAGTTACACCTGTTAATAATTCAATAGTCAAAAATTCTTTGTTTACTAAAATTTATATTAACTTATGAGTTAATAGATATTTTTTGTCAAACTTATCACAAATTCTTAGGCTATATGCAGTTAAAAAAATTACTTTTTATCATATTATTATAATTTTTTTGTGTTTTAAAAACTAACATACAAAATTTTTGAGTAAAGGTTTCTGATATGCTAAAGTTGTTTCTCTTTTATATACTTGAACTTTAATTAACTTATATGTAGGTTTTTTCTTCTTGCAACTTTAGATCTCAAAGTTTTGATCTTTGGCTCAAATAGTAACTGTTTAATAAACGTGTTTAGTTTGCAAACGTATAGTTAGGTTTTGAGTTACAAATTACTACCAAACCATGAAGATATAGATAGCGGTATTTACATTTTAGCTAACAATTAAAATTTTAAAGTCGACAGTTAAAGTTGTTTCCACCTGAGAAATATTTAAAATTAGTTCTCATGGGTCCAAATAATGGCTAATACAGATTCCAACATCAATTTGCTAACCTTTTTTCAAATTATTTTATGTTTTTAAATATTAAACTAATGAAATTAACAATTTATTGTCATGTTGATACTGCTACATTTGTTGCAATACCCATATGTTTTCCGGGCCAACGAACTGACGGCATGGAGCGTGTTACGTTTTTTTTAATAATTTTTTAGTTTGGTTGTTGTTTATTACATTATGTAAGATAAAGTTAAAATAAACGAAAGAAAATAATTTCAATAAAAGAAATTGGTAAATTAAAATAAATTGGTAAAATAAAATTTGTAAAATTAGGTTTAAAGAACACGGATACTTTAATATGACAAAATCAGTTCTTGTCACAGAGAACCAATGTTAGTGAATTTTAAACTTTTTGTAAAATAGTTTTTAAGAATTTTTTTTTTTTAATCATGAGATCTTGTGTACTGCTTGCACGTCTGAAATAACAAACATATAAAAATATGCGAAAAAAAAAGCGTCCATAACTTTTAAAATAAAAATATTGCCGTGTGCCAACTAAATCTCATTCATTTGATATAAATATTAGAAACTTGTTTGTCAAAAACAATTATTATAAATACTGAATATGAAACATGATATTAAAATATTTGTATTGGTTTATAACTAAAACGCATCTAGATTATCCAAAAGGCTGCATAAAATAAACGCAATAATTATACTGCATTTAACTGCATTTTCTTGATTTGACGGCAGTTTTTAAAGATTATTTATTTTTCACTATCTGATCTGAAAGACTATTTAGTTTTCACTATCTGAAATCGCTTAGCTAGTTTGTTGCAATTTGTACAATACATTTTGCTCTAAAGTTTTTTTGGTTGTATAGCAAACAATAAATTTTTTAACATTTATTAGTAACTACAAGCTACTAGCAAAAATTTCATTAATTGCCGTCTTTATTTATTTTCGAACTGTTTTCTAACACTAAGTAAATGTATAATTATGAACAATTATTTTTGATTACTTTGTAATTCTAGCTGAAATTTTTTGTTTTACTCTTATATTATAAATTTTGTTGGAATAAACATTTTTTTTTTTGAACAATCATTTTAATTTTCTATATGCTTCATTTTATTATTAGACATATTAAAAGTATTAATTTTTTATTAAGCACATAAATACAATTATATAAATTTGTTCACAAATATAAGTATATAAGTTTGTTTATAAATATAATATAATGTGTTACTATTGATATATGTATTACTATTGTTGATATATTGTATTACTATTGATATATGTAAACTATTGATATATGTATAATTACTCAATTACGCTTATCGTTACCATCATTTTGAGATTTTTAAGAATATTGGAGTTAATCAAAAATTAAATATAGTTTTTTTGTTTTTTAAATTGTCGAAACTATTAGTCACGCAAGCACTTTATTTTTGTTTGTCATTAAAAAAAAAAGTATACAATGACGTGTTATATAAATAAATTTTACATGACCGGGGCTAAAAGAAGACAATATTTGCCTTATCACTACACCCCGACGTGCTTTCATCAGCAAGCGTGTATAACCATTAAAATGTAAACATAAAACATAAAATTACTTTGTACCGTTTAAAAATTATATACAAATATATACAAATATGTTAAGATCAGTTACTAATCTATAATCAAAAGAAAATCGTAAAAACAAACAAAAAAAAAGCAATCACACTTAAAAACTGATGATAAGCTATGAGGATAATTAAATTGGTTAGACTAGTTAATAAGATAGTTGTTAAAAAAGAAGATAAAAAAATCTTAAAAAGAACTTAATTCATTAACATCGTAAAGAAGTTTTTGTTTGAGTTTTTGTTTAAATAGAGAAAATAAAGAAAAATTTTTCAGCTGGTTATTTAATAAAGTGTTCCATAATTTAGGACCTGTGATGGCAATAGAAAATTTATTAGCCAAATAGTGTATTTTAGGTTGCTCGTAATTGTAATTTGAATATCTTGTAGGGTACACGTGATTAATTTTATTGAAAAATGTACAAAAATTATAGGAGTTATTTTATTATGTAGTTTGTACATAATTATAAGAATTTGATAAAGGTTTAACAGAAGAACATTGAGTATGTGATGATTTTTGAATAGTTCTTTAGAATGTGCGAATCGACCTGTATTTGAAATAATACTGATAGCGTGTTTTTGTCTACTAAGCAAATTTTTAACTTTACTTACATTAGAGCTGCACTATGCATTACTTGCATAGTTTATATAACAATGTATGAGGGAGAAATTTAAGATATTTAAGCAGTTTTGGTTTAAGATTTGCTTAGCTTTGTATAGTATGCCAATACTTTTCGAAGTTTTATTTTCAATTGTTCTTATGTGTTTTTCCATGTTTATTTTGACGTGCTATTATCAAATCAGTTTCTAATGATTACTTGAGCTTGAGGTATGGTTTCTCTCTCCCCTTTGACATTAAAATTTAAATCTTTCTAAAAAATTATCTTTGCCCTCGAAAAAGCTTACTCTATGATATCATCTGCAACTTATTGTCTTCACTTCTTCCAGGCCATCGTTAGGCAACTAGGCAGCTGTTTGTCACATGTTTTTACCCTTTTGTCACTAGGCACTGTTTGTCACATGTTTTTACCCTTGTGCAGCATAAACAAATGCAAAAAAAAATTAAAAACGCATAAAGAAAAACTGAAAAAAAAAAATTAAATTCAATGTTCTTTAAATATAAGGTCAACTCTTGTGTAAGTTAAATACATATTTAAAATTGATGAACAAGTTTTTTTTTTTTTTTTAAATGAGAAAATACGAATTAAGCGCTTAAGTTTTATTTTAATATTTTTATACTTATTATATTACTTTTATACTTTTTATAGTAATACTTTATATTAATAAAATTATAAAAATAAAGTATTCTCTTTTAGGCGTATATTGCATTTCTGCTAGTTTTCTTACAAAAGAAAACATGTCGTAAGTATCAACTTGTTTTAAATTACTGAGAATTTTCAATGTAAATTACAAGAACATATAATAAAACAAAATAAATAAAAATAAATAGTAAAGAGAAACTAAAATGAATCATTAACAGCGTTTCAATTATGTTTCTCACCCTTTATATTTAAGAAAAGCATTTTAATAATTTTTTTTCAATTTATTTAAAACTGAAAGTAAAAATGTATTTTTTTTCAAAGCCATTACAAAAAACTTTGATTTGCTTTAGATTCTCTGTTTTTAAAAATGTTATTTTGGATAAGAAGTTGCAAAAGCAAGTTAAATTATGCTAAAAGTATGTTTGATGCGTTTACTCTATAACAATCCGCTGACATATATACAATATACAAAACACATATTTATCTTCTAACTCAATAATTATTTCTTTGGTATCGCGAATATACAAGTGGCCTGGAACGTAGCAATTTTTAACATAGAATAAAGAATTTCTTACTGGCTTAATGCTATTTCTTTAGAAAAAAATGTTCCCATTTTAATACATGTGTAAAAATATATTATTTAAGTTTTATTTCTTTATTTATTTTAATTTATAATTTAAGATAAGTTTTACATTAAAACCTTCAAATAGCTGTGCCACTAAACGTTAAAGTTACATATTAAAGTGGTTTTATTAAATTTAGCAATTTTAAACAAAAATTTTATTGAAATAAGAACAACAATAGTAATAATATATAAAACAAATTTAACATTTTTTAATAAACTATACAATAAATATGGTACCAAATTAATAAGCAATGTTGGCATTATATTGGCCCAACATCGGCTACATTTTTGTCGCATTATCGAAAACAATATTGGCACCATATTGAAAAATACATTATGCGATCTTGCGCCAATATAGATTTTTAAACTTGTAGCAATATTGGCTAAATATCGGTACAATATTGCCTAAAAGGTTCAATTTATTATTGTTTTAATCGAGAACTTCTTAAACATGGGCCAATATTGGTCTAGTATTATTTCCATAATTATGAGACAAATATTTATGCGCCAATATAGGAATAGTATTTTTTCTAAATTTATGAGACTAATATTAGTCTTATACTTTACTAGTAACGGCAACATATGTTGCCGTTAGTAGTAGAAACATTGGCAAAAATATTCGTGATCAATATTGCATCAACTGGTGCATTATAACGTTATCATAGTTTTGAATTATTTTTATTTAACAATGTTTTTCTATTTACTGTCAAGCAAGAAAAACAAGCTTTAAATATGTATAAATTATTAGACAAAATAAAAATTCAAGCATAATTAATCAAGTATTAAAATAATGTATAATATATGTTCATTGTCAATACATTGTCTATCTGTATCAATTTTTGGCACCTTTGAGATTTTTATGACTACCATTCTTGTCTGCAGCTTGAGCATAAAAAAAGCTCATCCGATCTCTAATTTCTTTATCTTTACATTTATTAAACCAGAGGTTTAATATATGTAAAGATAAAGAAATCAGAGATCCTTAAAGCAGCTCTAATGCAAAAAATTTTTATTGGATATTATTTAGCATACTATATATAGACATTTTATTTAGCTTTTCAGTATTTCAATTTACTAAAATGTAATTAAAGACTATATCTATAATCTATTTAATAAGTTATTCAAAAATCAATACCAAATTTACAGTACAATAAATTATAAATTATATCAAACTAATATTTTTTTGACACAACTCTTTCATAATTTAGATTTTAGCTAAATAGTTTTTTTTTCTATTATGCCCCGCCACAAGGAGACAACCTCAGTAAAAAAGTTATTCTTTTTTTTTCTTTTTAAATCCGCAACACGAACCTTGACGAACAAAGCTGATACGCGGAAATAACAAGTGGTTTAAAGGTAGTTTTTTCTTATTAATATTCCTACAAAATAGTTTTGGATGAGTAAAGATATATTGTCAAAAATATCATACCTTAGTAGTTAATCTCAAAAATCAAAAGTTTTATAAAAATTTAAAAACTGCCCTAAATAATATAAAATATAGAATAAATATTAAATAAATTAACTTGAAATGCAACTATAACTTTTTAAATTTATTTATCTTAAAAATGATAAGATATTTATTTTAATTAAAAGAATAATTTTCCTTTTTTATCACACACTTAAAAAGCATTAAGCTTGTAAAAGACTTTTTGTTCTTTCAACTATGGATCGAGAATCGCAGTTTGGCCTCTTTTGATAATAAAGAAGCCATCACATTCAAAGTCATCTTTATATTATCTTCTCCACCAACAAATACCAATCTGAGAATCAAATACAGAATAAATATTATTTTAATTGTTTTATAAAATTTATTACTAAGTTTTTAAAAACTTTTCTATGCTCTCTAATTGGAAGATTATATTTTACAATCCATTTAGTCCACCTCAAAACAAATACAAATTGTATCATTACACAACTATGCTCAGGTTATTGTATACTACATGTAAATACATGAGAATAACTTACAAGAGAGTTAATTTTGTCCTTGTCAGAAAACAAATGCTTTATAGCCAGCAAAATGCTATTTGTTTCAATAGGAATTTCTTTTTTTATAAATGACATAGTTATTGTTTGACAAGCTGATGATCTGGTAGTGCTTCCAGATGATAATACAATAGTTATAATTTCCCACTCTGCAGAGTTCAATTTCAAGAAAAACTGCTCGATTTCTTATTGCATGCTTGAAATCAAGCGTAGATTTTTTTAAAAGGCTGTAAATGTAAATCTGATATTATGAACATATTTTTGTAGCTGCAATTCTACTTTTTGATAATTTAAATTCTTAATTTCTTTTTTAATGTTTTGCAAAATAAATGAAATTAATTTACATGAGTTATGACTAAAAGCAAGCTTACAAAAGGTCATCTTTGTATTTATTGGGAGTGGTAGAGGGATGAACTCTTCGTCACTTTCAGAGTCTTTTAAACTGTTTGAATCAGGAGTTGTACTTTGAATTATTAAATCTGACTTCTTAGTACATGTGCTAGTAGAGCTGCTTGCAATAAACGTTGCTTAATAGCTTCTACTTGCAGCAATAGAAGAAATGCTGCATTTTTTCTAGCTTGTCTTATTTTTTCTGCCTGATTTTAGATTCTTTGGTTTTGGAATAATTTTACTCACAGGATTTGCTTTTTTAAATGAAGCCAAAATGTTGATGCTTTTACATTCACAAACCTCACTGTTAAAATATTTTGTAGGTTCTCTTTGTTGCTTTTTTAGATAAGCATTTTCAAACTCATTGCTTTCACCATTAATTTTACTATCACTGCATTTTCACTTTCTCCTATTAATGTATTTACACAAAGAAAGTTAAAAAATTATGAAACAAAAATTAACAAATATAAATTGCTTAAAAAAATTACTAATCTAATAAAGTAAGAACTTAACTTTTATTTCATTTTTTTCATTATCATTATATTTAAGTTTAATATATTCACTTCATGTGTATAATTGGTAGCATTTTTACAACCCCTTGTTAATCTTATACCCTTCAGGGTATAAGATTAACAAGGAAAATTCTATAGCTACAATATAAACAATGACAAACAAGATTAGAAACAACTGGAGCACAGTAACTGACAATCATTCTAATGGTTACATATTACAGATTATATATTTAGTTTTTTAGGATAAATTCATAA
>NC_061156.1:12127276-12165880 GCF_022113875.1 Hydra vulgaris | reverse complement strand
TAAAAATGCATTAGATTGTTTTTTCGCAAAAAATATTTGCAACTATAGCATGCACGCAACAACATTTAGATTTGTAATTTGTTTTAAACTTGCCTTTTTGATTTTTTTTTGTTTGAATGTTCTTTTGCTAAGCTCATCCATGTTAAAGTTATTCACTGATCACCCTTACTTTGTCTTTTTTTTTTATTATTCTGAGAGTTTTGATAAAGTTTCACTTTTATTTTCACTAATAGAGTTTTTTTTTAAAAATTACTTTTAAAAAAACAAATAAAAAAAAAAGTCTTATTTAAATTCGTTTGCAATCCCTTAGCAGACATATTTTTTGTCTCCACAATGTATGCTAGAAAATAATTTTTATTTTTAGGACATTCAAACTTTGAAAATAGAATATAAAGAGTAAAGAAATTTTTTTTTATGTTGATAATTAGTTTGAAAAAAGTTGTTTTTAATTAATTTAAAAAGAAATAGTTTTTTGCTGGTCTCTCCAAATGACCTAGCCCTAAAGCGGCTGCCTACGCTTGACATGAGCAGAGACGGGGCTGACGATTGCTATTTGCATAAGTTAGCAACTAATAAATAAAACAATTAAAGAAACAGTATGATTGAGTTTAACCGCTAATATTAAAGCAGTTTAAAACATACAATAATTAAATATTGCTTTCAACAATGAATCTTACTTATTAATTCAGCAAATAAATTTACATATTTGTTCAAATCTAATTAAAATATATTGTGTTGCCATAAATTTCTGATTTTTTTGTAAACTGCATTTTGTTTTATTGTGCAGTTGCTATACATTTTTGTATTTTTTGATATTCTTTTTTTGTATATACTTTTAGCATTTGGTTAATTTTTATGTATTATCTACTTTAAATTTTATTTAAGGTGTTATATTTTTTTTATTGTCTTTAGAAATTGTGTGTATGTTTTAAAATAAAACAAATTTGTAATTGCTTAAACGCAATAATAAATTTAACAAACGAAGGTATAGGCATATTTGTAATTACATCGTTTGCCTCAATGTGTATATTTTATAATAAAATTATCCCTAATAACGTTAAATTATTTTTTACTGATAATTGAGAACAGAGTATCTGTAAAGTATCCATCTTGCTGGATTTTTAGCTAAAGAAACCATAAAAATACAAAAAAAGTTTTATTCGCATAAAAAAACTAATTTTTATAATATTAAAACTTTTTAATAAATAATTTAAAAATTTAAAAGGTTCGCTTGATTTTTTATGGTTAAACTTTTGAACATTAAGTATATTGCTAATTGAGCAAGAATAAAATTTTAGAGATAACATGTTTTCCCTTATCGAGGGGGAAAAATAAATGTAAATAAATGTGATTTTTTTTTTTTTATTAGATTAAATTAAACAATACTATGATATTTAAAAAAAGCTAGTTTATATTTTACAAGGTTGCAAAATATAAAAATATTTATTTAAATAAAATCTTTTATTATTAGATTCCTGGTGCATTTGAGACAGAAGATATAAATCAATATATGACTATAAATTTAGACATGACAAGCTGCTCACTGCGTGGTGACTTTACTGTAGAGATTCCATTAAAAGTTTCGTTTACTGATAGTGAGGGATATGCAAGTAACCAATACTCGTCGTTTAAAACAATTGTAAAGTCATCATATAATTTAAATCAAGTATTTGAAAAAGATACTAACGCTTTGAAAGGTTTTTATTATTTTTTATGAAATTCAAAGCAGGTTTGATTATTTTTAAACAAATCCAAACTGTTTTAAAAATAATTATTTTAAAAATAATTGTTTTAAAAATAATTTCTGAAGGTAATGAATCTAAAAAAACTATTATATTTTTTGTTGTAAATTTTGCCATATTTCAATAGTAATAATTTACAAAGGTGTATTTTAAGTTTACCAATTTTAGTAAATACATAAAATAATGCGGTTGTCATAAAATGACAATAACACACACTAACAATATATATATATTGTTAGTGTGTGTTTTAAATAAATGCGAGTTAAATGCACAAATTTAGATTATTATTGCTTCAAACAATCCTACTCACTATATTGACCGTGTAAATGTGGATATAGTTAAAAGTAAATAGTATTTTATACACTTCCATAAATATTTTTCATGCTAATTACAATTAAAAAGGTTGAATTTAACTATTTATTCATTTACCTAAAAAACAAATATAATATCAGCTAATGAAACAAAGGCATGGTAATGACATGATTTAAATTAGTTATAACCAAAATACAACCCTACAACAAGCAGGTAACAATTAATCTTATTACTTTTTAAAGTGATTGACCAGAGTTTATCTAAAACTGTAAAACAAAGGTAAACCATTAGTGCCATTATTTAATTTAAAACAATTGTTATTACTCATAATGTAGCTTAATTTTAAAGAGAAACAATTAGCCATAAACCATTTTTAATGTAAAAACATTAAACTTTTGAGGAAAAAATTTTTCTTATTTTAAAAAAATTATGGTTTTTTATACTTATTAAAAGTGTTCGTTTGTCCTGTAAGACATTCAGTACGAAAAATATACATCTTTCGTAGTACAGGTATGGATTCGTCAGGTTTTAACCTGAAAATTTTTCAGTGTTTTTCTAACACTTTTTACAATCTCATGGAGAGTAATTAATATCTTTATCATGGAGAGTAATTAATATCTTTATCATGGAGAGTAATTAATATCTTTATCAAAACCATATAATTGTGAGCTTTATCTTAAACAATTTATTTAACACTTTATAATATTTTGTTAAATCAGTTGATATTATTCTAATTACACTTTCTCGGACAAGTTGTTTTATTTTGAATTTCACTTATTTGAAGCAATAAAGTATAGTTAAAAAGTATCCTTTTACTTCTTCTTAACAAACTTCTACTATTTTTTTTTGAAGAAGAAGAATTAACCTAAAAATTTAATTACCAAATCTAAAATAAAAATTAGGACTTTATACAATTATTATTAGCGATTTCTAATTAAAATTGACAATTTATGAATTACACAAACGGAAAGTAACGTAGCTTAAAAATATTATAGGGGTTAAATCCAAAAGAATATGGTTACTTTTTTAATAAAATAAAACCTTTTTTCTTCATAAAGTAATAAATATAAAAAGAAAACAAACTGTTGTATATTATTTAAAAAAAAACGATAATTAGTTGCTTAGTTATCAAACTCTCATAAATATAAACATAATTGTGTAACTGTTTAAAATAATTTAACATATAACGTATTAATAAAATGTTATTGGGCGATCATCAACGATCAGGCGATCATCAACGATCATCAACGATCATGCTCAGTTGATATGTTTCTTAAATGATATTTAAAGTTTATTTCCTCAAAGATATGTTTGTACAACAAATGTGTAAAATATTTTAAGCATTTAAGCTTGCATTAGTTTCTGTTTTCTGGAGAACTTTTTTTTAATGAACAGAAAAAAAAAGTCTTTATTAAGAAAAACTCGTAGATTGTATATTAGGTATGCACAACAATTACTAAAATAGGTTATTAGACATAATATCTATCTATCTATCTATCTATCTATCTATATATATATATATATATATATATAATATATATATATATATATATATATATATATATATATATATATATATATATATATATATATATATATATATATATATATATATATATATATATATATATATATATATATATATATATATATATATATATATATATATATATCTATATATATATATATATATAAATATATATATATATATATATATATATATATATATATATATATATATATATATATATATATATATATATATTATATATATATATATATATATATATATATATATATATATATATATCTATATATATATATATATATATATATATATATATATATATATATCTATATATATATATATATATATATATATATATATATATATATATATATATATATATATATATATATATATATAATATATATATATATATATATATATATATATATATATATATATATATATATATATATATATATATATATATATATATATATATATATATATATATAACGCTATTTTAGAAGATTTATTAATATTTGCAAAGCTGAATATTATGGTTAACAAGTGTGTTGCATATGGTTATAAAACTGGATACAACAGTTCTTTGGAAGATATAAAAGTTGCTTCTTTACGTTTTTTATTAAAAAATCAACAGTTACTAATTTTTTAGGTTCGTTTTGTAAACCGTAGTGATTGGATGTCTTCACCAAATTATGTCTCATGTGAAAAGCATTTTAATAAAAAGTAAATTATTTGAGGTATAAAAAGCAAGTTAAAATCGAATTTAAACCATATTCTTGAAATTATCTATAACAAATGCATAAAACGGCCTTCTACACTACCGTCACCTATTGCTTTAAGAAGTCCACCTAAAACTCGTATTCTCGCCAAGATGAACTTAGTTTTTTTTCTGAAAATAATAAAACGCCTGAATGGAACAAGTTAAACAGTAAACATTTGCCAGAAGGTTTTCAATTTAAAAAAATTCGCAATTGTGTTATTTATTACAACTTAACCTTTAACGCATTTTCCTTCTGTTCTTGAATCAATAAAAATTGATCATTGCTTATGTGTAGCTTTGCAATATAAAAGTAATAATGTTCCACTATCTCCATGGTTAACTAATTGCAAGTGAACTAGTTTGAGTAAGCTAGAAAATCTTGGATCGTACATAAAAAAACATAGCTTCTTCTAATAGAAATATACTTCTTGAGTAAAAAAATAGTATAATATACTAAAAAGCAAAAGGTCAACCACAATATTTACCAGACATGATCAGACACGCCTTATTATTAAAATATATATCTAAACAAGCATATGAAATTTTACTTAAATTGATTTCATTATCTTCAATTTCTTTATTAAATAAAATAAAACAAGGTGGAGTTGATGTAATAAAAGCTGTTAAAACATTTCGTGAGAAGGGTTAGATATATGAAGATATATTACTAATTGTAGATGAATTTTATATTCAGAAACAGGCACAATATTGTAGTGGTGTCTATGTGGGTAAAGATAACAATGGTACTCTGTACAAAGGAGTAGTTGCATTAATGATTGTTAGTGTAAAGAAAGCTGTTCCTTATGTAATAAAAGCAGTAACCGTAGTTATTTAGTGATAAATGGCTTTAAGAGCAATTATCAGGTTCTAATATTTAACCCTGATAATAAAAAGCAAAATGTTTCTCTTGCACTGTATATTTTTGATAAAACAACAATTGCAAGTTGTAAAAGTTATTTTTCTCAACGAAATAACATTTCTAGTTCTTTAAGTACTTTTTTAAAAAGGGTTTTGTTTTAAATTTAAAACAAAAATTTTGTCCTAATTAACTTGGTACTGCAATTATTTTTGATAATATTAAAACTAAATTTTTTAGGCAAGTAGCTGATAGAATTGAACTTTGGTTGAAATCTTTATTTCTAACTAATCAAGACAAACATCATCTGCTCTTATTACAAATCTGCGTTCTCAAGCAATTCTTATAGACGAGCTTTTCGATAAAGATTTAAAGAACTATTATGATAACTCAATTAATGATAAAATTTTTACAGTATTAGATTTAAGCTCAAATGAGATATCAGAATTAACTCTATCACCTGAAACAGAAGAAGTGGCAACTACAATTGCTGGTTATATAACAACGAAATTAATAAAAAAGGCAAATGTAGCGATTGCAAAGCTTTGCTTGGTACAGATGCAAGCAATATAAGTATTTGCGCATATCCACAAATACTTTCACAAGATGGTCTAACTGTGCCTTCACTTACCCTTAAGGATTTCACATGAGGAATTTTTTCAGTCTTAGATAATCTTTTAAACTTAATATCTAAACAAGGTGCTAATGTCAAAGAACATTATTATATCAAACTTATCTATGAATGGGTAAACCCTACAAATAAAAATCTAATAAAGTTACTATTACTTAAATAATGTATCATAAAGATTAATAAGCAGAATATAATCACTGTGCAAAAAGATGCTGTTAAAAATTATAAAAGTAAATTGAGAGAAAACTAATATTTAAAAAAAGAGCGAAAAAAAATACATAGATAATATTAAAAAAAACGCACAAAGTTTAACATTGTTTTTTGTTTAAAAAAACAATGTTTAAATTAAATATTTTTATTATGTCACATTATGAATTTATACCTCTAGAACACGTGCTGCTTTAGCTTTTATTAAAACAATCCAAACTCAATAAAACAATTTATTTTTTACAAAAGTACTGTTAACAATATAATAAAAAAAAAAAATTATAATACTATTTTTGTTAAGATGTATATATATATATATATATATATATATATATATATATATATATATTATATATATATATATATATATATATATATATATATATATATGTATATATATATATATATATATATATATATATATATATTATTCATTTTTTCATTCATATTATTCATTTTTATTAATTTTATGGGTGTATAACATTAGAATACAAAAGATCAATAATAATATGAGAGCCTTATTATTTAATTTTATATGAAAACCAATCAGTTATATTAGCAACAATCGATATTAAAAGTATGAACCTTTGTAACCAAAAATATAATAAACATATATTAATAAAGTATATAATAAAAAATAAAAATATTATAACATATTTAATAAAAGTTATGTGATCGCTTTTATTGTCTATAGTAAAAAAGGGGCTAGATTTTTCACAATGCATTTTATTAACATTATATTTTTAACAGTGTTGTTAAAAAAAATATACATATTTCCCACCAAAATTAAAAATTATGTTTTTTTTCCCTTTTTAGAAAGCTACAGCCGTGGCATTTGCTGGGATCAATTAGAATCATGGATATATGCATGCGTGAACTTATATGTAACAACGTAATAATAATTATTACTAGCGTCGAAATAATGTTGTAAATAACTATTTATTAAATGTTTTTTATATGATTATTGATCAAAGTATTTTTATTAAATTGTTTTTTGAACAATAAAAGATTTCAGTTATTTATGATATCGAATATATTGTTTAAGCCAGCAGACAGCATGTTATGTGTCAAGTAACTATGGCATGGATTGGTCAAGTATATACTTTTTTATATCATGTTTTGTTTCTGGTTATGGTAAATAAATAAAAAATAACTGTTTTTCGTTGAATCGGTTATTATTATTATTTTCTATATCATTTTTTAATTTTATATCAATTTGATGCTTTTAGTTTTTGTTTTTATATCAATTTAATATTATAGAACTAGATATTTGCGTTGGTTCTGTTCTTGGCCATCATAAACTTACGAGAGATTTGTATGTTATACATCGAAATCAAAAAACATATATGATGTTTCACAAAGGATATGAGAGGTGGTTAGCAGTTCCGAACAATGAGTTTGAAAAAAACATAACAAAAAACTTGAATTTTTCTGCATGTGTAAAGTTAGAGGGAACCTATGAGCGAATTTTGTCATATCAAACTTATCAATGGATGGGTAAACACTTAAATTAAAAATTTAATATAGTTACTAATAAATAAATAATGTATTTGACAGATCAGTGAAATTAAAGTTCTAAGTGCATTTTTTAATTTAGTTTTTATTGATTACTTGGAAAAATTATTTTTTGGTTTATTTTTGATTTTACTAAATACCTGTTACAGTTTTAAATCAATTGCCCTTAATTCAATTTAGTTCAGTGCTTATAATTTCATCTTTATTTCTTCCCACTGTCCGTTCTTTTTCCAAATATTACTTACTTTTATTAAGTTTTGCAGC
The DNA here is from genome assembly GCF_022113875.1 of Hydra vulgaris. Taxonomy (NCBI): domain Eukaryota; kingdom Metazoa; phylum Cnidaria; class Hydrozoa; order Anthoathecata; family Hydridae; genus Hydra; species Hydra vulgaris. The sequence goes on along the minus strand of NC_061156.1, from coordinate 12,158,059 downwards.
TATATATATCATTTTAAAAAACTATATCTTGATATAATATTAAAAAATGTAAATTAGAAAACTTTTGTAAAATAGTCTTTAAACAATTTAATTGAATTAAACCGCGACCTTTTTTAAAACTAAAACAAGATCTTTAATTAAATTTTAATCACAAACATTGTTGTTTAGTTTTATAGAGGCTTCCATCTCTATTGTTTTTTTGTTTTTTTTTAATTGATTACTGCTGGTATTGAAAATTATTTTAATAACTCTATCCAAAGGCGGTTGACATTTCACTTGATTTAACTAACCACGACGTAATTTGGTGTTCAAAACGCTATTGTCTGTGTTTTGTTATTTTACAGTTTTAAGAAAATGTCAAACCAGTTCTACATTTAAAATATTGTACTTTTGAATTTCATATTGAATTATTTTCTTTTTAAATTCTGTCCATGTCTATATATATTCTCTTAAAAAGCGCTACAAAGTTAATTTAGCTTTTTTATAAAGTTTGTGCTACGCGTTTCCTCACTGCTTTTCTATTTTATTAAACAGTCCATTTGTTGCGTTTTTATCATCATAATTGAACAATTTTTGTATAAGCCTGTTACTATTTCTCCCTTAAAAAACTTTCTTTTTTTTTTACTGATTGAATTATAACACTTTTCTTTTCCATTTATAAATACCTAACGTTTAGCTAATTTAAGTTTTAACTTTATAAACATCAAACTTTAAAAATTAAATTTTTAAAATTTTGCAACAATAACTCAATCAAATTTTTACAGTAGAGCAAAAGGTGTTTAAAGAATTTTTCGTTTGTTTTTTTTTATATTTGTCTTTTAATTAAAAAAGAGTTAGGTAAATTATTTTTTAAACTTCAGATTTTTTTTATTTTTTTATTTGGCTTACACTTTTTTTTTTCCTTTTTTTTTTTTTGTATTGGCTTCATAACTTTTTTTTTTTATATATAAACAATTATTTTGAAATATTTACGAATATATAAGTATTTTTTTATTAATAATATTAAGTATATTATTTTCAGAGAGATAATTGAAAATTCGATCAAATAAAATTCTATCAAGATTTTTGGCAAAACTGAACTTAAACGATAACTCCCAACGTATAATTGCTCACTACCTGCATATATAGGGGTCACTTCTGCAACTTTCATTTGTGCCGAAAAAATTCCTTGACTTATTGAACAATTTAGAACTTTAAATAGAGTTTTCTTTATATTATCGTATGATAATATAAAGAAATATTAGTGTTTCAATTTGAATTATCTGGACCAATTGCTTAATTAGGCTACAGCATTTTAAAAAACATTTTCAAATTCAGAAAAGGAAAGTTCAAAAGCAATTTGACCAGAGTTTAGAGGAAATTTATAATTATTGAATGAATTTATGTTTGAAATGTTCTTTGAAAGGTTAGGCGCAGCAGAAACAAAGCAATTATATAGTTTCTTGACTATTTCTTTAGAATCATTTATAATTTTATCATAAAAAGTTTATAACTATATCATAGAATGTCTTATAGGCTACCTTTGCTTCTGTTGTAGAGTCAATATTTTTTCAGTTAAGTAGGGATATTTGATCGTTAAATGATTCCATAATTGATTCATTGAAAAAGCGTTTGACAAAAATTTGTTTTTGTAGTTGTATTGTTTCGGTAACAAGATTTAGAGAAAAGAAAATAGGGAAACGATCAGAAAAATCATTTTTTATTATACCTATTTTAAGCGAATCGTTCAAGATATCGGTTGTTACTATGTTATCTATTACTGATGTTTTTGTTACTCTTGTTGGTCTGCTTATTAATAGAATTGCGCCGTTCTGAAACAAACCGTCATAAAACGTTTTTTTGCTGTTATTAGTTTCATATTGAAAACAATTTTTGTCTCCGATTAAAAAGTAAAGTTTTTTTTTCCTTTAAACCTTTTCTTAAAAAATTATTAAATAAAAATGTATTGAAACTTTTTATTATGCAAGATGGCGGGCAATAACAGCAACTCAAAGGTATATTCTTGGTGTTACTGGTTTTAATCTCTATTGTTAAGACTTCGCTTTGTCATCAGAGTTACTCATGTCAGGTTTAATAATATACTGCAAGTTTTCTTTTATAAAAAAAAGTACACCACCGCCTCGTTTTTTGATTTTTGTGCTAGGATTCAAGTCTCTAGCTTCTGATATGTGCTGTGAAAATGCCAAACTATTTTATCCAAAGTATATTGTGAATATTATGGCGATTAGTCAGAAGTAGATAAAGTGAGAAAACGTGGCATAGACTTGGATTTAAAGACACAAAATCACTGCAAAAAAACTATAAAGATTTTCCATTGATAAGCGATGTAAAACGAGTCTATTTTTTCAAGAAAAAGAAAGATAACAAAAATTCGATCAAAGTTAAAGCAATGCAAAATCTTTTACTAACTAAACGAAACAAAATATATTTAAAAAATTTAACACTTGAAAAGGTGCTTTTAAGGCATTTTATCACTGCAAAAAAAAAATGTCAAAAAACTTTTGAGCAGCATGTTTGTGATTGAGTGGCAAGACTTGAAAGATAGACGTTTTGACTTTTAAAAATACATTTTTGTTCTACCAACATCATCTCAACAAAAACTGAAAGAAGAACTGTGTGATTGCCTTGAACAGGAAATATCTATTAGATTATGAAACTTTTTTAAAAGGAAAAAAAAATGTTTTTTGAAATGTTTTACGATTTTAAATTTTAGTATTTTATTTCATTCATATAAAAATTTGCTAATTAAAGTTACATTCAAAAAATATTTGTCCTACAGATCCACACAAAATGATTTTTTTTCAATTTTTTACTTAAAAATATTAGCTTTACATATTAGAATTTCTGATAAATGCTAACATTTACTAAAGCAATACACAAAAAACTTTTTTAAAAAGAAATAATAATATTAATTAATAAGGTACAAGTTAGTAATGAGTTCATTCTATTTTTATACACAATTGATCCAGTAAAAAAACATAATTTTTATGTTAGCTCTTTAATTGTTATAAACAAAAACATTTTTATTTGGCATTTGTAGATAGCAAACAATTCCGCATTTTCTTCAATATTATACTTGCTTCCAAAAATAGCTACTCCCTATATGCACAAGTACCTTGAAACAAATAATAAATTTTAGCAATTTATACTAGCCTTGGATATTGCCATAATAACGCTGACCACAACTTAAAAAGGTTTGCTTTACGATCTAGTCTAACACTTTACACATATAAATCAATTTTGTTTGCTGTTGATCTATTCTGTTTGACATCTCTTTGTAGCAATTTTTTCAAAACATTTCAGTAAACTATTTTCTATTTCCCTTGTTTTCCTTGATACTTTTCATCTTCTGAAGTGAAGATAAGTTACCATTAATCTTACTAGACATCAGTCCTCAAAATCTTGTTTTCAGAGCTTCTAAATGAATTTTTTGTTTTGCTCTTTGTGTTATTACAATACCTAAGAAATAAGTTTTATAGCGCAGGTCAAGAAAAGTTGCTAACTCATCATATTTTGATTGAACTAAAAATCTCATTTTTGATCAATTTGGTATTCTCTATACTGTCTCTTTCTTTTCCAGGTATTTTAACAATGTAAAAACATATGGAATGGCCTCAGAAATTCACAAAATACCTATGCTGGGTATTGTTGTAATTTCTTTAAACGGTTTGAGAAGTTTGATACATTGTTCCGTTAACTGCCATTAAGCAGGAATAAATTACTTGGCAGAATTATATTCGGTATAAAGATCTTGCTTCTATAAATGTTCCATCTTTCTGCTGTAGCATAAGTACTTTTGCGATATTGATACCTGTATGTGAACCAAAAAATGTTATGTTTTCAGTTAAGTAATATAATAGTCTTTTTTAACATATCTGTTACTGCTGGTATATTAAAATTGGTGTAAGTAAGTGAACCGTCATGTTTTCTCCCGCATTCCAGTGAAGAATCAGGTAACTTTGCGTTCTGCTACGAAAGGTTGTTTTGGATGTGTTTTTCAGATAAGTTTTAGCTGGAAACACTTCTTAAATTTAGAATAAATAAAGAAACTACTGCGCAAAAGAACACGGAACAAAATAAATACATCGTGAGTAATATGTTTTATTAAAACATTTTTGAAATATGTTTAAATAAAAGATAGATTAAACATGTTTTGATATACATGTTTGCTTTTCTTCTGAACCACGCAACGATGTTTTTACACAGTAAACAAAGTGCAAGTTTGTTGTCTTCCCTATAAATACATTAACAACTAGTGTAATCCGGAAACAATACAATTGCTCGTAAATGTTCTAAAGCTTACGCAATAGAATTACACCTATTGTGTAATACGTAAAAAACAATGTTTGATATAACTAATAGTTAACAAATAACATGCCGACACAGGAAATAGAACTTTCTATAAACTTTTGAAACATATGGACTATAGAAACTCTATAGAATTTCTAAAGAATGTCTTTTAATTTCTATAGAAATTGCTATAAAACTTTTTTTCTATAAAAAAGAAAAGTTAAAAAAAAAGTTCTTATAAAATTTATATTAGAGTTAACAGAAAATCAATTGAGTTCTATAGAAAATTCTTTAGAACTTTTTTTCCTGAGCAAACACACATACAATACCATAAAGCCTAGTTACCTGTAACATGATGACGGTGTTTAATTAACTAATTCAGAATTCAGTGTCATCCGATAAAATTTTCTTAGTTTTTAACATATATTCAGCTAATTGGCGGAGAGTCAAGCCGATTATTTGGTATTTGGCAAAATCACAGTTTTTGACATCATTACTAATTAGCTTTCTTATTTAACTTTTATGGTTTTGAAATTAAGTGAACTAATTTTTGTCTTTTGTAAGCACAAAGAGATGTTAAAAGGTCTTTTTTTAACACACGTGGTAAGTTTAGGTATTAAACTATTAAAATGACTTTGTTTTTACAGCATATATTTAATTTTTTTGCTTTTTTTTTTATTTTTTAAAAATGTATGTCTTTTTAGAGTAATACAATTAATACATAAAACATTAATATATATTAAAAGAGCCAATATTTTAGGAAACAATGAAGGAATATTTTTTCGAAAGTCTTCAAGCGATCCTTGGACTCAACGAATAAAATGGAAAGAATTACTATAAATATTAAACGTATAATATTTGCGCTCAGAAGTTTAAGAATATAAATCTTGTATTGCATCTTTTCATACTGTAGTTTATCGTTACCATGTACGTCGCCGCTTTTTAAAACTTTTGTTATTTTACAAAAAAATCAAAACTCGGTAAACTTAATAAAAATAGTTTCGTAAATTAATTGTTTAAAGTTTTACATTTTGTCAGACGAAAAATAACTTATTTTTAACACAGACTTTATACTCGCTTTAATATATTGAGTTTTTTCTTCTTTACCAGTCAGCGGAGCTCTGTAATACGGTAACGACTTCTAGGAGCAGAAGAATTAATTCTATAATTCTTTTAAAATTAACACAAATGTATATATATATATATATATATATATATATATATATATATATATATATATATATATATATATATATATATATATATATATATATATATACTATATATATATATATATATATATATATATATATATATATATATATATATATATATATATATATATATATATATATATATATATATATATATATTTATATATTTATATATATATATATATATATATATATATATATATATATATATATATATATATATATATATATATATATATATATATATATATATATATATATATATATATATATATATATATATATATATATATATATATATATATATATATATATGTATATATATATATATATATATATATATATATATATATATATATATATATATATATATATATATATATATATATATTATTTCTGAAATTTGTATTTGAATAATTGTTTTTAATCGTTATTGAATAAAAAATAATAACGATTTTTTTTATTTTTAAAAATTTCTAGAGTAAACAAAATATATTAACATTGATAAACGCAAACCCATGTTAATTATTTAAACAACGATTTTGTTTTGACTAGCAAAGAAAAATTTAAGTTTTTAAATATTTTTTAAATTTTTAAAAGCGTTTCAAACTTGCGTTTTATAAAAATATAAAAAAGTTTTGTCTGCTTTGTGCATATTTTTGATACGTAGTTTAGAACGCGTTCGCTTTATAACGCTTCGTTCGTGTTATTGTAAAAATATTTAACTTTTTAAATAAATCACAAAGAAACAAAGCTATAGAGAAAAATCGTTTTCAACGATTAAATCTTTTTTTTTTTTTAATTTTAGGAAATTAAAAAAAAAATTAAATTAAATATAAAAGTCTTAACTATGCAACTAAAAAAAAAAAAACTAAAACAAAAAAACAAATACTTCTACGCCAAACTTTAATCGTGCAAACTTAAAAAAACACTCAACTGAAATAATTTAAGTATATTTAATAATTTGAATCGTATCTGTTTATAATAAACGTTCGTAAAAATTTGTTTATTAAAAATTAAGTTCCTTAACTTATAAACAAACTCAAAAGTATATTCATTCTACGTATAATTACAAAACTCTTTTTTTTTTTTTCGTTTGTAAGCAATTTAACTTAATAAAATTAAAAAAAGAATAAATATGAGGCAATCTTTGTTAAGAATAAATTTAATTTGTTTATTGAACTATATTTTTATTTTTAATTATATATCAACTTAATTAAAATATAGTAACATGTTAAAATATTTTAACATGACCTGTATTATTTATAAACCGTTGGGCAAATGCCCTTATGGCACTATTGTTTTTGGATAATATTTTATTTTGATGAAGATCACATAACTTACATTTGATTTTAATAACGTAAGTCTTCTCTTTTTCTGTGATCATTGCATCGGCAAAGCATTGGCAAAGTCCCAAGATTTAAAAGTTTTTAAAGTAAATCTTTTGTCCTTCAAAATATAATCCATATTCGAACTTTAAATAATTTAGAGATAATATAAATATAAAAGGTTTTTATATACTAGTTTGTTTTGTTTTATAAAGAAAAATACATATTCATTAGTAAAAAATGGAGACTGTCATTAAACTATAACGTGCCTTAGTATTTATTTAACGGAACCTGTAACGTGCGCGTGCATAATAAAACCTCCGTTATATAAATATATTCAACGTAATATTAGTGTCATCAGCGGATGTTGTAGTCTACTCATGATTTCTTTACCTTATATTATAACTTGATTTATGAAAAAAAAAACTCATTGAATCGCACGCAGAAGAATTTTAACTAATTGTCTTCATTCAAATATTGTTAGTAACAGGTAATTTTTTTTTTTCTGTGCCGACCCCCTCCCCCTGCATAACTTGAATTATATACTAATAAACAAATAAGAAAAGCTATATACTAATAAACTAACTATAAGCTATAAGCTATATACTATTAAACTAACTAGAAAAGCGAAGACATTTTTTTTAACATGATAACAAAAATATTAAGACATTTTTTAAGATTTTATTTAAAAAAAATGTCAATTCTTATTTACAAATTTTTTTGCAAATGTTTTTTATTATAAATTCAGTAAAAAATTAATAAAAAATCTATATTACAAAAAACTTTTATATTCTGTATTTATAAATATGGAATATAGATTTTTTAAAAGTTTTTTACTAAAAACTTTAAAAAATTACTACTTTTTATTAAAAACATTGCAAAAAATTTGTAGTTAAGGATTGACAAACAATTTTTCATGTTGCTAAATATTTGGATAAAAAGTTTAGTGTCAAATTAATTGCTATAAAAATAAAAGATATATCGCAATGAAAAGTTACAATAATTATTTTTAAAGTAAATTCTTTTTTTTAATAAATACCTTTACATATTTTTACGCTGTTGCTCGCGCAACGGTACCGTCGCTTTAATTTCTTTCCTTAAAATTACGATAGTGAGCACTGATTGGTTAATTTATAGTTTCTCCAGAGAAATCTGATTGGTTAGTTTATTAAGTCACGGCAGCGAAGCTTGATTGGTCGATTGATTGGAAAGTTAAGAGAAATCGGTAAAATTAACACTTGAAGTTGGTGAAATCGTTGAATTGCATAAATTTACATTAGTTGAAAAGTTATTATAAGATAATTGAAAATCTAACATTTACTCATGTTGTGCATATGAAAAATGGAGGCTATTAATTCAGCAAGTTTTTATTTAAATCAAAAATTTGACTCATTTGCATCACTGCAAAATTTTATAAAGGAATATGAAAATCTGAATTTTGTTCAATTATGGAAAAGAGATTCCAGAAAAATATTAGCAGCTAAAAAAAGACTTTCAAAAGAGCTCAAAGAATCTCTTGTTTATTATGAAGTAAAGTACTGCTGCATTCAAGGTGGTGTTAACTTTAAGTCTAGAAGTCGAGGACTACGCAGTGCATCGTAAGTTATCTAATAGTGCCACAATAAAATTTGATGTGAGTCATGGGCTATTTTAATGACGTTTTATAAAGTTAGAATAGCCTATTCTATAAAGTTTGATAAACCAATTAACGAATTAATTTATTTCTGAATGAAGCTCTTACAAATTCAAGGGTGTTAACAAATTAAAAAAAAAGGTAAAGTAACTATATACAAAGTAAATGCTTATTCATGTTAAATTCAGTAATAGCAATAATAATAATAATAATAATAATAATAATAATAATAATAATAATAACATATATATATATATATATATATATATATATATATATATATATATATATATAAACATATATATATATATATATATATATATATATATATATATATATATATATATATATATATATATATATATATATATATATATATATATATATATATATATATATATATATATATAAACATATATATATAAACATATATATATATATATATATATATATATATATATATATATATATATATATATATATATATATATATATATATATATATATATATATATATATATATATATATATATATATATGTGTATATATATGTTTATATATATATATGTTTATATATATATATATATATATATATATATATATATATATATATATATATATATATATATATATATATATATATATATATATATATATATAGGTATGTGACATGAAATTTTTAAATTGATTATACACTACATTGTTATATATCATTAGAAAGAGCTTCAGTATTTTAGAGGTGAAAAAATTATCAAAATCCAACAAACCTACCAAAAGTTATGATGTTTTAAGTACCGATTTTTCTATATATGGAGTTGTTGAAGAAACTGTGGTCAAAATTAAATTTTTCATCAGTAAAATTGTTATAATTTTGTCAATACTTAACTAAAAAACTACATCTTGGTATCAAAAGGTAGATGTATGAAAGGGCTATGTGATTACGTTGGTCACTAGTCATTAGACGCTTCCAGGGAGTTAAAGGGGGCACTTAACCACTGCCTTTACTGTCCAATAAATGCAAATTTTATCCATAAAAGTGTGCACTTAAATGAAGTTAGTTGGTTTTTTCATACAAAAAGTTGTTATTATTGCATTTTTCATCCCAAGGAAACATTAAAAATGTATCTTATAGTTAGGATGGATGTGGTGGTGATGGTTTTATTCACACTAGTATATAAAAAAATTATTCTAATTAATATTTTCTTAATCAAAAATATTATAATAATTATAACAAATTAACTTTATATTCTACTTTATTACAAAATATACCAGGTTGACATACAAGTAAAATAACTCAATACTAGAAACAAACAGTTAAATACTAAAAACACAAATACTGACTCAGTCTTTGATTTGTATCATCATCTAAACAAATAAAACCAATCATTTGTATTATTTTTAGCATTTATCAAAATTGCTAAAAATTTATATATAAAGTGTTTATGGTATATTTATAAAACAATAAAAATACTTGGTTAGATAATTGTCTCGCTATCTTTCCTTTGTTTTTAAAAAAAGTTACTTGCAATTGATAAATTACTGTTGTTTGCTTTGTTGTTGTTAACTAAAACCATACAGACTATATGGTTTTGTTTGACAACAATTTATATTACAATATAATATAGTATAGTATACTATATATATAATATAGTATATAATATACTTTTTTATTTCTATAGTATACTATATTATATTAATATATATAGTATTTGTATATATGATAAATACTATATTATAGTAAATAGTATTTGTATATCATATACAAATTAAATGTTATGACAAAAAAATATTTTGAGTTTTATAATACATTTTTTTTCAATGATATTTGACGAGTGGATAGAGAATAGGTATAAAAATAATGCAGTGTAGTTTAAAAAAAAAACTCAACATTCTATAGATAATAATTTTATGTTAGAACAGCAAGGTATTTTTCGAAATCAATAAAACCATTATAAAATTTAATAACTATTCAAAAAAGTAACATAAAAAGATAGCTGAACTCTTCTACTTTTTAAAAAACATCTAGGTCAATATACATTTCCTGAAAAAAAAATGCTTCAAAAGACCTTCCAACAACACAACCTCAAAACAGACTTCAAAAAATGTGGCACAGAATTTTATGAAGAAATTCGGTTCCGTAAAATGCGATTTCCACATACCTAATATATATATATATATATATATATATATATATATATATATATATATATATATATATATATATATATATATATATATATATATATATATATATATATATATATATATAAATTTACAGGGGCGGATCCAGCATTTTTTGGTCTTTGAATCACCTAACTTCCACACACGGAGCCAAAAATTGCGATGGTAGAGAGCAAAAAATAGATAAAACATTTTTTGTGATATTCTCAACTAGGCTTATATTTATCTATAAGTTTTAAATTTCATTGTAAAATATATTAGCGTTCAAAAATTATGGCCATATTATTACAAAAAATATTTTATCAACTTGTTGTTCTCACATTTGGGGCAGGGACGTCTTAAATTTTGGGGCTTTTTTGTTCTCAGGCTCCAATCATTGCAATTTTTAACAAACCTTCCTTATTTGACATAAGCATAAACAAATAAATGTTTGGAATTCGCTCCATGTCTGGAAATTAGCTATCTCAAAGACTAAAAAATGCTGGATCTGCGCCTGATATATATATATATATATATATATATATATATATATATATATATATATATATATATATATATATATATATATATATATATATATATATATATATATATATATATATATATATATATATATATATATATATATATATATATATATATGATGTTTTTTCAAATAAATATTTTTAATTGTAAGATTTTCTATAAAATATTCTTTTACTTTTGTTAAATATTTTTAAATTACTTATGAATTGGTTTAGAGAATAATTAGTTTTCATTTCATTATTTAATATTATGTTCCACAACTTTGGTCCTCGGTTTACAATAGAGAATTTAGTAGCGGAATAATAAGTTTTGGATTGAATGTAGTTTTATTTTGAAAATCTTGTAGGGTATATGTGATTAATTTTTTCAAAAATTGAATAAAATAAGATTGGTAACATATTTTTATCAAGTTTGAACTTGAAAATAAGAATTTGATAGAGGTTTAGTTTATATACATTTAGGATATTGAGTTCATTAAAAAGTGTTTGTGTGTGTGAAAAACGATCTACGTTTGAAATTATCCTTATAGTCTGTTTTTGTTTGCTAAGCAATTTTTTTATTTTTGTCGCGTTAGTGCTACACCAAGCAATGTTCGCATAACTTAAGTAGCAATGAATAAAAGAAAAGTAAATGTTTTTTAAACAAGATCGATGTAATAACTGCTTTGCTTTGTACATTATTCCTAAATTTTTTGATGTTTTATCTTCAACTACACCCATGTGTTCCCTCCAGGTTACATTTTCGTCTAGAAACGCCTAAAAACTTTATTGATTGCTCTCTCTTTATTAATTGATTGTCAATAAAAAGGTCTGGGAGTTCTAAGGGAGTATCTGATTTTTTATGTAGGCGATGGAATAAAGTGTATTTTGTTTTAGTAATATTTAAAGATAATTTGTTTGATTTAAACCATTGGGTTAGTTTGTCTAGTTCTTTGTTTAATGTTTGGAATAATATATTGATATCTTTATTGGAATAAAACAAGCTGGTATCATCTGCAAATAAAATTGTATTTAAAATGTTAGAAAATTTATTTAAATCGTTTATATAAACAAGAAATAGAAGTGGCCCTAAAATTGACCCTTGAGGAACACCACATTTAATTGTCTCATAATTAGTTTTTCCTTCATCATAAACTATATACTGCTTCCTATTGGTCAAATAACTCTCGAACCAGGACAAGTTAGTATTTTTTATACCATAACTTTTGAGTTTCGATAGAAGGATTTGATGATTGACTATATCGAAAGCTTTACTTAAATCGATAAAAAGACCTAGGGTATACTTGCCTTCATCAAACGATTTAAATATGTCCTGAACAAGGTGAATGATTGCATGATCGGTGGAATGGCCAGATTTGAATCCAAATTGTTTATGGTAAAGAATATTATTTACATTTAAAAAAGAATAAAGCCTATTATACATAACTCGCTCTAATATTTTAGAAAAACAATTAAGAATTGAGATTGGACGGTAATTTGCAACTTCAGAAGGATCGCCTGACTTAAAAATTAGAATGATTTTTGCAATTTTTAGGTTTTCTGGAAAAACACCATGTTTTAAAGATAAATTAAAAATATGTAATAAAGGAATTGTTATGTATTTTATCGATTTAATAACGACATTACTACTTATAGAATCGAAACCTACACTTTTTTTGGGCTTTAACAAAGAGACTGGGTCTAATTACTATCACTTCATGCCATTATCCCACCGTCTTACTTTAAACGATTTACTAAGGGGAGGTAATAATCTGAAACTTAAATATGTATTTTTTTAAAGCGTTTTCAATTAAATATATAACTAAAAGTTTATGGTTGTTCACTATTTATTACATCATTCAACACCATTACCACACCATATTTTATTTAATGATTAGCTGTTTGGCAAGTTTAGTAATTTACTCGGGGGAAGGCTAAAGTTCAGACAGATATTTGTAAACTAATTTTACATATTTATATAACAAATTTATTCAGTTTAAACAGAAATTATACAACTATAAACTAATTACTATTTATTTTATAGTTGTTTGAATTTCAATCATTTTACTGTAATAAAGATCAGACTGTCTTACATTGAGCGATTTATAAAGGAGAGATATTAATTCAGAGAGATATAATTTATATCTGTCTGATTTTTACTTTTACTGTTATATAATAAAAGTATTTGTAAAAAAATTTGATGCAAATAAATAACTAATTAGTATATAGTTGTTTATTTTCTATTATTACGACACTTTCTTATATCGTCTTTTTTATATTACTTTTATGTAAACTTTATTTCTAATATTCTTGTGGTTTAAACGTTTTTTTCTCTTTGTTTATGTTGACAAAGGTAGTACGGACGTTTTAGGTACACTTCTAACAGTTATAACCCGAACGAGCAATCTCGTTTTGAGTTTTTCATAGGGGGATGGAATAATTCAGGCAGTGGTAATAATCTACTACATTAAGCGCAAACAATGTATATAAAAACTCTTTGTAAAACGTTTTTTAAAACAAATAATTTTTATGAACTTTTTTAGAACTTTTTGAAAATATGTATTCAATAACGTTTGTAGACATATGAAAAAGCTTATTTTGTAAAAAATAAGCTTTTTCATATGATATTTTTTTTACCTTAATGCGATTTGAAAAACGGCTGCACAAATGGATGATACAATGAATATGTTGAAATGAGATAATTTGAGAGAATTTTAAAATGAAACCCAACATTATTAAAGATTACTATCAATGTATGTCAGGAGTAGAGGGTTAGGCATTCATAATACGACTTGATCCATCCTGACGGGTAGTTCAAATGAAATCATATTATGATTGCCTAAGAAAGACAATTAGATGGTATAAAAAAGTAGCACTTCATCTCTTTGATATTTTTTTGTTTAATACTTACTGTCTAAGCAGCATATATGGAGTAGATAAAACAATTTCCTTGCTTATTTTTTAAAAAAAAGATGTTACAGATTTATTGGGTTAACGTTTAAATGAATTTGTGCCTCGAATAACCAATAATAGCTTCCACTACTTGTCTTCAATACCACCAAATGAAAAAAAAAAATTCTCGACAAAACCATGTCGAGTCTGCTCTAAAACAAAACGTAAAGAAACACAAAATGAATGTGCTGTTTGTGAAAATGAATCTCTTTTATGTATTGGCATTTACTTCAGAATGTATCATTCAAAAGAATAGGTTTACACTATAATTTTCATGAAATAAAATTAAAACAATATCAATATTTTACTTTTATCTGTTTTAAGGTGGTATCCAGCCATTAGTTCTATTTTTTTATATTTTACACATAATTAATACCTTTGATGAATTATTAACATAGTAGATAAAAATCTAAAAGGTAATGCAATTTTTTTTTTAAATTAATAAAAAATAATTGCTGACTCAGCAAAAAAAAGTGAAAAACCACCAGCACAACAATCTTTTGCAGTTTTTTTTATCTAATTTTTGTGCAAAATAGTTTTTTCTAACAGATTTTAATTTTTTTCTCTTTTTTTTTGTTTCATCTGACATTTTTTTGTTCATATTTTTTAGCTGTATAGAGTTTTTTTTATTTGCACCAATTTCAAAGTAGCTACCAGATTTAATATTAAGAGCATCAAATACAGAAGATAACTTAGCAAACCAATCATTATAAGTAATGGTTGCAGAGTAAACAGCCATTTCAACATCAACTTTAGAGGTGAATATAGCTTTAGGGGATCGGTACCAAATTAGTTGATTAAAGGCTTCGTTTCCATTTTGAGTCATGCCATACAAACATTTTGCAAGCATATCTGTATTTGCTAGATCTTGAAATACTGGCGTCATCTTTTCCATAATGGTAACGGTTAAATTCACCTTTTTCTTGTATGTAACATGACCAGTTGCCCTATCAGACTGCCATTTACACCAGGTTTTTTTACCCTTGGTGCAAAACATATGACAATATTATTCAGAGGTAAAATTAGTGCAATAATGAAGTGAAGCTATTACAGAGTTCCTCATTTCCAAAAGACTATTTAAATTTTTTTTGTCGAATAGCCATTGCAACATAATTTTGCAAGATGTTAGTTACTATATCCGTGAGACGACCTTTACCAGATATACCTTTTCCGTCAGATAGTTTTACCCGTCGTAATTCATTTCTTTTAAGACGCAGTCGATTCCCTATACGCTTCTGGTAATGCTCATACATTCTAGCTTTATTGGAACAAGGTCATCACCATAAGGTTTTTGTGCAATAACTGTGCTAAACGAGGTAGTGTCTCCATCTCCGAGATATTTAGAATAGCAAATGTTATATTTATTTAGTGAAGAGCAAAATATTTCTGTTGCACCAGCTGACTCCATCGCACCAGCTGATTTAGTGTGTCTTACTTGGCAGGAATGACTGACTTTCAACTTCTCATATTTGAGTGGCCCTTTTTTTCCTTCCCAAAATTGACATCCTTTACAAAACTTGGATAATGTAACAGTATCCAACACTTTGTTGTTGTCGTGAGACGTTGCTACCACAACACCGTTCAAAGAAGAATATCCTCTCCGCTGCCAGGTACCATCAATAGAAACACCACAATCAATAACATCATTAATATTAGAGTCAGGTTTCAGTATTCTCCTAACTTTCATAGCAGCATTTTTCATACTTTGCTCAGCAACTGATTTATAAGCATCGTAAAGTTTGCTATTAATACAGTCAAAACTAGGTTTCGATAAAGGTGGTAGCATGTTTATTATGGAGGTAAAAGTTAACATTGCATCTCTGCCTCTGCCAATCTTCTTGAATGCAATAACACTGCGTTTATTAATTTCATTAGTATTTATACCAGGTTTATTGTTTTTGACAACAGGAAAAATGTATCTTTAAAAGCAAAACCACTCCAATAAATTTGAAAAAATAAAGAAAAAACCTAAGTGTCTTGAATGATCATGCAACATGGAAAGCTTTGTACCACATATATTATAAGGAGCATACTTTTCAAAACAAATTTTCATTTGTTTAAAATGCATAAAAAATATAAATTCGTCGTTATCAAATAATGTTTTTTCAAGATTGTTTTTTAGCTTTTTACTACTTGTAGAACTTCCTGCGTTTGTATCAAATTGCTTTTGGTGTAATTGGAATTATTATGCTTATTGCCGTTAAACTTTCTTTTCCTTGGTCTTTTATTCTTTTTTTGTTGGCCATAATATACTTTTCAACAACTTTTTAACTGTAATAGGTAAGATACAAAAATTAAAAGTGTAAAGCACTATTTCATCTGAATTCAAAAAAGCAACAAAACGATGTTAAACCGTTAAAAATAGCAATGTAACTTAGATTTATGACAGTTAGACCAATATAAACTTAAAACATTAAAAAAAAGAATAGTTACAGGCTTAGCATGTCTAGTTTTCAGAGACTAACTTATAGGATAAAACGGTTGCTATGGTCGTTGCTATGTGATTTAAAAATACCTTAATGTGTTTGAGAAAAATATGCTTGATATTCTTACATTATTTTTGACAAAATATTTTTTCTATTAAATTTTACAATGTTCAATTGTATGAATAACATTTTTTCAAATTATTCATTTTTTTTCTTATTTTTTAGTAAAATAATGGCGGGATACAACCAGGTTTAGGGTTAGGGTTAGGGCTAGGGCTACTCCTAACCCTAACCCTGACGGCTATTTCTGTTTTTATCTGCATATAAATTAGGTTCCTGGGATCTTCAAAACAAAAACTTAAATATAATCTTTTGGAATGGTGACAAAAGTACTACTTTGTACATGATGAAAAAAGGAGTGCTGGCAGTGTTGTGGCACTGTACAGGTATTGAAGATCCTGAAATACGTCACCAGTTTTGTCCCCGCACTGATGATAGTTGGTGTAATTATTGGAAAAATGTTATGCAGTACAAGCCATCATTTAGTTTACCAATTACAGTAAAAACAGCAATTTATCCTATTTTTAAGGATTTATGTAATGATGATCTTTTGAGTCGCTGTTTAGATGGATCTACTCAAAACCCAAATGAGGCTCTGAATCAAATTGTGTGGAAAAGGTGTCCAAAAGATACATTTATTTCAAAAACCACATTAGAAATCGGAGTTGCATCTGCAGTAATAAATTTTAATGATGGTATATCTGGACTAGTGCAACTTTTTGATAAGATTGGAATATCTTTTGGAGCAAAAACAATAATCGGTTCAATCAAAAAAGACACTCAACGGATTCAAAATATGAACAAAAAATCAACAAAAGAGGGAATAAATAGAAGAAAGTTGATTAAAGCTGTCAGAAAAGGTTATTTCGACAAAGAAAAAGAACTAGAAGGAGAGGAATCATACAAACTTGGAAATTTTTGAAATTTTTTTCTTTATGTTTTGTTTTCTTTGTTTCCAGAATTCTTTTTGTGGGTTAACGAAAACATAGATTTCTAAAGATCTAGTAGAGTTTTTATCTTGAAATTTTCAACACTTGTTTAAAATATACTGTACTAGTGCCTAAAGCAGAATAAACCTATATACTTAAAGACTTAATGAGATATCAATCACTAATCACTGAACTATTTATCGAAAAGAATAAAAATTAAAAGAATCTCCGCCATTTTTGAACAGTTAATCAGTTTTGAAAACTTTTGCTTTAGGCACTAGTTAAGCATATATTGTCTTACTGTAGCAAATTTTATACTGATACCAGTTGTAGATCTTCAAATAATCATGTTTTGCTTTTTTGTTAATTTTTTGAATTTTTGCTGACTCATCAAAAAATAATTAATTTTTTGAATTTTTTTTTTGTTTTAAATATTTATTTTTATGATGGTTGTTGTATGTATTTATTTCATAATGTAATAATATACAATCTAGTATTTACCAATTATTTTGAAAATGAAGAAAGTCTAATCATAATATAATTTGGTAAAGAAAAAATTAAGTTTTAAAAGTAAAATGAAAAGGTTGGATCTATTTTTAAAAATTCACGAATCTGAGGCAAATAACGAAGCACTTCCTGAAATATATATTGAATTTTTCAAAAAATCCGAAATATTTCCTAAAGATAAACTTTGTGAACTAAATAGAATTGTACAGACTTTTATTTCGAAAGTAAAAAATAAGCTTAAAAAATATTGTAGAAACAATAAAAATTTTAAAGTACAAAAATAGTTGGCTAGGAAAAAATTTCATTGATTATAGTGTGTCTTTTCATCCTAGACCAGGAAGACCAGTTAAGGAATGGGGAGATCTTTGTGAAAGAAGTAAAAAAAGCAAATATTGCAGGTTAAACTAGTGAATACCATGAAGCTCTATCTCTTGCTGCGTCAAAGAGTGCTAAAGCAGCAGATGAAAACAATTCAGCTTATATTTTGAAAATAATTTCTAAATGTGTTAATGTAGCTCAGATGAAAAGAGGTATTGATTCCTTGACTCAAACAACTATCAAAATAGAGGAGGCTCTTGTTCTGAAAAATCAAACTGACTTTAGTAATTTACAATACCAAATGATGAGAAATTCAGCCCTTTTTCACAATGTAAAAATATATCTTAGTCTTAATAAGCTTGGGGAAGAAAAGCTGAAATGTTATCCAGATGGTGTTCAATTTACTGAAATGTCAGCGAAATGCTCATTACAAAGTATGCTAAATCATACAGTTAATAGGATTATAGATAAATTTGGTTTTAAGAAAAGTTGTAAAATTGAGATGAATGGAGTTTTATATGTAAAAATTGGGTTTGATGGAGCTTTAAGTCAAACTATTTTAAACAAATATTTGACAACCTTAATTTTACTGAAGAATCAAAGCAAGAAAATAGCCTGTTTAGCACAACAATGGTACTTTTTCTGTTTAAAGTTGAAAACATTAACATTTGGAAAAATTCTAAAAGTTCTAGCTGCCATTTGTGTAGACCTCTTCACTTACAATATAAAAAAGAGACATCAGAGTTGTGCAAAAAATAAAACTGATTTTCAAATTCAAATGAATTAGTTAAAACCCTTCTCAACAGATTTGAGTATTGCTGGTAGAGTAATAACTATTAAGGTTACTTTTAAAGTTGGTATGAACATGTTTGATGAAAAAGTAATAAATCCATTGAATGACACTGAGTCAACTCAGTCTTGTAATGTGTGTGGTTGTAAGCCCAAAGAGATGATATAGATATAGTTTAAAAAAAGCCTGTTAATGAGAAATCCCTTACTTGGTATTTCAAATTTGCATTGTTGGATAAGAACTTTTGAATTCATCATACATTAAGGTTATAAAACGGGAATCCAGAAGTTTGAAGATAGAACTGAAGGAGAGAAGCTTACTGTAAATTTAAAAAAGAATTTTATTAAATCAAAGTTCAGAGAAAAGTTGAGTCTCATTGTTGACCAGCCCAAAGTAGGCTTTTGTAATAACAATGATGGAAATATTTCAAGAAGAGCATTTGAGAACTCCGCAATTTTCTCTGAAATAACAGGGGTTGATATGGAAGTTATAAAGGGAATGCACATTGTCCTTATTATATTATCTTCTAGGTACTATATTGATAGTAATCAATTGAAGTTTATTGTACTGATACAGCTAAAATTATAATTATTAAATATGGTTGGTTTATAATGCCACCCAGTGTTCAGAAAGTTCTTATACACGGTTGCTTCATTTAAAGCAATTTGATTTGCCTATTGCCCAATACTCTAAGAAAGCTCAGGAAAGTCTAAACAAGCAAATTCGAAATGTAAGTTTGCATCATACAACAAAAATATCAAAAATTAACACAATAAAAGATCAGGTGCACTATCTTTTGATTAGATCGGTTCCAAAAATCTCAAGCATTTCATTTGTAAAACACAGGAGTTATTGAGGCAGAACTTTGCCTCCAAAAGTAGTGAACATATTAGTAATTTAAATTGTAAAGAAAATATGACTCGGTTATTTTTGTATTATAGATTGCGTTAAAAACTCATAACGCGTTTTGTTACGACCTGCGCGCATTTAGTAAATTTGTGCGTCTTGAACGCGTGTTCGAGTGTTGAATGCGTGCGCGAGCATTTGTGTAATAATAAAATAATGGTATAATTTGGGTCAAAGAAGCTAAGATTTTTACTAAAAATGTTCTTTACAAATACAAAGTCCTCTAACGCTCGTTTTGACGCGTACATGTGCGTTATACTGGTAATAAGTGCATGTGAAAATTATATTAAGTTATTAATTAGAATCATTGACCCCAAAAACCCCTATTTTGATGAATAGTGTAAGCTCAACGAACATGTTGTTAATAGTTAGGTAATTTTTGCCGTTTTTAACTTAATCCGGGTCACTGCGCAACGTCAAGGAAGTTTTTTTATAATTGAAGGTTTTTTTATAATTAAATCCAGAAGTTTTTATAAGTTTCCAGAAGCATGCAGAAGCTTCCAGAAGTTTTCAGAAGAAGCATCTGGAAGTAACCAGAAGCATCCAGAAGTATCCAGAAACATTCAGAAGCATCCAGACGTATTCAGAAGTTTTCAAAACCATCAAAAAAAAGCATCTAAAATTTTCTAGAACAGGTTCACACAGGTTTATTTTACTATATAGAGAGTTTATCATTAACAATAAGTATTATCAAGACAGTTTAAAATTATTATTTTTTTTTAATTATTATATATTTTCATAGCAAAAAATTTTTTTTATTTTTTTTACTTTCCATTATATTATTACTTTTATTAAAAGTTTTTAAAGAACTTCTCCACGCATTAATCTATGTGAAATATAAAACTTTAATATATCTCCGAATTATAAGTACATTTGCGTCGACAAACTCTCATATCTAAATTTCAACGTAATTTTAACGTATTTTCAACGTTTATTTTTCAACGTTATTACAACATTTTTTTAAATTGAAAATAAACGTTGAATCAACATTAAAATTTCAACTTTTTTTTAACGCTGAGCTACGATTAATAAACGTTGAAATTTAGATCGTAGTTTTTCACCCATATATCAATCATTTCGCAACGTTGAAATAACGTTGAAATAAATAATTACATCAATCATATTTTTCAGTTACATCAATCTAATCATTTTGATTTTTTTTCGAAATCTAATCAAATTTTATTAAATGTAAATTAATTTTTAAATACTAGAATAACATAGTTTTTTGTAAAACAAGTTAATTGGTTGCTTGAAATAATAACTTTACTAAAAATGTTCATTACATTTAGTTGCTACGGGCAATACTGTCACTTTTGACAGGCATGTTGCTTAATGTTATCTTGTTACTAAACTTGTTGCTGTGAATGTGTTGAAATGCTTATCCAAGTTTTTAATTAGCATTTTTAAGTATATATATATATATATATATATATATAATATATATATATATATATATATATATATATATATACATATATTTAAGTTAGTAAAAAAATTGTTTCTTTAAACATATCTCTTCAGGTTAAGGTAAAAATACTTTTTTTATGTATTATTTTGACACAATCTGTAAGTATATAAGCAAGTTTTAAATAAAGTGAAACGTTTTGTTTATTTTTTTATATTGAATAAAAAATTAAACTTTGCTCAGAAACATTATTAGCAGAAAAATATTAACTTTTTTACATGACTAACTAGTAACTAACTGTAACTAGTAACCTAACTGTAGTGTTTGCGGGTTATAATAGTCTGGAGAGAAAACGTAATAAATGTTCCCTAGGTTGCGTAATGTATTTGTGGTGGTAGTTACGTTAACATTACAATAGGTTTGGGGAGGGTTATTAAGGGGAGGGAATTATGCACATTTATAGTTTTTAAGTGAACACAATATTTTTATAATTTTTTAGAAGAAGTTCTAAAAAAACTAAAACGTCAAATGTTTCTACTGCATAATTTCTAGTTTTTTTTTTGTTTTTTTTTACTGTATTTTATTTTGATTTTCTGTTGTTTTTATTTTTACTTTTTTTTTTTTTTTTTTTGTATTTTAAGTGGTTATCAGTTGTTATGAAAGGTTGATATTTGAAGGGGTGGGGAGATCGTAGATCCCCCCCACTCTTTCAAATAATAACCTGGGTAGGTGCCCACACCCCCGTCGGTATGGCCTTGGCAGGTGAGATTATTCTTTATGTGCGATTATAATTGCACACTACGTATAGGAGAATTGGGTGTTTAAAAACAGTTGCAACAGTTGCAAACAGTTGCGTCTAAAATTTTTATGATAAAGATTATTTCTTTTTTCAAGCACTAAATTTTTATTTAGTCAACTAAAATTACTTACACTAATTATCAGGTCGACTAATTTGAGTCAACTAAAAAGTTAGTTGACTAGTTGTAACAAGCTAAAACATAAGTCGACTAGTTTTAGTTAAACTAAAAGGTCAGTTAGGTAATTTTAGTTGTACTAAAAAGTTAGTCGGGTATTTTTAGTTAGCTAAAAAGTTAGCCGACTAATTTTAGTTAGACTAAAAAGTTAGCTGAGTATTTTAAGATAACTAAAAAGTTAGTCGGGTATTTTTAGTCAACTAAAAAGTTAGTCAACTAGTTTTAGTTAGCTAAAACATTAATCGACTAATTTTAGTAAACTATAAAGTTAGTTTGTAATTTTAGTCAACTAAAAAGTTAGTCGACTAATTTTAGTTAAAAATAAACTAAAATTAGTTGACTAACTAAAATTTTAGTTGGGTAATTTTAGTTAAACTAAAACTAACTTTAACTCCCACCCCTATCTCTATGTAA
Source organism: Hydra vulgaris (assembly GCF_022113875.1). Lineage (NCBI taxonomy): Eukaryota > Metazoa > Cnidaria > Hydrozoa > Anthoathecata > Hydridae > Hydra > Hydra vulgaris. Next base: position 12,135,229 of record NC_061156.1, on the reverse strand, counting down.
GCGTAATAAGTTTGTTATATATTACTTTAGCATATATACGGCAGCTCTAAGTTCTTTTGTTTGAGAAAAATGATTTTCTTTTTTCTGTTGTTTGTTCATAAAAATTACATCAATCATATTTTTCAGTTACATCAATCTAATAATTTTGATTTTTTTTCGAAATCTAATCAAATTTTATTAAATGTAAATTAATTTTTAAATACTAGAATAACATAATTTGTTGTAAAACAAGTTAATTGGTTGCTTGAAATAATAACTTTACTAAAAATGTTCATTAGATTTAGTTGCTACGGGCAATACTGTCACTTTTGACAGGCATGTTGCTTAATTTTATCTTGTTACTAAACTTGTTGCTGTGAATGTGTTGAAATGCTTATCCAAGTTTTTAATTAGCATTTTTAAGTATATATATATATATATATATATATATATATATATATATATATATATATATATATATATATATATATATATATATATATATATATATATACATATATTTAAGTTAGTAAAAAAATTGTTTCTTTAAACATATCTCTTCAGGTTAAGGTAAAAATACTTTTTTTATGTATTATTTTGACACAATCTGTAAGTATATAAGCAAGTTTTAAATAAAGTGAAACGTTTTGTTTGTTTTTTTATATTGAATAAAAAATTAAACTTTGCTCAGAAACATTATTAGCAGAAAAATATTAACTTTTTTACATGAAACCTTCGAATACTTACTTATCAATCCAGGTATAGCATTTTCTTGTTAGTAAAAAAAAGTTATGCAAACCCACCTCGGCTGTTTCATTTAAATTCGATTGTCTCCAACAATGATTTGATGGGTTGTTTAAAAAACAAATAAAAGTTATCATAAAGCATCTGTGGCTTCATTAGTTTAATAAAAAAATCTCCAGCGTATTGTCAGAGCATATAGATACTTAATATGAATGTGGAACAACACAGGAACAATTAAAAAATAATTTTTTACTGTAAAGCAAGTTCTGTAAGCAAACGAGATTGTTATATTTTATGTTAGACGACATCAGATGTATTTACTTCACTTGATGCTCTATAGGCTGCGTGCTTATAAAAGTGATCAGCATGCCAGATTTTAATATTTTAAATACCGAGCGGTATTACTTTAAATGTAAAATGCCTTTTCCTAATTTTTAATACAACTTTTTTGTTATAATTCTTATTCTTCAAAAGAACAAGAGAACCAAAAATGATAATTTAAAAAAAAAAATTCAATATAAATTTTGAAATTAAATTTATTTAAACATTGCAAACAATAATTAATAGACTTATTGGGAAAATGTTGAAAGGTTGAGAGCAAATACAATGACTTTTTTTTAATTATTTAAAAAAAAATTGAATATTAAACAGAAATGTAAAATTTAATTTATTTCTTTAGTAATAAAAAAATACATTCCATAATATATTTACATAACAAAAGTTAAATTTTTTACAAAAATTTAAATTTCGATTTTTTTTTTAATTGCATTAACAGCCTTGCTTAAATGTAAAAACATTTCAAAAAACACTTGCTAAATAATTTAAAGATAAATAAGTATATATCTGGATACACTTGTGTTATACATCAAAGCGTTTATTGGCTTCGTTGTAGAAAAGTTTAAGTGAGAAGTAATTATGGCAGAAGAATCACTTGAGATTTTAATGTTAAAATTTGATTAACTTTTTTATCTGGGATAGATAAAAGAGCCATACTTTTTATTTTATCTTACATAAATCTTTAATAGGTTCCAAAAATGAGTTAAAATTTATTTCTTTGCGATTCATTTTAACTTGTCGCGGGATTGGTAATAAGATCAATCCCGTTTGTGGTAATTGAAAGAAAGTCTTGCTTTTTTTAACAAAGTTAAATGTTTCAAAAAAGTCTCTAGAATATAATTTATGAAATAAAATACTAAAATCAGTTTTCTGAGAAGCATACCAATAGCTATCGATATCAGTGTCAAATGTTTATTTTAAATGATCTACTGCAATGATCAAAAGACGCTTTTCATTCAAAGTTTTACTTGTATAATTGAAAGAAAAACATTCTTTTTAATTATTATTGTTCAGTAATCAAAAAAAAAAAAAAAAAGGTGTAGACAAAGCAGCAGTTGTATCTTTAAGTGTTATTTTGTTACGCTGTCTTTGATTGCATTAAAAGCATTGATTGACTGATGCTTGGAAAAAGGCATTTCATGAGACAACAACTCTATTTAAAAAAAGGTTCTTATGAAATTTCGTACCCTCTCAAAATATAATTGGCCTTACTGATTGAAAGTTAATACAAGACAAAAAAACTGACAAGTTCAAGTTGAATTGTGATTTTAAACTGCAAACATGCTTGTACAGCAAACTCAGTTTATGAGCGAATATAAATAAGATATCATATGCGCTATAAATAAAAAATGTAACTCCGAAATGTTTCTTGAGTGGTCCTAGCATTCTATTTGCAATTGATGCGGTTGACTCTATTTGGGGTCTTACGTTAAGGTCTTTGGAGAACATCACACCAAGATCTTGATCAATTACAGACTTTTCGAGTGGATATTGTGTGCCATCCACGTTGGTCAATATGTAATTGCCCGCCAACTTGTTACATGCGTGGCCAGGATGCATAACTTCACATTTCTCAATGTTGAAATGCATAAGTCAAATGTGTGATCATTCCACTGTTTTTTCATTGTCAGCTTGAATAGTGATGCTGTTTAACTCGTTTTTTATTATGCCAATACTTTTAATATTGCCTTTATACAGTTTCATATGATGGCTGATTCTGTCCAACAGGTCATTAATAAAGATTAAAAAGAGCAATTGGCCCAAGACCAAGCTTAAAGCGCGTCCATAGTGACCGCTTGTCATTTGGATGTGATGCCGTTGATGAACAGTTCTTGACTTTGGTCGCGTAACCAATCTTGAACTAGATCTTGTTCAAGAGCCGTAAGCCCTTAATTTATGCAAAAAGCGTTTATGCGGCACATTGCCAAACGCTTTCTAAAAATCTGTGTATATGACGTCTACTTGCCTTGCAGAGAAAAATGGCATTTCTCTTAATGTCGCAAGTTTCTAATCGGTTTGAGACACAACTCTTTCAAAGTTATTTTGCTTTTGAGTATATCGGCCATTAGAAACTCAGTCTTTCATTATAATTGTTTGAAACATACTATCATTTTGCATATAACGGATGTGAGCAAGACAGGTTGGTAGTTTGATGCTTTTAAATTACTCCCCTTCTTAAAAATAATTGTTAAACTCAATTTTCTGCGCCAGTTGGGGACGAAACCAGTTGCGAACGAGCACTTTTAGATAAGCAAAGAGATTGGGGAAAAGTAGCTGCATATTGGTGCACGTAGCATTGAACTCAGCTTGTTGCTCCGGCGTTTTGTCTACACATATGTGAACACCCTTGTATTTCTCAAACTTGTAGTGTGACATGTTTTGAGTACTTCAGTTTGAGATAAAAATTTAAATATTGTGACCAAATGTGATTATGATCTCAATACATTCCAACTGCTTTAAAAAGTTTTTTGTATTCGTCCTGAACACGTGGAAGCCAATAAAATCCTATTGGTTTTCTATTTGCGTTTTTAGATTGTCTTTTCATTTTAAAATCTAGGATAGCTAAAGCTATTTGTTTAAACTTTTTTCTGAATGAAAAACACAAACAGAACAGGTATATTTACTGACATCATTTATGGATTGCTCCTAAGTCCTAGTTATCCAGGGACCAAGATAACGGAATTCTACTGTAAATAATCGTTGTTTTTTTTATAAGCTTAACGCTTATAGGCTCAGATTTAGAAAAAAAATACGCATATAGAAGCATATTCCTGAGCCTCGATAAACCATTTAAAAAGTTATATTATTACTTAATCAAAAATTTTAAATATATATGTTTCTAAATTTAAACCAACAAAAACAACAAAAACTGAAGTTTACAACAACATTAATTCAGCTACATTAAAACCAAAACAAAAAAAAAACAGAGCATAAGTCAACTTTTTTTTTTCTTATACCCATTAACCTTTAGTAACGCGCACACTTTTAGAAATTATTGAAATAGATATATTTTATTAGAAATATGCTTAAGCTTAAGGATAATTTTGAGCCTGTTTTTATTTTTTGCTTAAGCATATTCGAATCTGTTTCAAAAATTTCATATGCTATAAAAAAACAAAAACATGTATAATCCTCCCCATCATTATTACTTTTACTATACGTAATAAATTCAAAAAACATCAATATATATATATATATATATATATATATATATATATATATATATATATATATATATATATATATATATATATATATATATATATATATATGTATTATGGCGCGTTTCGTAAGTTTGTTTCCGATAAAAACTCTTTTGTATGTTGTGATGCATATTACTTTCGTTTCGAAAAAAATTTTGTTTTTTAATAATATTTCTAAAAATTAAACCATAAAAATTTAATATGTTCTTATACTGAAAAGAAAAATTCATTATAAACATTTTGGGATTTGAAGATGTTAATTTTTACAATTAAAATCAGTCTGGCAAACAAATTTTCTTTATAGACTTCAAAACGTCGTTTGGCGGATAATACTTGTTTCGCAAGTGCGACTTCCAAAACAGCTACTTTTGTATGTTGCAAAATAGTTTTATTTCGTATGTCAAGTAGCATTTCCGAAATGAACATCGACGATTTTAAATGTTTTGTAATATTCGGTACGAAAAAATGTAATTCCTCGTTCTCAATCTCCGTACAAAAGAAATTGATTTTTCCATTGCACGAATTTCTTTAAAAACCCTAATACTAAAGCATTTTGAAAAACAGATGCAGCATTTATTTATACTAAAAAAACAAATGTAACAAAAAAGCTTATCATTGTCAAAAAAAGTTTTACACTTTTTTCTAGAAAAAAAAAAAAAAAAAAAAAAAAAAAACCGTAGCAACGGTTTTTTTTTTTTTTTTTTTTTTTTTGCCTCCTCAGCAGCACTTTTTTGAGTAGCAGGACTTTCTTGCTTGTTTAATATAGTTTATTTTTTTAGGTTTTAGACAACTTTTTTTTAGACCATCCGCAGCATATTAGGACTAATTACCTGAGCACATTATTAACATGAGTGCCTCAATCTTCATACATATGCAAACAAAATGAGTGCCTCAATCTTCATACATATGCAAACAAAACTCGCGATGATGTTTTTTTTTTTTTGTTTTTTTGTTTTATGAAATTTTCGCTTTCTTAAAATTTTTTTTCTTCTGTGAAATTTTATAACATCGTTACCTTAAATATATTTGGGTATAATTTTTATTAAACTTCAAAATTATTTTGTATTATGAAAAAATCAAAAAAATGTAAAAAAACCCGCTTTTTTTTGAATTTGAATCCTCAAAATCAAATCCATAAACAAGACAACCAAATCTCTGTGCATAATATGATAAATAATTTAAAATCTCTACATTATAAACAAAACTATTTTTACCTTACAATAAAGTGTAGTGATAAACAAAAACATTAAGTAAATAATAGCTTGAAATAAATTATTTTTAAATGTTGAAAGACAAGCATATATTAAATGCTTTTAATGGAGCAGTTATCTATCTTTGTCTTTAACCAACATTTTAAGAACTAAATGTATACAAGTTAAATGTATTAAGTTTTTTTAGGTAATGATATCTTAGAAATATAATAATAAACTTTCACAAATATAAAATAAGGTAACGAATATAAAATGACGACAAGATCCTTTGATCTTCTGAAAGAAGATCAAAGGATCTTGTCGTTAGAACCTTAAATAAGTTTAAACAAGCATTACCAGTATCAAATTTTTACAAATTTCATAAGTATATATTATATAATCCAAGAAGAGATCACGCGAATCTACTCACCAATATTTTATATAAACCTATACGTTAAGTAAAGAATATAAAATCAACATAATAAGTAAGAATAAACTTTTTACAAATGTTAATAAGAAAAGACAAAGTTATTAATTCATGTTATTAATAATAACATAATACGTCATCTATTGAAAAAAATTAGGGTTTTTAATTTACTTTTAAAAATACAAAAAGTAATGAGTAGTTCGTAGTCAAAATTGGGCAAAACAATTTTATTTCAAAGGTGTGGTGCCCGATAAGCAATACAAAATTGATTAAAGTTCGTTTGACAGAAAGGTTCATTTAAAAAATCAGTATTTCTCAAATTGTATTTGTTGATGGGTTTCGGAGTAAAAATATCTTTGAAGACAGATTGAGACAAGTCATTTTTCCACATGAATACAAAGCATAAAACAATACATATATTTAGCTCGTGTATAATTAAACTTCTTATTTCAATAAAATAATGTTTTGCGTGAGAAAAGCAATTTTCAAAGCAGATAAAACGGATAGCATGTTTCTGACGGAGATAAAGACGTTGCAATTTACTTTTTTCAGTACTACCCGGGCGATATTAGCATAATTTAAATAACTGTGTTATTTAATTTTTTAATTTTCTTATGAGGTAGATTTGTGCTTTATATAAAACTTCTATGTTTTTTGGAACTTTAGTGCTAATGTAGTTGATATGATGATTCCAAGTGATGTTTTCATCAAGATAAACACCTAAAAATTTTGTTACGGAATCTCTTTTTATTTCAATTTGATCAATAAAATTTTAGGTAAGTTTAATGACAAATACCGTTTTTTGGAAAGGGAATGAAATAAGGTCCACTATATTTTATTCGAATTTAGAGTTAACTTATTACATTTAAACCAATTCAATACATGTCTAAGCTCTTTGTTTATTGTTTTAAAAAGTTCAAAGATATCACTGTTAGAAAGGAATAAATTAGTATTATCTGCAAACATAATACTTGCTAGTTTGGAGGCTTTATTTAAATCATTAATATAAATTAAAAAAAGGAGTGGATCAAGAAATGAGCCTTGTGGGACTCCACATGTTATAATAAGATAATTGGTATGATAACCGTCATTACTCGGAACAAATTGTTTACGGTTTGAGAAATAGCTTTCAAACCATTTTAAAACTTTGTTTTTTATACCATAGTGTATAAGTTTATAGATTAGAATTTGGTGTTTAGTCGTATCAAAAGCTTTTGATAGATCAATAAAAAGTCCTAGAGTATATTGTGATTTTATAAATGATTTTGAGATTTCACGTACAAATTGAATAATTGCATGTTCAGTTGAGCTATCCTTTTTAAAACCGAATTGATTAATGTAAAGCAATTTATTAACATGAAAATATTTGTATACTCTGTTATATATAATTTTTTCTAAAATTTTTGAAAATGTGGAAAGAACAGAAATGGGGCGATAGTTACTAATAGTTGATTTGTCCCCTTCTTTGAAAATAGGAATTTTGGCAATTTTTAACAGTTCGGGGAAAACAATTTGATGGATGGAAACTTTGAAAATTTTAAAAAGAACAACTTTTAGCTGTTCATAACAACCTATAACAACGTTTCCATTTAATTGATCTGCTCCAATTGCTTTATTTTTTTTTAACGATTTGAAGGCTCTTTTAAACTCTTCAAACAATAATTCAGAAGACAACTCATCTGAACCAATGCAATTATCAATGGGTACTAGAAAATCAGTAAATAAAGATTTAGTCATAGGGATTTTTTTAAAAAGTGTTAGACCTATATCGCTAAAAAAATTTGTTAAATTCTTGAGCTATAGTTCTAGGTTCGTATAAACTTTTGTTTTCGACTTTAACCATTTGTGGCAGAAAACCTGAACATGATTTTTGTTTTCCAATAATTCAATTAAGTAATTGGGATAAAAATTGTTTTTGATTTTTGGAAATTTTTTTAATAGATTTTTGTAGTCCTTGTAAATTTTTTTGTTTTTAAGTGTTTTTGTTTTCAAAAAATATTTAGTTTTTGTTTAATTTTGGACGATTTTTTGAAGCCCTTAGTCATCCAGGGTGTATTGCAGCTCTTAGTAGTTA
>NC_061156.1:12119776-12122276 GCF_022113875.1 Hydra vulgaris | reverse complement strand
TGAAAGACATAATAAATGCAAACACAAACCTGAGTGTAGTTCAGATAATTTTATGAACGAGTGTTCTTTAAAAAAATTACACCCTTTAAAGTTAAAATGTATGAGTGTGTGGCTATTGTGGCAAAGGATATGTGCTTACCATCAACTATTCGTGATTCTTTTAAATCTATATGTTTTTCAATTGAGGATGCTAACACCTTTTGGGAACTTATAAGACCTACAATTTATTTGTTTAATGATGATATTGAGAAATTTTATTCAAATTTTTATGGATTGTTGTCTGAAAATGATTTACCAGAAGTATTAGGCGGAGATGTAACTTTAGTAAATATTCTTATGGTTGAAGTTGCAAATCATCTTGTTATTCATCTCTCTGAAAAAACTGTACCTTCTGAACAATCTAATACTGTTAACAAATCTAATACCGTTAACTTGCTTTCTGAAAGACAAGTGAAATGTTTGCAATACCTTAGTGGGTATATTGTCCATAAACTTTATAGTAAATATCATTTCAGCAAAAACTTCTGCAGTCAGTTTAACAAACAATGTAAAGCAATTTTACTTGCATGTAAAACAGATTCTGATAATACTCAGACACTTATTGATGCACGTGACAGAGGGGGATTGTGGAAAACAAATAAAACAATGCAACAAATTTTTTTAAAGTGTGAAAATATTTTCAGAGCAAAAATTGCCCAATTTTCTACAAAAATTGTTAGCTCGGATTTACTAGATTTTATGATAGAGAGCACTGTAATAAAATCATGTTTTCAAAGGTTATGTTATGACATTGATCCAAAAGTAGATAAAGAGATCAGCTCAAATTTATTAGAACAAATATTGACATTATTTATACGGGTTCGTACATTTTCATTTGCTAAAGACTTAACTGAAAAGCACAAGTTGGCCAAAAAAACATTGAAAAAACATTCTCTACGAAAAGAATTAAAAAAAGCTAACAATCCTTCGTAAAGATGATAAACTATATATATATATATATATATATATATATATATATATATATATATATATATATATATATATATATATATATATATATATATATATATATATATATATATATATATCTTTAAAAGTCATTTCTTGTTATACGATATATATATATTTATATATATATTTAATATGTAAGTAGATTTTAATAAAAAGGCAACGTATAACTATTTTTAAATATATTTTGATGTAAAAATATATCAACGATATTTCGCTGACCTATTGTGGTCAGCGTCATCAGGTAATAATAAAAAACGTTACAAAATAACATAAAAACAAACCGTTTAAAAAGAAGACATTAAAAAGCGTCAAATATAAAAACCAATTAAATATAATAATGACGTCAGTTAAATTTTTGTCAAGATGGGTCCCCAAGTTCTTGCTTTAACCTTATCCCCGTCATCTCGATTTAGAACACCTTCCCCAATACCTATCTCATATCGAACTTTCGCTTTGTTAATCTCCAGAGATTCTCTAATTTTTCGTATCTTGTATTCTTGAACGACTGCCAAGGTCTTAGGATTTAGCCAATCAAAGTTACCACGGCATGTTTTGGAATGTTCCGTGGCTCCTGAACTCGACCATTTTTGATTTTTGCAAGCTCTTTGGTGTTCTGCACTTCTTGAAATGATTTTCTTTTTGGTTTCACGAATATATATATTTCCGCATAAGCATTTAAGTTGGTAAACCCCCGGATTTGAGTTCGGAGGTAGTTTAGTTTTGTTGTTGCATAATATATTACTTAAACTAGGAGCTGAAGTAAATATAACTCTGATGTTTTGTTTTTTAAATTCTCTTCGGAGTTTTGGGCCAATAATAGGTATCCAAGGTAGTTTAACAAACTTTTGATCTAACTGATTAGATGTAGTATTTTTTGAAATGCCGTCTAAATAGTTTTTGGTTATTTTAATAAGATTATTTTTATTATAGCCGTTTTCAAAAAATGTATTTATGAGGAAATCAATTTCTTGTGAGAGATATTTTTGAGAGCAGATTTGTTTTGCTCGACATAAAAAACCTTTAAAGACGCCAATGGTTATGCTCGGGTTGATGTTGGAGTTTGGTTTTATTTGAACATTTGTTATCGCATCCTTACGGTGTATTTGAATCTCATAAAATCCATTCATTGTATTTGTAATACAAATATCTAAAAAATTAAGTTGTTTTCTTTTGTTTTCAAGTTCAACGGTATATTTTATGGAGGGGTTTTGTTCATTTAAAGCTTAAAGAAATAATTCTTGCTTTTCTTTTGAATCGAAGCGAGCATGGCTATCATCCACATATCTTTTATAAGTTATTGGTTGGAATGAAATAACAAAGGCTATATCAAGTGCTCATTTTTCTATATTTTGCAAAAATACTTCAGCTATGACTACCATCAATGATAAACCAATTGGACCTGAATTAGGTAAAATTCGGACTTTATCTTCGTATAAAAAGTAACATATGCTTAACGATAGTTCAATTGATTGGTGTATATCTATGAGAG
>NC_061156.1:12043908-12118776 GCF_022113875.1 Hydra vulgaris | reverse complement strand
TTTTAATGTATACATATATAAATTATTCAAGAAATTAAAGTTATAGAAAAAAATTTTTCACAGGAAGTTGGGAATTAGTGTAGTTAGTTATGTAACTAATTCCCAACTTTCTATAAAATTTTTTTTTCTATAACTTCAATTTTTTGATATTTAGACATTCTTCCTTATATGTCTAGTGATGGTAAATTAATTTGTAGAAGACTAAAAATTAGATAAGTGTTTTTACTAACTTATTATTGCTCTGTTCTTTAAGAACATGGAGCACTCTATTTGTAGAATACACTAACATAATATATATATATATATATATATATATATATATATATATATATATATATATATATATATATATATATATATATATATATATATATATATATATATATATATATACATATATATATATATATTATATATATATATATATATATATATATATATATATATATATAATATATATATATATATATATATATATATATATATATATATATATATATATATATATATATATTTATATATATATATATATATATATATATTTATATATATATATATATATATATATATATATATATATATATATATATATATATATATATATATATATATATATATATATATATATATATATATATATATATATATGTTAGTATATGTTACAAATAGAGTACTCAATGTGAAGAACAGAGCAGTAACAAGTTAGTGAAAACACTTATCTTTCTTTTTTCTTTTATTCTAAGCTTCACCATTAATAAATCTTCAGCAAACTTATTCAGCAAGGATCTTCTTGAAGATCCAGTAATGGTGAAAATTTAGAGTAGAAGAAAAAGATAAGTTTTTTTTGCAAATAAATAAGGATGCTCGTGCTTATTTTAAATTTGTAGCAAAAAATTGTCACAATTAGAGCTTCAAAACAAAAATGCCCCAAAAAGTTTGTATTCTAAAACCCAATTGCGAGGGATTTCTATAGGGAATCCATGTATGAGTTAATAATTCATTGCCCTCATACGCAGAATTAAGGCTGCACACTTTTAGAGGTATTTTTATTTCCAGGCTGTATTAGTGACAATTTTTTGCAAAACATTACCTACCTTAAAAATAAATTTTAAGTTTTTACAACTGAATTCTGAAAATATTGTATGTAAAACATTAAACAATACTTTATCCTCGACTGCATGTGTGTGTATTTGTAGTATCATTGTACAAATGTATTAGAGTTGTTTTATTATAAATGGGTTTTATTTAAAAAAAAGTACAAGATTTTAGACTAGTTTAGACGCTATTTTGAACTTGAATTTTTTTTAAAAAAGACACAACTAAATTAGTTTCAATAAATTAATAGCATTTTTGTAAAACCCTTTTACTGTTGAAATATTAGGGTAATATTAGAGGCCTAAAAGTTTTTAATAAAGCATAATCAAACAAAATGTCGATAAATATTCTAGACTAATATAAAGCAGCACTGGCGCTTTATTTTTTAGTCAGACCTAGGGGTGTGGAGTCGTAAAAAAAAGTAACGACTCCGACTCCAGTTGTTGAAATTTTTTGAGCACATCTCTGGCACCAACTCCAAAACAAAATTTTTGAAAAATTATTTGAGTTCTTAAAAAAATATTACGCAATAAGTTGAAAATTTCTTTTTTTGACAAATTTATGAAACGAGTTTGAGGTTTAGTATGAACATAAGGTTAATTGAATGTTTTCTACATGCAACTGCAATACTGAGAAGTTATACTATTGGAGTCGGAGTCGCGATTTTGTTTAGCGACTCCGACTCCGCTAAAAATATCGCGACTCCGACTGTACAGCCCTGGTCAGACCTCATCATATATAAAACCCTTAGGTTTTCTTGGAGATTTACTTAGATTATTTGGAGACCTTATAAGTAAAACATAAATAAACAAGTATATCAAAAACGTTTTTGAAAATAATCTTTTAAAGCGGAGCACGTGTCCCGACCACCTGGTGATGTCACCCGCTCGAAGCAACTTCAAAGAATCTCTAATAAACCTAAACCTTTATCGGAAAAATAAAATATTAAAAAGTGGGGTAGGCCCCCGGTGTGCCGGCCACTTAGGATCGAGGGGTTATCGACCCTGAAAACGCAAATAGGGACTATACTAATGCTAAAAGTTTCAGAGATCTAGTTAATCCAGAAGATAATGAAAAATCAATGCTAAGATACCGCTAAGAAAAAGTGGGGCAACTGCGCCAGCCTTTGATGTCTTCGGACCTAAATTCAATTATAAAACGCATTGTCAAATCACAAATGCTGAAAGTTTCAGAACTCTAGCTGTTATTTAATTATAGCTGTTTAGCTTCGGAAGTTAAATATCAATTGCAAGATTACGTGACAAATTCAAAAAGGGAAAAAAATTAAAGGTTAAAAAAATTAAGTTTTTTTAGTGATCTTGGAGTCAGTTATCGTGTGTTGATTTACACTCATTCACGATGTTTTTTTTTTTAATGGAAAATAATAAAATACTTTTGTATCTAAACTTGTATAAAATTTTTAATCAGAAAATCAATATCAGGAAAAAAAGATATTAGGGGCAGCATTAAAAATATTCGCGAGGGCGGCCGGCACTGTTTAGATTAATTGAATATTTTGTTTTTCAATAAATATATACTGAAAATTGTTCATTTATATATATATAATATATTTATGCTTAAATTGTTCGTTCTTTATCTCAAAAAAGAAAGTTTTTAATTTGCATTAAAAAGGGTGATTAAGTTAATTTAAAACTGTATTAAGATCCTACCTTTTTTACACAATATTTTCAACTGCTTCTCTCTTTTATTAAGAGCACCTATTAAAGCTGTAACTAAAGGCTGTCTACCTCCTCTCCCCTCCGGTTTATCTGGCACAAGTTAATGTTACAAGTTAACAAAATGCAACAATGTAACAAGTTAACAAAAAATTCCAAATCAAAGTAAGATAAAATGTAAAAGTTCACAAATTTAAGTCATAATTTCTTTGAATAACAATTTGAAAAATACATAATATCTGGAAAAATACAAACTAAAACAACAAAAAATAAACAACAACAAATTAAAACGATATCAAAAACTTATAAACATTTTAAATGATCAAATGAAACAGTGGTTTATCTACCCCCTCCCCCTTCCCTAAGACATTGACCTGGACCCGCCGCTAAAGCGTATTAGGTATTTTCCAAGTTTAAGAAATTCATATTCACAATTTATTATTATCTCTAAAAACTAAAGTTTTGTGTTGCTTTTGTTAACAATGTTTAATCGCTTAATAATTAATCAAAAAAAAAAATTTATTTCAAAATCATTCTATTACCAATATTTTGTTTCCATATTTGACTAGTACTAACCTTAGAAAAAACAAAATAAAATTGTTTGAAGGCTTGATAGCTAGTAACTCTCAAACAATTAATAATTTTTAAAAAGCAGCAGAACAATCATAATAAAACGGAGGTTAATTATCAAACTTGTAAGCTGACAGTAAAGACAAACAAAAAATATATTGTAATAATTATAGATTGAAATATATTAATTATATTAATTATATATAATTAATATAATACGAGCTTCTTGGTTAATACTCTTCCCCAGTGCTCTATGAAAACCATTAAGGTTTCTTAGAGCACTTTAAAAATACTTGTTTTTTTATTAATAATGAACTTTTGCAATTCGAACTCCTATAATTAGAAAGATCATTTAAATCAATCAAATTATTTGGTCCCTTCCTAATTTAATATTAAGGATTGAACTCCTTTAATTTAAAAACTCATTTAATTTGATTTAAATTTTAAGACCCATTAGGCCGGGTGAATAAAAATGAGCAATTGCTTTTACTCAGTAATTGGTCAGCTTTATGTGAATAAAAACTTGTGAATAACTTATGTGAATAAAAACTGTGAAAAAAAAAGGAATTTTGCTCAAATATTCAAGTAAAGCTGACCAATTACCGATTGCTTAACTTTATGTGAATAAAAATTTGAGCAAAACTTCTGAAATTTTTATTCACGTAAAGCTGACCAATTACTGAGTAAAAGCAATTACTCATTTTTATTCACCCGGCCTATTGAGGATATCTTTTACGCAAGTTTAACTCATGTAATTGGAATCCTCAAGAGGTCCTAAAATATGCTCCAATTAATTGAATTTTCAAATTATATGAGTTAAATCATTAATATTAAATTTAGAAGGGACCAAATAATTTATTTTGATTTAAATTGTCTTTCAAATTATAGAAGTTTTTTGACGAAAATTTAACAATAAACTTTAAAATAGTTTGGTTTGAACAGGTTTCCCATAATGCCATTTTGCCAATTTAACAAATAAAACATATAAAAATAAAAACATATAACAAAAACATTTTAAAAATTATTTAAAAAACACTATTTATTTGTCTTAACTAATCGCTTACGTTTTGGCAATGGGTAACTACTAATGTCACTAAATGTGCTATTGGAATGAACATTACCAGCAATTGGTCGTATTGAAAACTGAGATTTTATGATGTTCTCATTATATCCTACATCTCGTACTGATGGATTGTCTCGTCGCCTACCAATTGCTCTTTGTCTACCAAAATAATTTTCCAGGTCATCCTGACAGAACCTTTCTGATAGTACATATTTTAAACCATTTTCTAATAAAAACTTTACTACTTCTTTAAATGAATATACAGTTATTTTAAGTCCTTCATATGTTTGCCAAGATAAAAACATTTTTGATTTTGAATTATCATTGTAGTGTCCTGCCCTTGTTTCTATTGAGACTTTCCATAAACGTAAATATTCAAGAAATTCATCCAACCAATAATATCTTTCATCAGTAAGAGATTCATATGGTTTTAAAAATGGCCTTTTTTTAAATCTGTGATCAAATGTATTTCGAACATTCAGACAATCAAAAAATTTATCCATCATTATACAAAAAGTAGATGTACCTGCTGCCTCTGGTGGCCCAAAATTGGCCAAAACGCTGCCGACAGTCTCACTTAATACCTGTGCTGCAAGACTAACTTTCATAGCAGAATATGGTGTTAAATGTATATGATCATTTGTAAGCTTTGGTACAAATTTCAAACCACTTTCTAGTTGTTCTTCAAAAATTTGCTGAATGTGTGACAAAGAAGAAAAAACTCATTATTCCATATCAATCTAGTTGAATGCCCTGTTCCAGAATGCGATAAACAGTTTCTTGCTGTTTTCATAAGATGAGGAACATCAGCAAAAAAATAAATAAAGTGGTGATTTTTAGAAAAAATATTTTTGGTGCGATAAAAAACATCTTTATCAGAACAACCTAGAAGAAATTTATGCATTTTGAAAAAGCGACGATTCGATAAAGCACCATCTGATGTCGTGGAAATAACATGCAAGTTTATTAGTTCCAGATAACAAACTGCATTCCAAAAAATTGGCATTATTTAATGAGCAAGTATAGCTAATGTAGCAAATGTTGCAAAACTAAAAGAAAGAGGATTGACAATACTTTTTACAAGAAAAACTAAAATGTATGTGGCAATAGTTTTTACATTTTTAAGTGTTCCATAACTGATATTGTTATCTCCTAAATCTACGAAACCAATAAGTTCACCTGAGTATTTGTCCCACACAAGATCTTCTTGGATTTTCATTTCATCGAAATTAATGCCTACAAATCTTTCTGGTTCAGTAAAACTTTTAGTCTTTAACTTGAGATCATTTATAACAGCAGGATTAAAACCTCTAGTTGGATGAATATAATGTTTATAATCTCTAAGTGTTCGTAAACTAGGAAGAACTAAAATACCGTTACCAGTTTTTTTACCATAACGAAGATCACTATAAGCAGATGAAGATTTAGCTGCTAAATTTAAACAAAATTTGATAATCATTGGATGATATTTTACATTGTTAGAACAAGAGGTTTGAATATATTTTTGTTGTTCTGACTAAAAGAGCTTCATAAAATTTGGAACATTACCTTGGTCACATGCTGAAAATAATATTTTAAAATTTTCATCGATTTGAGAATGAACAGTTTCACTGTGCTCTTCTATAGCAGATCGCATATTTAAAAGTTCTTGCTCAAGTTGTTTACATTTTAAACGATTATTTTGCAAAGTTAATTTTATTAATTTTAATTTTATATATATATATATATATATATATATATATATATATATATATATATATATATATATATATATATATATATATATATATATATATATATATATATATATATATATATATATATATATATATATATATATATATATATATATATATATATACAGTGATATTTTTGTTCGGAAAATAATTTTAGTTTTAGTTTTTATTCAGTTTAGAGGCAAAGTTTTTAGTTCTAGTTCTTATTCAGTTCAGTAAATAAATTTAGTTCTAGTTTTTATTCAGTTCATCTTAAAATAATTTTAGTTTTAGTTTTTATTTAGTTCAATTTTCGTTTGTCGTATAAATTTTTTATCTCATCTAATTATAATTTAGTATAATTTATAAATAATATAGGCATATATAATTAAAAGAAGTAAGTCTTAGTTCTATAAACAAACAAAAAAATGAGAACTTAATTAAATGTAATACACCCAGTCCCATGGCTAGAGGTCTAGAGCCCCGCCCACCGCCCTTAATAAAAAACACAACAACAACCTGTCCTTATTGCTCTAAAACTTAAAAAAATTTCAATTATTAGGTATAAAAAAAACTCCTCAAATTTGGTAACAATAAAAACTAATGAATAGTTATTGTATAGACTTTAATAATTACTCATATATTTTACAAATAAAGGGCCTAGTGATTATATGATTATCATCTAGACTAGATAAGAATTTAGTTTTAAGAAAACTCGCATTTCCAATGACGCTGACATTCGATTTCTCCGTCCATTTGTGAGCAAGCCACAGATTGAAAAAAGTCTTTCAACATATGCTTGAGTTGCAGGAGCTGCAATGAGGTCTTCAGCTAATGGTGCGACATGTGGGTAAACAGCACGTCTCATCTTCCAGAAATTTTTTATTTTGGCACATGGAGCTGTTCCTTATTTCAATAAAATATTTGTTGAGTTCATTTTGTGCTTCATTACCTGGAATAAGCTTTATTTTTTCTACTTGCTGTTTTGGCGCAAAAAAATTCCATTTTGTTAATCCATTTATTTCCGGAGCAATCTCAACAGAAAGAGTAGATGCACTTGCTAAAGGTAAATCATGTTGCACCCATTTTTTAGCCTCTGACAAAATGTATTTCTTTGCACACTCTCTGATTTGTGTATGCTCATTACCTAAAAAAGCTATTGCACATGTGGGGTCAAGTAGACATGCGGCACATGGCAGTGGATTAAAATTAGGATCGTTTGGCTGCAAAAGAACGGCAAAACGACGGCGTAGATCTTCAAGCATTTTAACTGCTACATCTTTGGCATCTCCAAATTGCTCAAGGTGACATTCTAAATTAAGTATTGAAGGTATAACACTGGATAGTGAAAGTGCATCCGTCTGAAGAATATCAGTTTCATTGGCAAAAGGTTCTAAAAAATTGACAAAATCCTGAAGTATTATTCATTCGCTATTGGCAAGTGAATCAATGTTAAGGTCTCCAAGCACTTCGTTGATATATGTCTTTATTTCCAGAAATCTCCGAACCATAAAGTAAGTGCTGTTCCATCTTGTAGAACAGTCGCTGATCACAGTCTTGCCACATTTGTTGATAATTTTTTCCAATGCAACAGAAGATTTGCGAACTTTTCCCACTAATCCACGTACCTTCAAAAGTAAGCCATGATATTTACCATCATATGCAAGTTTTACAACTAACTTTATAACATGTGCAATGCATCCCAATCTTCTAAATGCTAGGTTTTCTATTACATCAACTATCAAGTCAACATGTTCCCACTCTTCACTATTTGTCATATTCTAATCTTCTTCCAGATCTGTTATCTGCTCTTCATTAACCTCACTTTCTAATTCAATAAGTATATCACGTTCAGCTTGAGCTTTCATTCTCGACAACTTTATGCCTTTGACCATGTTTGCTCCATTGTCCGAAATAACAAGCAATACTTTTTCTCTGGAAATATTCCAATATTTTAGGCATTTTTCAAAACAATTAGCAATTTGTTCACCTGTATGTGGATGTTTCACAAGATGCAAATTAAGCAGAGCATGTATTGGTTTTTCGGATTTGAAGTGAAAAAAACAAACCGAAATTCCTAAAAAGGACGCAGTAAGACCTTTTTTAGTCCAGCCATCAAGGCATATTGCCTTCAGATATGAAGTCACGAAGTTTTCTCGTTAAAACAGTAATTTCTTCATTAAGTAGGCTAGTAATTTTGGCAGAAGCAGGCAATGAAAATTTATAATCCAAGGTATTAACTAACTTTCTAAAACTCGCATTATCCACCAATGTCACTGGATTACATGTTGCAATTATCATTTGAATAAGAGAGTTTAGTCGAATTTTATGCTCGTGTAAATTAATAGGCCATGCGGTATTCCTACGATTAATGCATTGAATCAAGGTCTGGTTCTGATTTGAGGACGATTCTAAAATAGTGGGTCCATTTTCATCCACTGCTTTTCTCTTTATCCCTGTTTGCTTTTTTTCACTTAATTTCTTTAATTCCGACTCTTCCAGCTCAACGTGTACAGACTTATAGTTTCTTGCTAAATGTAGCTAGAAAAAAATTAACATATTTACATAATTTTTTGTTTGTATATTTATATGTTTATTTATCTATCTGTTTATCAATTAATGTATAAATAAATTCGTATACGTTATTGAATAATTACTCTAAAATGATAAAAATGAGTCGTTTGTTTCAAAATGAAAATATATCCTCTAACAGATAAACTAACTTTAAGATTTGTTGGGTTCTTTCCACACATTTTTGTATTGCATACTTTTTCACCATCAAGTAAAACTAAACATACTGATTTGTCGGATGACGCATCGTATTTAAACCATTTCCATACTGAACTATTCCTCTTCCTACCAGCAAAAAGTTTACTCAAACTCATCGCGTAGTTGTGTTGGTCTTACAGTTTGATTTTTTTTAGTTCGAAAAAATATATTCGAATAAATATATTCGAACTATATCATAATTAAACTTATTCGAACTTAATTGAAGAAAATTCAATTAAGTTCGAATAATATATCATTATAACGTATTGTAATATAATAATTATATATATCAAATAATTCAACTCGTTTCAAATCTAGAACGAAAATATTTCGTTTTAAAATAATTTTCGATTCAGTTTTTATTCCGTTCGAAAATTTAAAATTATCGTTTTTATTCTGTTCTCGTTCTTAAAACAAATTTCGTTTTAGTTTTCGTTTTCGTAAACGAAAGGCTTTTTTTTTTCGTTCTCGTTTTCGTTCTCGTGTACGAAAATATCACTGTATATATATATATATATATATATATATATATATATATATATATATATATATATATATATATATATATATATATATATATATATATATATATATATATATATATATATATATATATATATATATATATATATATATATATATATATATATATATATATATATATATGTATATATATATATATATATATATATATATATAAATTTATATATATCTATATGTATATATATATATATATATATATATATATATATATATATATATATATATATATATATATATATATATATATATATATATATATATTTACATCTATATCTATATCTATATATATATATATATATATATATATATATATATATATATATATATATATATATAATATATATATATTTATATCTATATATATATTTATATCTATATATATATATATATATATATATATATATATATATATATATATATATATATATATATATATATATATATATATATATATATATATATATATATATATATATATATATACATTTATACTATATCATAGTATAGTTTTCATATATTTATATAAGTTCTTGATTTCAATAATAAACGATTACTTACAAATATAATATTGATCAACACTGAAATGCTGTTCGCATATGAATAACTTTCTGGTACGAATATGTTTTCGTAATTATTACTTTATATATATATATATATATATATATATATATATATATATATATATATATATATATATATATATATATATATATATATATTTACATCTATATCTATATCTATATCTATATTTATATCTATATATATATATATATATATATATATATATATATATATATATATATATATATATATATATATATATACATTTATACTATATCATAGTATAGTTTTCATATATTTATATAAGTTCTTGATTTTAATAATAAACGATTACTTACAAATATAATATTGATCAACACTGAAATGCTGTTCGCATATGAATAACTTTCTGGTACGAATATGTTCTCGTAATGAAGCATCGATAACCCTATCTTTAGTAATAACATGTATCAAATCATCACCCCATTTTTTGTTGAACTCAGAATTAGATAAAGGGACTTTAAAAAAACTGATTCCTTTATTACATCTTGATGCCGAACACCCATATATAGCACAATTTTCTCCAGGCATTATAAATCAAAACAAAAACACAGTTAAAACTCAAGAATAATAAGGAAAAATTTGCGAGTTGTGTAGGATGGGAGAGCTGGAACCGATATTTTTTTTAATGAAAGAGTTAAAACAATAAACCTTTGTTCGTTTGCGGACTATCTATTTCTTGTGACTATGTTTTAATGTATTTGAAACATTTCTTTCGCTTCTTTTTTAAATTCTTTGAACATTTCTTTTACAAGTTTCTTTATTTCTGAAAATCTTACAGCCATATAATTTAATTAAAAAATTTTTATTAATTATTTTCTTTATTTATAAAAATAAAAAGTTTTTTTTTTTTTTTTTTTTTTGTCGCCACGAGGTAAAAAGTGCGTCCGTTCTTATTGAAAGCTTGAGTTAAAAAAAAAAAATATTTTAACATGAAAATAATTTTCAAAAATTGTTATTAGTATTTTAAAAAATTTTATAACGATTGTAGTAACAAATTATTATTGTTTTTTTTTAAATTGCTTTTTGAAAATAATACTTTTAGTAATATTGTTATGGTAAAAACTATTTTTAATACAGTTAATAAACTCTTTCGCTGGTATATGACCATATACCAACTAAAGAGTTTATTAACTCTTTAATAGCTAAAGCTAAAAAGTTTATTAACTCTTGAACCCATAAATATGGGTTCAAGAGTTAATTAAATAATTATAATATTTTGTATTATAATTAAATAATTATAATATTTTGTATTATAATTAAATAATTATTATATTTTGTATTATAATTAAATAATTATAATATTTTGTATTATAATTAAATAATTATAATATTTGTCCTTTTATTTTGCAATAAAAATAAGAATGTTTAGTGAAAATATATTCGATAATCTGAAATCAAATCTTTTTAATTTATAAAGAAACTCAAGTTAAGTAGCAATCTTTAGTTTTTAAAATAGTTACTTCTGCACAACTGTGTGCTTTTTTTATGTGATGCAAACATGGTTAAAGACTAGAAAATGGTCAGCAGGATTGGCATAGGGGGGAGTAGGGTATTGGTAAATACGGGAATAGGCGGAATAGTGGGGTATTGGTGAATACGGTAATAGGCGGGTATGCAAATTAAAGATACCAGTTATAATAAGTGGTAGCGCACTTGCCTTAGAAACAAAAGATCCGTGATTCAAACTACACATATGGGCAAGTTTTGCGACACCGGTTAAAACGGAGGCGTGAACTTCCGATTAAATGCTCATCCGCGTTTCTCTGTAATAAAAAAGAGAAGAATTCTTGGGATGTTTAAACAACATTATACAAATTCCAAACACGCCTTAGGGTAATTACAAACACTGTTGTGTTACAAAGAATAAAATGCAAGTTGTAATAACTAAGTGAAGAATTAAAGTCAAAACTTAATTTTTGTTCACCTCCACCAGACCTTACAATTGTAACACATAATCCAGTCTTCCATGGAAAGATCATAAAATAATTCATTGCAGCTTAATACATCACTCTTTCAAAAAAAAAATTTTAATTATTAATTATCAAAGAATTACTATAAACAAAAGTCACAAACAAAACCCCGGAACGTACTGTCACCAATCGTAATATTTTGAGCAACCAGGAATGGCATTTATGACATATGATCCAGTCTTCTGTGGATGGATCCTTATGCTTTTCTTCGTAATTTTAGGAAAAAATTCTCTCTTACCTGGGTCTCTATTTTTCTTCACATGATGGTACATGATCACGCATTGTCACATGCACATGGTCACGCACATTAAAGTTCTTCTTTCTCATTTTACTTTTCCCAGTAGTATTTTTTAATTTTAAATTCTTACTTTTTCTTTTGCTCTAAATATATCTCATTGGCAAACTAGTAATAATAATAGAATGTTTTATCTTAAACATGGTTTCTTAAACACGGATTAAGCTATGGTTTTCACTCTGCTAAATGAAATAAGGCATTTAATAATTCAACTGTTACAAATATATTGACAAAAAAAAGAAATATTGAAGTTACGGTCGCTTGAGGTCCGTTTGTTATCAATGACAACCTAAACGTTCAAAATTGCCCCTCTAAATGGTTTGATATTTCCCCGCGGACCCAATCTAGTGCAATACGATTAGTGTATTGAGGTTGTGTTGACATACCCAAACTATAATAAGGTTTTGAATTTCCTTGATGCACAATGCAACAACAACAATAAATGAAGTAGTTTTATAACCATTGTAGCTACAATATGAATGTTTCTTAAATAAAACGTTATCAGCAAAAGTTGATGTCAATTATTAGAAATAATGAGCACAACTTTACTACACTATTGCACGTCTGGAATTGAGTTTGAAACAATTTTTCAGCAGACAAAAATTAATTGTCAATTATCTTTTTATATTTTGCCGTTATGATCATGTTTTGAGTTACCCTGCGTTTACAGTTATCACACTCTTCTCTAATCGAAACAGCGATGCCAATTGAAAAGCGAACTTGGCAAATATTAGTAAATAGACAGCATCAACGACGCGTTGGAGACAATTATAATCTAATAATAACCATGCATTGACAATGAATGAAGAGATTGCTGGCTACCTCCAATAAACATCCAAGGACGTTCTGTGCCTACTGGATGCGACTGATAAAATTTACTTGCTTGCTATTTATTTGATTCAAGTAATTCATTTTAACAAAAAGCTTCAAATAATAAACTAATATTTTTCAACAAAATATAAAACAACTTTTGAGTATTAAAAATTATATAGAAACTTATGATAATCATAATTAGGCGCTTCCAATAACTATATAATCAAAATAAGTAGGATGGAAGGTTTGATTTTTTTTTGGCGTTGTTGAAAAGGGCTGGGGAGGTATTCAAAATATGTTGAGATCAACAATTTCAATTTTTTGAAAAAAATTTATTACTTAAACAAAATGTTTATTTTTTTATTTTAGTTTTATTAAGGTAAGGAGGAGGGAGGTTAATCAATAACTGACGTAATTTTAACAGTACGTTTTTGGAAGTTTGACAGTAAAATAAAAAGGGAACAAGAGGGGAGGAAAAAAAGTGGAAAAATATTCAAATAATCAATAGACTGCCACTTATTGTAAGTTTAATGTTATATTGATTATATATATAAGAAATATATTTGCTCTAGCATATTTATAACGTGTGTTATTTCCATTTTTATTAAAACATTTATGTTTCAGATCATAAATTTTAACACAATTATTGTGTTTTGTTATTTAACGAAGTGACACCTTTTTTATTTTTGTTGTATATCTTTTAAGTTATCGTAACTTGACTCCTTATTTTTTAATTGTATGATGTTAAATTTAAATTTTTATTTCAGTTGGTTCTTTATACTAAAAGAAGTTCAACTAAGTTCTGCTCAGACGTCGACATCAGAAATGGTAATTTAACATTTCATTTGACTTATAATGATAAAGTTTAGTTGTTTTGTTGGTAAATAAATTTATTAGATAACAATAAATATTTTGCAATTATTTAATAGGGATGTCTCTTTTACTCTTTTTTATTTAAAAAACCATAATTAACTTCAACGTATATTTCTTCACTTAACTAAAACTGAAAGGCGTAGTTTACATTATATTTTAACATAAATCTATGTAACTCAATTAACTAAGAATTGTTTTTTAAAAGAGTAACTGTTACGTGAAAATATATTTTGTTTTTACAAGTAAATGTAATTTGCATTGAAAAACGATCTTCCTAAACTTAATGTTAAATCGTGAAAAGTAATTTACTTTAAATAGTAATTTTTGTTGAAATAATGTAAATAAATTACGAAGAAATGTAGTTTATTTTTTTCATGCAAAAAAGTTATTTATAAAGTAATCTTACGTAAATATTTGATATAAAATATAGAATACATACTTTACAAAGTAAAATAAAACCTCATCATAAAAATAAATTGCTTTTATATGTATAAGTAACTATCTATCACACTCAGGATACATAAAAGCTTAGAATAAAGTTGGTAAATAAAGTTGTTATTTACAATTACAAATATAAGCAAGTTTTGTGTTTGTAACTTTTACTTCAATTTGTATGTAAGTAAAGTGTAACTTATAATATTTACTTTCTCAAAGAACAGTCATTCCATGTTAGTTAAACATAATTTTTTAATAGTATGTTATAATTCGAATATTTGAATAGTAATTTTATTTATAATGTATTTGAAGCTATTGCTTGTTTGCGTAGACTTTAAGCTAAAACGTTATGGATAAGTCTGTGGATGGACATTGTAAAATGATTTTTTTTTCATGTATATCATGAAGGTTGAGTCTATTATAAATAAGTTTAAAATATGGTCAACATACAGGTATACCAGTAGCGTAGAGAAGGGTACCCTGCTAACGTAGAGAAGAGTACCCTGTTAACCATAAATAAGGCACTGTTTAATTAGAGCGCGCATTTTCTAAAGTTTTTTTTTTTTTTTTGTGTTTGCCTTTTTACCTAAAGTTTTATTATGGTTATAAAACGCATCATAAAATAGTTGGTATCTGCAGGAGTATCGACTGCTTAAACAGTTTATAAGTAGACAAAAAAGTATTTTATTCAGGGTAGAAGCTGTTGCGCTAATCAAGTTATCGTAAACGTTAATCATTTCGATTGGCTGATTATACTAAACAATTAATATCCACCTTGGGAATATGTATATAAATAGCGTGCTTATCGAAGTCTCGCTCTCTTGGAGTAACCTACCAAACATCAACGGATTCGAGCAACTGTTCTACTATTAGCTGTGATCTACAATATCTTTCTTGTGTTTATTGCATATTTGTATATAATATATAAATTATAATAACTTGAACTCGTTTTACAATACGACTCTTACGTAAAACAACAGAAGCCTTTTAATGATATCTTAAAGCTTTAGAGGCAAAAAAAAACACCACGCCAAACACACTTTGAGGCAAACTAAGTTTTAATTATAAAATTTTTATTTTATTGCATTACTTTTGTACAAGATCCTCTTTAAAGTATTGTAAAATATAAGTAAACTTTACTACTTATTATATATGGAATAATTTAAATTCATTTTACAAATTATATAATATTATATTTTAAATAAAATTATATGTAAACTTAAGCAATTTAAATATAATTTTACATAATTTTCTAAAATAAAAACTTAATATTAAAATTAAAATAAAAAAAGCGTTTTTGAAAAATATTTTATCCGTACACTTAATTTACATTTATTTATTTTTATTTTATTTATTTATTTATTTCGTCATTAAATGAATAATCTTTTACAATGTTTTTTTTACAACATAAAAATTATAACATTAAAGTTTCGACCGGAGCTGGCAGAAGACATGATCTTATCATCCAGCCCCGTTAATATAACTAAAAAATTCAGCCGATAAAAATGAAAAAGGAAAAAAGAAACTAAAGCAAGAGCTGATTTTAAGAAAAAAAGAACTTAAAAATCAAATTATTATTTACAAAAAAAGAAAAAAAAAAAAAAAAAAAATATATATATATATATATATATATATATATATATATATATATACATACATATATATATATATATATATATATATATATATATATATATATATATATATATATATATATATATATATATATATATATATATATATATATATATATATATATATATATATATATATATATATATATAATATATATATATATATATATATATATATATATATATATATATATATATATATATATATAAATTATTTCTTCTCATTATAATTTTTTTTTTTTAATTCTCTATTTTATTCTACTTTTATTTTTATTATACACGCACGCACACACACATACGCACACGTACACACAAATATATGTCCGTTCATATATACATACAAATCAAATAAATCTGTATTACATTCCATCTACAAATTGCGTAAGATATAATAAATATTGCATTTACAAATTACGTATTGTAAAATAAAATAATATCATACATGTTCTAAGTACCATACAATATAATTGTGATGTTGAGTCAATTTATAAGACATTAAATAAATAAGATTACCAAAAGTTTTTAATAATACTATAGTAATTGCTTTGTGTCAAAACCAAATAAGTGTTGTTTTGTTGCACGTTTAAAATATTCAGTTGAATTTAAAGTTTTTATATTACTTGTTAAAAGCAAGTTCCATAACCGCGGCCCTCGGCAAGATATCGAAAAATCAGCTTGTTTTGATAATGTTTTTGGTATATTAAAATTATTTGTTGAGTATTTAGTTTCGTATTTGTGGTTTAAAGAAAAAAAATAAGTTTGGAAAATGCTTGGTAGCATACCATTTTTAAACTTAAACATGAAAATAAGTATATTAAGAATATTTATTTCATAGACATTAGGCACTCCAATTTCTCTTAGTAGTGGTTTGGCACTAGCGTATTTATTTGCATTTAATATCAAGCGAATTGCTCGTTTTTGTATTTTGTAGATCATATTTAACTTTGAAGGATAAGTACTTGCCCAGATAATGTTGCAGTAGCTGATGTAGCTATGAATAAATGCAAAATAAATGTTTTTTAAACAATTTGTGTTTAGGAGATGTTTTGTTTTATACATAATACCAACAATTTTTGATATCTTATTTTTTATTAGTTTGATATGATTATTCCAGCTAAGATGTTCATTAAGAATTACGCCTAAAAATTTGATTGAGTATTCTCGTTTAAGTTTAGTTTTATCAATTAGTAAATCAGGTAGTTTTGAGGGGAGGGTTTCAGATTTTGATAATTTTGTAAAAAAAATATATTTACTTTTTTTGATATTTAAGGAGAGTTTGTTAGCCTTAAACCATTCGTTCAGGTTTTCAAGTTCTTGATTAACAGTGTTAAATAATAGGCTAATGTTTGTGTGGCTAAAGAACATTTGCGTATCATCGGCAAAAAGGACAAAGTTAAGTATGTTAGAAGATAAGTAGATATAAACGAGGAATAATAATGGACCAAGAATTGATCCTTGTGGAACCCCACAAGTAATGTCTTCAAGTCGTGTTACAGTGCTTTTATATGATAAAGCTTGTTTCCGATTATTAAGGTAAGAGCGAAACCATTTTAAATTGTTATTTCTTATTCCATAATTATATAGTTTAAAAGAAGAATTTTGTGGTCAAACGCTTTTGAGAGATCGAGGAATACCCCAAGAGTGTATTTACTGTTGTCAAACCCATTTTAAATTTCATTGACAAGTTTGGCTACAGCGTGTTCTGTTGAATGGTGTTTTTGAAAGCCATATTGGTTATTATTTAGTACGTGGTGGTTTACTAGATAATTGTTTAGCCTATTGTGCATTATGCGCTCTAATATTTTTGAAATGCATGGCAAAATAGAAATAGGCCTGTAGTTAGAAGCAATCGAATCGTTTCCGCTTTTAAATATAGGAACAACTTTTGCTAGCTTTAGCTGGTCAGGGAACACCCTATTTTTTAAAGACAGATTACAGATATGCAGAAGGGGATATTCAATAATATCGTAGACATATTTTACAACGTTCACGCTTATGTCATCTAGTCCTGGACTTTTATTTTCTTGTAAGGTATTAAATGCATTTTTAAGCTCATCCGGAGTTATTTCGAGCTCGTTCATGACTGAGGCTTTTTTTTCTAGATACAGCTTATAACATTTTTTTCCACTAGTTATTTTATTAGCTAGTTTTTCCCCAATTTTGATAAAATAGTTATTAAATTTCTCTGCAATATCTATTGCCTTATTGGCTACTGTATCATTTTCATCTGTTTTTAAGTATTGCGGGAACACTTTGGTAGCATCTTTTTTTTTTCCTGTTACCTCTTTTATTACGCCCCATGTTTTTTTAGTGTTACCGCAATAATTTTCTAATAAATTGCAGTAATAGTTTTTTTTTGAATGTTTTTTTAATTTTTCAAATAAACTTTTGTATAGTTTATATATTTATTCGTTTTTAAAAGTCTTTTTTTTCAAAAATTTTGCATAAAGTTTTTTTTTTTTTTTTGAAGATTTAATAAGCCCTTTTGTCATACAAGGACTTTTAAGGTTTTTGAGTTTTGTTAATTGCTCAAGCTTGGGAAACGCTTTTTCGTACAAAGTTGTAAAAGTGTGTTTAAAAATATTGTAAGCTATGTTAGTTTCTTTGCAATTAACAACCTGGTCCCAGTTTTCCATTGATAAGTTGTTTCGGAACTTTGTTACACTTTTTTCATTTATTTGCCTTTTTGTTGTAATTATTGTTTTGTTTTCTTTTTTATTGTTAAAATTGTTAAGCTGAAGAAATATCGGAAAATGGTGACTTATGTCAATTTTTATTATTCCGCTTTGAATATTACATTTTATGGTAGTATTTGTAAATATGTTATCGATTAGGGTAGCTGTTCGGAGAGTTACTCGAGTTAGCTTATTTATTAAGGGTTCTACGCCGTGCTGTAAGAGATTATTTAAAAAGTGTTAGACATTGTTATTAGTTTTTATTTTTAAAAGATCCAATTTAGTATCTCCCATTATGTATAAGTGCTTATTGTTAGCCAGTTCTAGGTACTGAATTATATGTTTTTTAAAGGATTTTATATTGCCATCTGGTGCTCTATATAAGCCAGTAATATACGCATTTGCTTTACCTTGGTTTGTTTATTCAACCGTGAAAAGTTCACAGTTTGCGTTCAGTAAGCTTAGGCTTTCTACTTATTTAAACTGTATTATATTATGTATGTAGAAACATGTTCCTCCGCCAGTACCTCTACTACGAGTTTGATGGAGAGCTTTATAGCCTTTTAATTGAAAATTTGAGTTTATGGTATTTTCGTTTTTGCACCATGTTTCTAAAAGGCATATTACCGTAAATTCATGACTTAAGTCTTTTAGCATTTCTTTAAAGTTTTCAAAGTTTTTGCTCATGCTGCGTATATTTAAAGTCAGCGCTGAAAAAGCATTTTGTGACGCATTTATAAAACAAGATAATTCTTCGATACTATAGTATTAGACTTAAATGAGTCGTTTTCAAAAATATTTTTGTCAGGGTCGTTGTTATTGTTCCGAAGAAGAGTGTTTTCTTTATCAAAAATTTCAAAATATTTTGTTTCCGTCATTGTCATAATTAAAAATTTAACTGCTTAAAAAATTAAATATAAGATATATAAATATATTCATACACGTGTAAAATATAAATATAAGAAAGAAGAGTTATTTTTTTTTTGATATTATTTAATTTAATAATTTTATCGTACCTTAAACCAACATTGGCTTCAAAACAGGACACTCTACTGATCATGCAATTCTTCATCTTGTTCAGACTATTTTTCAAGCTTTTGATAAAAACAAGTTCACTTTAGGTGTTTTCATAGATCTAAGTAAGGCGTTCGACACAGTTGATCATAGTATTTTAATTAAAAAATTAGAGAACTACGGTATCAAAAATATTAACATAGCTTGGTTTAAAAGCTACTTATCTAATAGAAAACAGTATATTACATTCGGCAATAAAAAAACTAACAATATAACAATTACTTGCGGCGTTCCTCAAGGATCTATATTAGGACCACTCTTATTTTTAATTTATATTAATGATTTAAGCAAAGCCTCTAATATTCTAGATTCTATCTTATTTGCTGATGACACAAATTTATTTTATTCTCATAGTGATATAACAGCATTATTTAAAACGGTCAACATTGAACTCCTAAAACTAACCGAATGGTTAAATATGAACAAACTTTCAATTAATTTAACTAAAACTAAATATAATATTTTTCATCGCCTCCATAAAAAAGAAAAAATTCCTCTTGAACTTCCAAAACTTATTATTGGAGATTACATCGTAAAAAGAGAATGTTCGATGAAATTTTTAGGTGTAATTCTAGATGAAAACATATATTGGAAAGACCACATAAACATGATTGAAAATAAAGTTTCTAAAAATATTGGATTACTCTATAAAGCAAAACCATTCTTAGATCAATCCTGCTTGAAATGCATATATTACTCATTTATACATTCTTATCTTAATTATGCAAACATTGCTTGGTGCAGCACCAATAAAACAAAGATAAAAAAGCTATTTAGCAAACAAAAACATGCAATTAGATTATTATCAAATGCACACCGCCTCTCACATTCAAGACCATTGTTTAACAATCTAAAAATACTAAATGTGTACCAAATAAATATATATCATCTTCT
This sequence comes from Hydra vulgaris, assembly GCF_022113875.1. Lineage (NCBI taxonomy): Eukaryota > Metazoa > Cnidaria > Hydrozoa > Anthoathecata > Hydridae > Hydra > Hydra vulgaris. The sequence continues at coordinate 12,098,079 of NC_061156.1, read as the reverse complement.
GATTTTTATGTATAAAATTAATAACAATTCAATACCAAATATCTTCAAACCATTATTTAATAAAATTCAACACAAATACGTAACTAAATATTCTAACAACAACTTTGTTCAACCCAAAACTATATACGACTCCACCAAGTTTTCAATAACTGTTAGAGGACCTAATGCATGGAATAAAAAAATCAGTAATGATATTAAAACACTTAAAACTCTTGATCAGTTTAAACAAAAACTAAAACTATTACTTTTAAATAATGAACAAACAGATAATTATTTTTAAATCTATCTATAAAAATATTATATTTTAAAACTATCTACTAATGCATACTTTATTTGTCTGGAAGGTCTAAATTCTTTAATTTTATATAGGTATTACAGTCTGTTATATTATAAAAAAAGTACTTATAAAGATTTTTAGCATTTTTAGATTTCATTAGTTTAAATAAATTTATTAGTTTTCTTAAATAAAAGAGAGAGAGGAAAAATAAAAAAAGTAATCTTTTATGAGTTTTAATTTTTTATATTAATATTTTGTAATTTGTTTTTGAGGAATTAATATATAACACTTTATAAGAACAGATTGTAAATTAAATTTTACGTTTACTTTTTTCATGTTTTTTAGTTTTTTGATATTTTTGTTTTTCTGAATGAACTTTTAAATTTTTCTTTCAAAAAATAAAATCGAAAAAATATCTTTCAAAACTTTGAACTATTAAACTATTTGGCATTTTATATAAACTTCTTTGTAATATTTTGCTTTTTTCTTAATTTTTTAATTTTCATTTTAGTTACCATGTATTTATATAAATGTCTAGACAAACAAGGGACTTGGTGATAAGACAACCCCGTCTTCTTCTCGTCCTTGCCATTTTTAAATATTTTAAATTACGGAACTTGTAAATATTTGTACGGCTAAATTATAATAAAAAAAAAAAAAAAAAAAAAAAAAAAAAAACTTTTCACCATTATTGCGTCGTTCTTTTACTTCAGCCAGGAGTCTTTTCCTAATAATGACAGTCTCATGGAAAAAAATCTTCTTTTAAATAAATGTTTGTACCTTTTAGCCTATATGACTCTTTTAGAATTTTTGTTTTATCATTGTATCTTAACAACTTCATTATAACCGTTCTATAGCTTCCTTCTTTTCTGGCTCCGGTTCGATGAGCTCGTTCGACTTCTATTCCATTTATTCCCAACTTATTGACTAAAAATAGTTTAACTTTATCCTCAGTTTCATTCCATGTTTCTTTCACACTTTCTGGTAACCCGTCTATTCTTAAACTATTTCTTCTCGATCTATCTTCAAACTTTCTTAGCTTTTCATTTATATTTTGCGTTGTAATGTTTTCCTTTTCCACTCGATCATTGTTTTGTTTGTGGATTGTTGCAATTTTTTTGGCAAAAACTTCATCATAAAAATTTAAGCTCAATTTTATGTCTTCGATATCTTTTACTATTATCTTTATTTTGTTTGCACTTTCTTTAGAGTTTTCTTCAACTTTGTCAAGTCTCTCATTAATTATTTTTGTATTTGCTTATAATTGCGATTTCTATAAATATTTGTTGTTGTTGCTTAAGCATTGTTTCCATTTCTTTTCTATATTCCAAAAACATTTCCTTCAGCATTTTTTTAACTTCTACAAGAATAACTGACATTTTAGATTTACCTTTTTTTTAATAATAATAAGTTTATCTTTTATTTTAATAATTTATAAAGAGCTGTTAAAAAGCGTCTATTCACTGCAACGTTTCCGCAAAAAAAAAAAAAAAAAAAAAAAAAAAAAATTTGGAAGCATGTTTCTTTCATGTAAATCATTATTATATGCAAGATATTATTATATTTATGGTGAAATAGTTTTTTTCATTTTTTTTTTTATACGTAAGTTTACGTAAATTTACTTGCAGAATACAAAGATTTAAAAAAAAAGGTAAACAAAAGAATTAAAGATTTTGAATATGCTTTTGCTTTAAATTTAAAGTTTAACCCCAAGAGAGTTTATTCATATATTACCAATAAAGGTAAAGTCAAAGACAATGTAAGAGCAATCCAACTAAAAAATGGTAGCATTGAAACTCATTTAAAAGTATTGCAAATACATTGAATGGGTATTTTGCATCAGTATTCAACAAACATAAAACTTTATCTGCTTCAATAATAGATATAGAAACACAAAAAATCTGTAGAAATCCAGATTTTAATGCCTCTGTTGTTAAAGAATACTTAAACAAACTGAACATTTATAAAGCAACTAGAGTGGAAAAGAGTGCAAATATACTTTAGCCAAACCACTATTGTTATTGTTTATTAAGTTATTTGAAACTTCCGAAATTATGGTTGTGTACAAATATCGTCCACAGTTTAAAAATGGTGACAAGTTGAACCCATGCAACCTGTATCTTTAACATCTGTAAAATATTTAATAAAAATATCAATAAAATCAATAAAAACCAACATCGATTTGTTAATAATAAAAGTTGTGTGACGAACTTATTGGAATTTCTAGATTTTATCACAAGTTCAGTTGAAAATGGTTTGGATGTAATAGTTTTGTTTCTGACTTTGCAAAAGCATTTGATTCAGTTGATTACGAAAAATTATTGTTAAAATTGAATGCTCTTGGTTTTAAATCAAAACTATTCAACTGGTGCAGAGATTTTTAAAGAACACACTTCAAAGAGTGGTGATAGGAAAAAATAAATCAGAATAGGAAGGGGTCGTGAGTGGAGTACCACAAAGATCAGTGCTAGGACCACTATTGTTTGCAGTATATATTAATGATATCTCTAACAAAATAAAATCAAACAGTAAACTATTTGCTGACGACATAAAAATCCTAAAAGCAAAAAAAAAAACAATAATGATATTATTGAACTTCAACATAACATAGACTTATTAATAAAAAGGTCGAATGAGTGGTTGATGAAATTAATTAACAAAAATGTAAGATTATAATAATAGAAAATAGCCAGCACAAAGTTTTAATAAATAATACAGCTTTAACTTACACAAGCATGAAAAAGGATTTAGGAGTATACATTTCAGACGATTTGGAATAGAAAAACCATGCAAACAAAGCAGTAAATAAAGCAAATCAAAAGCTAGGTCTCATTTTTAAAAGTTTAGATGAAAAAACGATGAAACTCTTTTAATTAGCCTTAGTACGTCCACATTTGGAATACGCAGCTCTATTTGGAATCCTTATCGTCAATATGATAAAGATAAGCTAGAGTGTGTCTAACAAAGAGCTTTTAGAATTATAATTACAGTTATGAAGAGAGGTTAGAAAAGTTGAATTTACTATTGCTGGAGAACAGAAGAAGAAGGGGTGATTTGATACAAATGTTTAACTATTTGAAAGAGTACGATATTATTAATTTTTAAACAAAACCCGAAATGCTAGATAACGGATATAAAAATAGAGGTCACAATAGTAAACTGAGAAGGTAATATACAGGAAATATAAAACTACATAATTTTTTTCAAAAATAGAGTAGTAAACGACTGGAACAATCTTAAACAAGAAACAATAGACGCAGTCAGAATCAACCAGTTCAAAGACAAATTGGATGAAGATTTTAAGTACTAACTTTTATTATGTTTGTATGTTTGTGTGTTACAGCTGTTAAAGTGACATACTCTACGTAGTTTGGTCTCGTCACTCTTTAAGTGTACAGCACTATTATATTATACATTAATTTACAATCTAAGGATATACTACTAGCTGAAATCAGACCCGTAAAAAAAAGAATCTTTGTAAGTCCGACCAAACTATATTATACTTTTTCCTTTAATATCCCAGCTTATTCTGAAAAAAAAACATTCAAAAGCTTAAAAACAAAAGCAAAAAACTTAACATGTGCACCTTCTTTAAATACGTACAGCTTATAAAAGACTTATAATTAGGTTGTTTCTTTTTGCTAAAAGCATTTCATCGATAGCTCAGTGGTTAAGTGCGCAGTCACCACTTTTATATAACATCTGCAAACTCGGCATATACTAAAAACGTTTACTCTTACGAACGTTTTTACCTTACGCTATACGAATGGGAAAAAAAAGATCTTGGAACACTAAAACATAGTCATTAAAAAAAAGTATATTTATATGATTATTAAGACTGATTACTTGAGCACATTAATAACATCAGTTGCTCATTCATGACACATACGCCACATTTTTTTAATACCGGTGTTTTATTGTTTTAAGAATTTTAACATTTTAAAAAAATTTTTGTTGATAAAGTGTATAATAATGTTACATATGTTTTTAGATAATCTATATGAAATTTCAAAAGCTTTTTGTATTTTGATATAACCAAAAAGTAATTTAAAAAAATTTGCCAGGAATAGAATTACGGCTTATTTGTTCAGAAGCTCGTCTTTCTAAGCACTTCGCCACGCTGACACGTTGTTTAACAAAAACTTTTAAAACTAAATAATGATTTATAAATAGAAATAAATGTTATAAACAAAAGTTTAGGAAAGCTTATCGCAATGCATTTTTCAAGTGAAAATCAACTTTATAAACTTGATAAATGTGTAGTATGTTTTAACATTACCTTATTTGAAGTTTATTTCCGTTGAATATTTGCCTACACTATTATTTACGTTTTCTTTTAAAAAAACTACTACTACTACTTTTGTTTGTTTAGGTAATCCGCTATTTTCTGTGATTCACTTTTACGTATAAAAGTAAATTAATTTATGATATTATCTACTTTGACATAAATTACTTTTGAAATTAAAAAAACTTACATTATATAAAAAAAGTCGTTATTTTAAACGTTTAAAATTAAGTAATACGCCTTTTTTTTAAATTAACTTACTTGGCATGATAAAAAAAATTATGTAAAAGAGCCAACCCTTTTTTTAAATTTGTATCATTGAACTTTGTTGTAAAAAATATCAAATATGGATAATTGTTTACGTTGTTAATGATAGATACAAAAATTATTTTTAGGCGTTTATAATAATTCTGGTCGTTATTTTACAAAAAGCAGCTTGTCGTAAGTATAAATTCATTTAGAGTTGTGATGTTTATAAATATTTTTATATATAGTTACATTATCTTATTTAAAATATTGTTAAATTGTTTAAATTTATTAAGTTCTGAAATATTGTAAAAAATTTTTTTACAATATTATTAGTAAAAAATTTTTTAAATAATAAAAGCGGCAAAACATTTGTCTAGCACTCCTGGAACTAAATTTTATTCGTATATTTTTCTTAACCAAATTTATTCAAAACATTCTTTTTTGAGTTAACTGGTTAAACTAAAACTTCAGTTTTTAACTGTTAAGTACTCGGTTGTAGTTAATGCAGTCCTGAACTAAAAAGTTCAAAAACAGTCTGTTTGCATAAATTGCATTCTGATATCGTTACCCATTTCAGAAGTCAACTAATTTTAAAACATTAGAGAGTTAATTTGGTTAATATGTAAAACTTTATACATTAAAGCTCATGCATTTACTAAGTCTTTAATACATTTAACTTTAGCTTTTGCAATTTGTTAAGGTAAATGAGCAAGCTTTGCAGATTTTATACTTATTATATTTATCACTCACACAATGGACATATCAGCAATTACTGTTTAGAAACATTTTGGATTCGGACAAGTACTCTTAAACAATTTGTACTATAGACGTCTATTGATGTTCTCCCAGCAACTTTGCCATGTTTGGCCAATGGTTAGCCAACGCATAGCCAATTATTGGCGTCATACAAGGCTCACTATCTGCCCACAAGGATGGTTCAATCCAAGTCTTGCTAGCTGTTTAAGGCATGGTCCATGTATGGCAGCCGTTTTTTGAACAACGTTTAGCCTTTGCTTTGCCATTAGTTTTTTTTTTATAAATATCAAAAGTATTTGGTTCAATTTTTGTTTGTCTTTAACATTTATTGCTACTTTTATAAATAAAAAATAATTAAATAAATGCGAGATTTTAACTCAAAGACTTTTGGGTAACAAATGAAAAATTTTAAAGTAAAGATTTAAAGAAAAACAAGTCATTAAGAAATAGATAAAACGGGTGATGTATTTCTTCCTAAAAAAAAGGCAAGGTAAAAAGAAAAGAATTGTTGTATATTTTAAACTATAAAGAAATATTCATTCTAGCAATATATTTCATATTACAATAATTTTTTATTTCAATAAAACTGCCCGGCAATACATCACATATAAAATTTAAGGTTAGCGAACGGTTATACCTCTACCAACATTTCAATTAGACGCTATATCCATATTTTTCTACTTGTCTAGCTTTACATGATAAATAAAGTAATTACAACTAAGTAATTAAAAAATAGCCGAAAAAGAAGAAATTGAAAATAAGTCTAAAGTTGTAAACAAAATAGCTATATATATATATATATATATATATATATATATATATATATATATATATATATATATATATATATATATATATATATATATATATATATATATATATATATATATATATATATATATATATATATATATATATATATATATATATATATATATATATATATATATATATATATGTATATATATATGTATATATATATATATATATATATATATATATATATATATATATATATATATATATATATATATATATATATATATATTAATATATATATGTATATATATATATTTATATATATATTATATATATATTTATATATATATATATATATATATATATATATATATATATATATATATATATATATATATATATATATATATATATATATATATATATATATATATATAGCTATTTTGTTTATCGACCCCAGAATGCCAACTGTCCTGGGTGAGTCTACATGGTTCACAGATTCAAAATACATAAATATTAAAATCTAGTTACAACGTCCGAGCGAAAAAAACCACTTTGAATTTTTTACCCTTTTTGTACATGCTCATGAGATGATAACATTCACAAAATTGTGCATTTTTACAGTATACAATAATTAAACTATCAATTTTAAATAATCTATGTACTATTTTAATTTTGTTTGACACAGATAGACCTTAAAAGAATACTTTTTATGTTTTAGAAATAATTCAACTTAAACATAGAATTATTTAATTATCCATATAATTTTTTGTTATCTCTATATTCATAATTTATGGGCAAAAACAACAACAAAATGAAAAACTTATCCTTATGCCAAGTTCGTAAATCTAATTAGCACAAATATGCTTAAATTCTTTGAAAAATACTGTATGCTGTGCTGGATTTAAATTTTTGACAAAAGAAAAACATATGACTCTGAACTCATAAACGTTTGCTATTGTAATCCACAATGCAGTTTTTGAGTCGGCTAGCATACTCTGGATGGTTTGATAGCCTTTTGAATCAATTCCAGGCAAGAGAGAAATCATGATGAAGTGACTCCACACTCTATTCACTGAATGCACCCAAAGGTGCTTTGTGCGGCTCAATAAAATCTTGGATGTGATAAAATACACAGTGCACTTTTGGAGTTACGCTTGTTTTTAGGTAATGTCAGGAATGCCTCTCGTTTTTTTTTTTCTTTGTATTGGACAACTCTTGATTTTTTCTTTGTATTGGACATCCAGATTCACGCCAAAGCATGCTTGGACAACAACATTGAATCTTCGAAACACAGCGATGAAGGGAAAAACTTGGGAAACTGAACCAACCTCTGCAAGCTGCTGAAGCTTCTCAATGTTCTTCAAAAGTTTTTGACAGTCATTTCCAATGACAACCTGTCTGCCGTGATATAGCTCAATTTAAATATGCAGAGAAGAAGGCCATTTTTCAACATCTGGCCCCACATCTTTGATTTTTTTGAAGACCAGGTTTACCACTCCCAACAAAAGGTGCAACTCCATTGGTGCAATAATGTCGATGATGAGGATGTCATTTTTTCTGCTGAAGACCGGCTCATAAATGACATTGCCAAATAGTTTCGCTTTTGTGGTGACCTTTCCGATTTTTCAAATTTTCGAAACTCTTCTTCAATGAGCCGATAGTCCTCAGTTTCTCTGAGCAATTCAGATTGTTGGATTTTGCATCACACATTTTTACCTTGGCTTTTTCTCACAACACTGAGGGAGAATTTCAGAAATCCTCCCCAACCATCAATGCCAAGTTTGACAAGATTGTCATCTATATCTCGATGTTTGAGTACTTCATTCAAAAGATCGGCGAGGTTTTTACAGTACACGACAGTCCATGATATGCCAGACAACCCTTGTCTCGGATCTTTAGCATCTACAAGAACCTAGTAAGTGAAAAATTCAGATAGCATCTGCCCAGCTTCTTAAATTTTGCACGAAATTTCGGCTTGACTATCTTCTGAGCCGATGTCTGGTTCAACGTCATTGCTAGTTTCTTTATTCCATGGTTTAACAAGCCAGTATTGAGTTTTCGCGGAAAGTGAACCTATTGCAGCTGTGTGGAAGTCATTTTCTAATAGGACTAAGACATGTTGTACAACGCAGAGGAACTCTTGCTTGCGCTTCATGGTTGACCATAAGACTTTTTTGATTGTGCCTCAAACCTCCTATGTGACAAATTAGGTATAAGCGTTATTGACCAGCCGTTCTGCTTTCTGGTTTCATGTAGGTTGTCAAGAAATCAAACAGGTCAGGAAAGCTGACATCTTTTCCTTCATCTTTTCGTCTCAAGAGTGAAGGGCAAGCTTCACACAATCCTTGGGGAACACGTGGCTTTTAATAGTTTATCTGATGTTGGTAGATCTGACGAATTCTTTCTTCTTGAAAGGTTGTAATTTGACGTGTTGCTTTTTGAAAGCACAGCAAGCAAACTGTTTTTCGATTTGCATCATGATCTTTAGCTTGGTTAGGCATAGTTAATGTTCACTGAAATATTAGAAAGATATTTCAAATAGGAGTATTGTTTACTCAAAATTAGCAAAAACACAACAAAATAAAGTTTGTTTTACATAAAAGTGCAGAGAATGTGGGATAAAGCTTCAAAACAATATCATATATTAATTACACAGATTTCTAATGACTATTTTTGGTATTTACTTTGAGTATTATTGATTTCAGATCATTTAATGATTATATTGAAGTGATATATTATTCAGTTTATTGTTCATATTTTCAAAATATGTGCAAATTCTTTTTAATTTAAAATGCAAGGAAAAACAACTCAAATAAATCTTACCATCGATCTTTTGAGGCAATAGTACGCTGTTTTCTACTTATAAAGTCAAAGAATGATTTTTTCAACTTTTGAAGTCTTAGAATTAATTTTTCCGTTTTTATAGTAAAACAAAACAAAAACAAACGTTTACGGATGTCAAAATAGGTTTCTTCAGTTTTAATGAACATTGAAACGGAAGGCACAATCATTATAACAAGATGATGCTAAACATAACGAAAAGAATAAACATTGCTGGTTCCATGCTAATATATTTTATAAACTTATAATTTACAAAGTATAATTTGAAAAAGTAAATATCTGTCATCAGTACCCGTTGTTTTCTGTTCAACTAATTTTGTATGCTGTAAAAATGCACAATTTTGTGAATGCTGTCATCTCATGAGCATAAAGGTAAAAAACTCAAAGTGATTTTTTTCGCTCGGACGTTGTAGCCAGATTTCAATATTTATATATACAAATATATTGAACAGTCAAAACAATATATCATTAGCAAACGTTGATTAGAAACTATACTTAAATGTTCTTAAATTCAGATATTTATCAAAGTGAGGCATCAACTTGCGGCGCTCCAGTTGAACGCGAATAAAGCCATCACAATTTTCATGACCATAAACTTTGGATGCTGATTCAGTCACAATTTTAATCACATGTTCAACCTTTTGATTGTGACATGGAAAAGGCTCAATGTCAATAACTATGTCTTCAACTGACGAAAGCCATGCCAATATTTGTACAGTTGGAATATGTTTTGTCAGAACAGGTTCCAAGCGGGGCTGTGTTTGCCAGTCAATCAGTTCTTTATAACTAGTCGCTTGAAATCGTATCTCAAGGAGTTGAAATTTTCGATTTGGTATGTCATCTTCACGAGCACGAAGAATTCTCTTCAACGCAAGCTTACGGATCACTTGACGGTTATCTTTGAGCATAGCCAGAATAATGCTCTCGATATGAGCCGGGTAGCTATTGCGCTTCAAAACTTGCTGAACAGTTATTCGATAACGCACAGGAAGAAATCGTGATGTTTCTATCATTTTATAATGGTGTGGGGCAGCATTCCAGCAGTTTGAATGTTCCTTAATGTCAAACCAAACAACCGCATATGAATTCACAATAAATTTAGCCAAAAGTATTTGTTCATTTGATGGATCTTCAGTAGATATATAGAGGCGTAGAACACGGTTTGCTAGTGTCAACCACCTTGCATGGTTTAGTCGCCTAGGTGTTCTAGAATTAACTCTATCTGGTACAACACCTGTCTTCACCGCATTAACAATTTCGAAAAAAAACAATTGATCACTGCTTAACAACTGCTTATCGCATATAATAGGTTCACCAACAATTATGGCAAAGCTGACTATGGGTTTCTGAACAGACATTGAAATAGACTTGTCATTTGGTCCATTAAATGAATGGGTTCCAGTTGTTGCACCATCTAAGGAGTGAAAAAGATGTCGCAAAGGAAGCTCGTTCAGAAGTAAAAGACAAATGGACCAGTACAGTGGTCGACCAAGTTCAATTTCCATTCTGCGTATAACTCTATTGTTTAAACCAGTATTAACGTTAGTTGAATCAGAACCAATACAAACAAGGTTCGTGCAGTCAACAGTATCAATTATTGAATATGCAATGGATTTGGCTGATCCACTTGTTGGCGTACAATCATCAACATACTTTGAATTTGGCTCTGATAAAATAGAAATATGTTACTCAGAAATTACAGTCTACCTATCCCCCTCAAGTTTTAAAGTCTGATCTTTCCTTCCATTAAAATACAATCCAGTAATTCTACAATCAGCATTTTTACAGGATGTTCTCAGTAGTTTTCGTTCTCTGCGAATTTTATTCCGATCCACTGGCCCCATATGTTCTATACCAAAATCAACCAGAGTTGCTGATACAATCGCAGCAACTGCTCTATCTGATATGCCAAAACCATCTGCTTGTAGAGCATTATTATTTAAGTAACGGTTTTTTAGACGAGTAGATGTGACTTTGGTATCGACCTCTGATACTAAAGGGGAATAAGTTTCGGTGTCAGAATTGTTGTCTATTTCATTATCTGATTCATTATCAGATGCTTTAACGACTCTGACACACTTAACTGCAGTCTCTTCCTTTGATAATGAAACAGCTTTTTGTTTTAAACGCCTCTAAGCACGTGCGAATTTCTTCTTGTCGATTCCAGCTATTCTGCCAACACGTATAGTGCGTTGATCAGTTAGGAAAACATGCTCAATTTCTGGCACCTTTAAAACCATTGGACAGCAGCAAGACGAAAGTTCTTTGCATTTACACGAACAAATGTCAAACAATGTGACAAGATCATTTTCTATTTCATCTTATTTGACTGTTGCAGACTTTGATCGAATCACTTTCTGAACATCGCTTTTGTACTTCTCCAGCTGTAATTCTATGCCTCGAAGACTTATAGTAGGAACTGATGCTTTAATCCATATCTGAGAAAGTTTCTCTGCTAGTCTCTTACAAACAGACCGTAGTGGTTCAGTTTCATAATTCTTCTCAGACAAGTATGTTTTGCCTACTTGCCTGTGGGTTGGCAAGCAAAAATTGGGTAATTCACGACCTTCTCCAAAAAGTATATGACGATTCTTTGAAGCTTTAGATCTTGCCACCAAAATTGTTTTACAATTTTATAACATATCAGAATTTCAGTTAATTTTGAAAAATACAAAATAAGACGGATAAATTCTGCAATCAGTTAATAAAAGCAGAAATAATTAAACAATCATAATAAAATAAAATAATATAATAATAATATAAGGTTATAATAGCGTTGGAGTTAATCACATTATTAGGGTTAATTTAGTTAGGTAGGTATAGGTTTGGTTCAATTTCATAACCTTGGGATTATATCTAGTATTAGGGTTAAATGAATGTTTCAGTTAATGCATGTACTAAAGTAAATATACTTAGCATTTAAAACCTTAAAACTTAAAAATGCAAAGTATAATCAATTCTTTAAAAAATTTTTTTTTTGTAAATATTAAACACTAGATCACGCCACTAGATCACGCTACTTTTCACAAATTCTGAAAAAAAAAAATTTTTTTATGATCCGGCATAATTTATATATATATATATATATATATATATATATATATATATATATATATATATATATATATATATATATATATATATATATATATATATATATATATATATATATATATATATATATATATATATATATATATATATATATATATATATATATATATATATATATATATATGAAGAGTTTATTTTCAAAACGCGGTGAACGCCATTTTAAATATTTTTTAGAAATTGTGTGGTTTATTTTTAGTTTATAAGGACCTAGCAGACATTGTGTCCGAATATATGCTAAACGAAGTATAACCCAATATTTTTTTACTTCTAAAAAACATTTATTTTCAAAACGCGGTATAAATTTTTTTATTTGTTTTCAAAATGCGGTATTTAATTGTGACAAATCCGTGGCAAATATATATTACTTCTGCGCAAGTGCAAATATTTTAATGTTGCGTTAAAGATTTCTTTAACGCAACTATAAAATATTTGCACTTGCGCAGAAGTAATATATATCGCGGATTAATCTTGTCCATCGCGGATTGCGATGGACAAGATTAATGCGTTACCTAATATCCTATTTCACATAGAAAAAAAGATATGATGTATGAAACAAAAGAAAAGAAAAGCATTTCTTAATTCTAGTGTTCGTTTAAACTACCATGCTTTGTTTGTTTAACTGAACGAATTATGGAATAATGATAGAAAATATATTAAAAAGGCAACTTAAATTAATAAGTTTAAACATATTGTTACCTGTTTTTTAATGGAAAGCATTTAACAATAATACTTCTTTTTTATTTTTTGTTAAACCGGCAATTGCTTTGTTGCAAATAAAATAAGGATATTGCAGTCTTTCATTTTTAAAAATTTATTTCGTTCAAAAATATAACGATGACTTTTATGTTATATTAATTGTCCATTAGTTCTATTGAGACTTAAAAATAGTGATCATCGTTGTTACAATTACACAACACTAAAAAAATATAACTGTTTATTGTCCATATTTAACTCTCCGAAACAAATATAAATTTACAATTGCGAATTGTAAAATGTAATAGTTTACATTACTTTAATAAAACATTATTTACATTCACATTATCAATAAAATATAATGACCAAACATTATATACACATATTTGTTCAATATGTTAAATAAAAATAATCATTAAAACATATTCAGGTCTTTTAATGTTTAAAAACTTTCAATAACATCTTTATAGAATGGATATACCGCATTTTGCTAACAAGCCTTAATTGGACATACAGTTTTTTAAAAATAAATGCAAACTTATTGACAAAAAAAAAAAATTTTCTATTATATAATATTTTATTTTTTTTTCATTATATAATATACTTTATGTATATATACATTAAGAAACAATAAATTTTCCAAATATACGAGACATGTTGGTGTGGCGAAACATGTCAATTATCTTAATCCCACAAAAATGGATATACCACATTTTGAAAATGCACTCTTCATATATATATATATATATATATATATATATATATATATATATATATATATATATATATATATATATATATATATATATATATATATATATATATATATATATATATATATGTTTATATATATATATATATATATATATATATATATATATATATATATATATATATATATATATATATATATATATATATATATACATATATGTGTGTGATTCTTATAACTTTTAATTTATGTAGTTGAATTGTTTAAAATGGTTGAAGGAACAGCATTAACAAGAAACTTTACATTAACTACGTTGAGTTCACTTCCAACAGAGTACAGAGTATCATTTAAATTTATGCCAACATCATATTTAAACAACTGGGCTAGTATTATTCATTTAACAACTGGTGAAAATTTGTTTACTTATGGCTCTCGAATACCAGCAGTGTTTATTTCACCATTAAACCTGTTATATTTTGCATCAGATATAAATGGCAAACAAAACTGCGAAGCTTATTCAAAAACGGTTATACCATTAAATAAATGGGTACAAGTTATAATATCGCAATCTAGGTTTGAAAATCAATATAAATTTACAGTTGATTTGGCAAACGAGACAATTTATAGTATAGAAAATGATCTTCCTACAAATTTTAGTAATGTAAAAGTTTTTATGAGCAATCCGTGGTATCCTGCACAACCTGGACTTATAAACAATTTGGAAATAGTGGACAATCCTTCAGGTTAACCTAATAGATATACTTTAAATAAAACTTATAAATATATATATATATATATATATATATATATATATATATATATATATATATATATATATATATATATATATATATATATATATATATATATATATATAAATATATATATATATATATTTATATATATATATATATATATATATATATATATATATATATATATATATATATATATATATATATATATATATATATATATATATATATATATATATATATATAAACGATAAAAAATAACAGTTTTTAACGGTTTTTTCTTAATTTAAAATTTAAAATATGGCAGATGATTGTCGAAGAGCATGAAACTTTAAGTTCCATCACAATGTTGTTTTTTTTCAAATAATCAAAACTCTTTTTATAATAATACTGATCTATTTAGTAAATAATTTACTTAATATTGATCACTCTCAAACAAATAAGAGACTTTGTATTATATTTTGATACAATGAAATGGTATGCGGTAGTGGTGTAGAGCTAAGAGCGCTCGTTTTGTAAGGAGGATGTTCGGAGTTCGACTCCCACCACGTCCCTGGAAGTCCCGTGCTCAACTTATTTTCTCCGCGCAGCGGCCTTGCTTGTCAAGGTTTGTGTTTCGGAGTTAACAAGTTGAGAGAGGGTTGTACCACATTTTACAACAAAAAAAAACAAAAAAAAAATTGAGTAGCCTCCTCGACTGTAGTGGCCCCCTCGGGAGGCTCCCTTTGGGGAGGTAAATAATAAAAAAAAAAACAAAAAAAAAAAAATAATCTTTATATATATATATATATATATATATATATATATATATATATATATATATATATATTTATATATATATATATATATATATATATATATATATATATATATATATATTATATATATATATATATATATATATATTTATATATATATATATATATATATATATATATATATATATATATATATATATATATATATATATATATATATATATATATATATATATATATATGTATATATATATATAAAATTATGTGATACTTATAAGTTTTATTTTATTTAGTTGAATTGTTCAAAATGGTTGAAGGAGCAGCAATAACAAAAAACTTTTCATTGATTACTTTGAGTTCTCTACCAAGAGAATACAGAGTATCATTTAATTTTATGCCAACAACATATTTAAACGACTGGGCTAGCGTTATTCATTTTACAATTGGTGAAAATTTGTTTACTTATGGCTCTAGAATACCAGCAGTGTTTGTTTCACCATTAAACTTGTTATATTTTGCATCAGATATAAGTGGCAAACAAAACTGCGAAACGTATTTAAAAACAGTTATACCGTTAAATAAATGGGTAGAAATTATAATGTCACAAACCAAAATTGCAAATCTATACAAATTTACAGTTAATGTAGCTAACGAGACAGTTTACAGTATAGAAAATGATCTTCCTACAAGTTTTAGTAAGGTAAAGGTTTTCATGAGCAATCCATGGTATCCTGCGCAACCAGGATTTATAAACAGTTTGGTAATAGTGGACAACCCTTCAGGTTAAACTTAATAGATATATTTTAAATTAAACTTATATTCATATATATATATATATATATATATATATATATATATATATATATATATATATATATATATATATATATATATATATATATATATATATATATATATATATATATATATATTTATATATATATATATATATATATATATATATATATTTTTGATTATTTGATAATAATCAACTCTTTTTTGATTTGAGAGTGATCAATATAAAGTGAAATAATCACAAAATACATCTATTTATATATAAATATAAATATATATATATATATATATATATATATATATATATATATATATATATATATATATATATATATATATATATATATATATATATATATATATATATATATATATTGCTCTTTTCTTAAAGGTTAAATAAAATTACACAATAGCATTAGTAAGATATAAGTCGTTATGCATTAAAAAATATAAGAAAATACACATGTATAAAAATAATAACAATTAAAAGATCGTGGAGCGTTGCAGATGATCCTTAGTTCTTTTTATCGAGAATTTCTCGTAAAGAATAATTGCATTAAATTGTAATGAATTCTACAGTTTAAAAAACAAAACATTATTGTATTAATAGTTAGAGAAAACATAATTTTTGGTAAGATTATATAAATAAAATTAGTATAAAGAAAATCCTGATACTTTTATATGCAAATACAAAAATATTTTAAAAAGTACAAATTCATAATCACATAATATGTGGATCAGATAAACTATTATATATTATCTTTTAAGTTTTGTATTCGTTTTCAGATGAATTTTAAAACATAAAATAACTTTTTGTAGTTTTTTTTGAATGAAAGATAATTCCATTCATGGGAAAAATCAAATTTTTCAAAACATATCTATGTTGACAATGAAGAGAAAGCAGTATAGATTTATTGGTATTACCCTATGCAATTTTTTCATATTTTATATGGCAATGGTTTAAAGAGAAATATAATTAAAATAAATTGTGTTTTTTGTAAGCTTTTCTAGCTTTGTACATTATTCATACATTTCAAACAGTTTTGTTGCTCAATAAATTTGTGTAATAATAAGGTTTTCATCAATATTGATTCCAAAATTAAAATTTTTTAGTTCTCTTTTTTTGTCATTTTTGTCAATAAATTGTATTAACGTTTTTTAAATAAATTTCATTTGACTCTGAAAATTTGATTTGAATGATTTAGGAAAATATTTTTAATTATTGACTAAGATTACATAACAAAACGTGTCTTATTGTTAATATGAGACATGAAAAAAGCAAACTTATAAATATCTATACTATAGTGACCCATTAAAATTATGGTTTTACTTTCTTTGAAGATATACATTTAAATGACTTCTAAGCTTAGTAAACGTTACTGAAGGTTTAATGGTAAATATATAATTAAAAATTAGTTATGGTGCTTTGTTACTGCTCTTTAATTTTTTTTTTGTGTTTGTTATAAGTTT
Organism: Hydra vulgaris; assembly: GCF_022113875.1. Classification (NCBI taxonomy): domain Eukaryota; kingdom Metazoa; phylum Cnidaria; class Hydrozoa; order Anthoathecata; family Hydridae; genus Hydra; species Hydra vulgaris. The sequence goes on along the minus strand of NC_061156.1, from coordinate 12,080,612 downwards.
TAATTTATGTAGTTGAATTATTCACAATGGTTGAAAGAACTGCTATAACAAGAAACTTTTCATTGACTACTTTGGACAATCTTCCAACGGAGTACAAAGTATCATTTAATTTTATGCCAACAACATATTTAAACAACTGGGCTAGCGTAATTCATCTTACAACTGGTGATAATTTGTTTACTTATGGCTCTAGAATACCAGCAGTGTTTGTTTCACCATTGAACTTGTTATATTTTGCATCAGATATAAGTGGCAAACAAAACTGCGATGCGTTTTCAAAAACAGTAATACCATTAAATAAATGGGTACAAGTTATAATATCACAAACAAAGTTCGCAAATCAATACAAATTTATTGTAAACGTAGCAAACGAAACAGTTTACAGTTTGGAAAATATTTTTCCCACAAATTTTAGTAATGTAAAAGTTTTCATGAGCAATCCATGGTATCCTCCGCAACCTGGATTTATAAACAGTTTAACAATCGTGGACAACCCTTCAGGTTAAATTTAATAAATATATTATGAATAAAATCTATATCGATACAAACATAAATATATATATATATACATATATATATATATATATATATATATATATATATATATATATATATATATATATATATATATATATATATATATATATATATATATATATATATATATATATATATATATATATATATATATATATATATATATATATATATATATATATATATATATATATATATATAAATTAGTAGAAAATCACTTTACATTCTATTTTTCTAATAATTTTTCTACTAATTTTTATTTGAATTTAGAGTTTTTCTACTAATTTAGAAATGTTCTGTTCTTTTAAGAACAAGGAGCACTCTTCTTTGTAGAATACATTTTTTTAAATCGTTTAAATAAATATATATATATATATATATATATATATATATATATATATATATATATATATATATATATATATATATATATATATATATATATATATATATATATATATATATATATATATATATATATATGTATATATATATATATATATGTATATATATATATATATATATATATATATATATATATATATATATATATATATATATATATATATATATATATATATATATATATATATATATATATATATATATATATATATATGTATATATATATATATATATGTATATATATATATATAATATATATATATATATATATATATATATATATATATATATATATATATATATATATATATATATATATATTTATATATTTCTTTTTTATAAAAAAGGGTCTTTAATTACTTCTTCCTTTTTGTTTGTTATAGTACGTTAAATCTTTATATATATGTTATGCATATAATATCTATAGGCCTATAAAAATGTTTTACTTTGTTTTCTAGAAAACTAAATAAGATTGAAAAAAAATTAAAAATGCGTAAGCAAACCCAGCGGGCACACAACAATGTATTAGCGTTGTATTTACGTTCGATTTCATGTTAGTACAACGTTGCCGGTATTACGAAATAAACGTTCCCTATTATAGAATTTTCCCCCCGGCAGAAATATTCTTTCCGGGGGGAAAATTCATTTCGAAATAATAATTCCCTCCTTGTAATATATTTTCCCCTTTCTGCGAAACAAAGTTTCCTCCGTGACATTAGTTCCCCTAAATTATTAAATATACAAATTGATATGATTTGCGCAATTAAATGCGCAAATAAATTGATCTAAATTTTAAATGTTAAATTCGGTTTAAATACTAAATTAACTAAATGATTGTACTTCAAAAAAACAAAGTTTTACTTGAATCAAACGCATCAATCATAAAAAAATAAGTGTCAGATAAAGTTTTTTTACACGGTTTTTTCCCTAAAGTTGCAAACAAATTACTAAAGTTATTTGTTTGATTGTTAGCAAAATAACTACGTGAAAGTTTAAAACGTTTTTGAATGTTTTGAAAAGCTCCTAAATTTTCAAATTTTTGTGTGGGTTTTTGTTACGATTAATTAAATAATTCTATAAATTGCAAATCATTTTTATGAAAAAAAATTTCATTTTATATTTTAAAGTAGTTATATTTATTATAGTTATTTGCTTTTAGTAACGAACAAAAATATTTTCGAATGTCTATTATTCAACTAGTTATATAAAAGTTCAAACATACAAATAATGCATATTTATAAATACAAAACAATAGTTGTTATTAACTAATTGTAAAATCTGTAAATTTGTACAATACAAAAAATACTGAACAATACTGTAAAATACAGCTAATTCTGCTAAACTACGGTTTTATTTTATTTGGATTTGTTTTTGTTAATGAAATACTGAGAGCCATGTGAAAATTTTACATTATTTACATATCAACGTTCCTAAAAACTCCTTATAAAAGGGTTAGAAAAATAGTTTCGGGGATATTCAAACTAAAAATACAATGAATATTTTAAAGAGTTTATTTAAAGATGTATTTTAAATTCTTTTGTATTATAAGTTTACAAAAAACATAAAAATAAATAATTGTTTAACAACCACTTGCTTCATGAATAAAGTTTTTGCTACTATTACCAAATGAAGAGACCCATAAAAAGCTTCCTAATTGATCTTTTATTTGTATTTCCGTCCAAGACTCGTGCATTAGCTGAATGACTTCTAAAACACAATATGGGATACTGTAAACGGGATGACAATTTAAAAAAATATTTTACTTACAACTGACTATTTGTTTGATTTTTAACGCTAACTTTCAAGGTTCAAGACTAATATATACACTAATGTATACTGTATCTAAGAACACAAAACATATGTAAGGAAAAATAGAAAAACCAATATCGAGCTATTATTAACGTACCAACTATTTTTTTACACAAATTTTTATTTTCGAATATCACCAGGAAATTTGCTTTTCATATTCAACTTGGCAATAATATGATGCTCCATAATTCTATAAAAACGTTATAACAAATAATAAATGGAAAATAACTACTTTGTTATACTCCATTAAGCGATCCAGCAAATTTAATAAAATAATTGTAAATACACATTAGAGTATTAATTCACAAAGTACAATTTGGAAAGATTATTTTTTGATAAATTTTTATATTCAAAGTTTCGACATCGAAATAAAGCTAAAACCTCTAGGGGAGAATTGAAATGAATGGGGCTGGTTTTGTAAAATACTTCTTAAAACTTAATAAAGTTGATTATGTTGTACATTGAAAATTATTTGATAACCATTTACTCTCACACTATGCGAGAGTTAAAGGTTAAATTTACAAAAAACTCAAAAAAAAATTAAACTTAACTTCTCACACCAAAACAAAAAAAATGTTTTCACCAGGAGAAATATGCTATTAGTTCCCATTAATGCAATATTTCTAATGTTATGTTTAGCCCATGGTATTTAGACCATGATAGAAATAATGGTTTGGTCTGTTGAATTGTTGTGTTCAACATTTCTTACTACAGGAGTTTGGATATCTAACTAACTTTAGATGCTTGTGTGTAAATATGATTTTGTCCCATTCAATAAGCGTTAAGGTTCTCCCCAAAAATTAAATTTTTTTTTTTAGTTTTTATATATTTGCTGTTTATATAATAAGAAAATATGATTACAAAGAAACATTTTCATACAAAAAAAAGTTGATTTATATAAACATGCAGGGGCTCAAAGAAGATATAGATGACTAAAGTCACCACGATCTTTTCATAGAGCCCTAATGTGGGTTTTACAAGTTTAAAATAGAATAAGATTGTTAAAAATATAACTGTACAATTCTAATATAATAAAAAAAAACTTTAATAATTTAAAATATTTACATTCAAAGAAAGAAAGGAAATAGATTTAATATAATTCTAACAATAGTCATTTAAAAAATACTGACATTGTTTTAAATATAAAAAAAAAGACAATTTTTTTTTTCTAACTAAGAATAATGGAATTCGATGTTTATTGAGAAAAATTGCAAACTTATTTATAATGTGTTTAAAATTTTCATTTTTTATTAGAAACTCAAAGGAGTATAATGCTTTTACCGTATTTAAATGTTTGGTTTTTTGAAATGTGTTCCATAGTTTCGATCCACGGTATGCTATTCGATATTCAGAATACTTGCACCTAATTCTAGGCAATTTATAAAAATTCCATTGGTTTATTCTAAGAGAGTAATTAATGTTAAATTTTTTCTTAAGTTTGTTATTAAAGGTTTTCGGAATCAGGCTGTTGTAATATTTATACATAAAAATTAAGTGTTGGTAAATATTAATTTCATATATACTCATCGTTTGCATGTCTTTCATTAGTGGTTTTGCATGTTCATAATCTTTTTTCTTATATATTAGTCTGCATTCATGTTTTTGAAGAGAAAATATGTTTTTAAGTTTCATTGGTTGAGAAAACAATGTATCAGGCTAAAATATACCAGTTTCAGACATTCTGATGTTACATTTGGGCGAATACGTACATCAAACCAATTGTTTTACTAATTTTTGATTGGATATAATTTATGTTAAGAAGTCATGATAAGTTTTCATCAATAAGAATTCCTAATAATTGTATTGACTCATTTTTTTAATTAGTTTATCATCTAAATTTAAATCGACAATTTTAAGGGAAGGTTTTCTTGTTGTGATTATTTATGGAAGAGAGTATACTTTGTTTTATCTACATTAATGCGGTAGTGGCGTAGTGGTAGAGCGCTCGCTTCATAAACGAGTGGTTCCGAGTTCGATCCCCACCACGTCTATAATGCTACAGTAAATGGTGTCACTTTGACAAACATACAATATAGGCCGAACCTGTGTGTTAGATGACTTTAATAAGCGAATGCCATCTACATTGACAACTAGAGAAATTGTATTTGACTCAATTCTATAATACTGGTTGAATGCTAAAATTCTTGAGTTGTTATTTAAAATACCAAAGTTAACATACTTAACCCCAAATTTTAACTTGATGGAACATTACTAAGAATATTTAAAATTTTCCCTGTGCATTTTGGTAAATTAACATGATAACTATACTGGTGTAAATAGTTAACGATTTGTCATTTGCATTTCTAGTTATTCTTTGTTTTAAAATCCATTTGGCAATCTCTATAACAAGTACTCCATTATGAAGATCTTCATTATCATCACTCACAGGAACCTCAGAGTCTAGATTAGAACTCTCAGTTCCAGAAGTATATTTATGACCAGAGACAAAATAAAAGTCACTATTGTTCTCAATTTCAATGTTTTTGAAATTAATCCATCTCTTGACTCAATTAATATTAGATTTGATATGTGATTACCTCAAGGATTGATTTTTCTCTTGTTAATTCATTTTTATTATTCTGAAATAAACATAAATTTTTGTAATTTTAACAATTACAAAATGATAATGAAAACTAAATACAATGAAAAATGATAATAATAATAACAAAAAATAATTTTTATTAATGTAAAAACAGGATAAAACTTATTTATAAAAGTTAATATTCTTACATTTCCTAAACTTTAAAAAATTAATATTCGTATCCTCTTATCCATCTACATTTGTTCGGTGTAAGTTTTTCACTGCTAACTCATTAATCTCATTTAGTTAAATGTTTGTATATAATTGTCAAAATTAAAGTTATACAGTTAAATGTCTGTATTATAATTAAAATTTAAAAAACAAAAGTTTTTTAAATAGGAATATTTAATAGTCATAATTGTGCTAGAAAATAACCAAAAAAATTTTTTAAAAAAAACACTAAAAACATTTGCTAACCTTTATTAGATATGGTTAATTAAACTAAAATAAAAAGTAGCCTAAAATAAAATCTGAATATAAAAATTAGGTATTACAAGTTTTTTAACAACGAAATGTTAACGTTAAACTTTAGTTTGCAAAATAATGTCAACTGTATTTTTATTTTTTTTTCACTTGTTTAACGTTACATTATTAAGTTAAATAGATTATGTTTACTAAAACATAACTAAATAAATATACAAAATAATTCTAAAAATGTGAATATACAAGAAGTTTACACGCATAGTATATACTGTAAATATATAAAAAGAACTGTTTAACAACTGCTTCCATTGAAATACTTTTATATATAAAACTGTTTAACAACTGCTTCCATACATATTGTTGCACATTTATTTACTATTGGAGAGGCCTTTTCAATATTTGCAATATGATCATTCAATTGAGTTTTTGTTGAAGACTGTCTATGCTTTCTATAAATTAAAATTTTAAAATACATTTTATTTTACTTACTTTACAATTTGATTTTTTTAAACACTTAATGCATAGCAGATGCTTAGTGAAGATATTTGAAAAATTAACGTTAGTGAAGATATTTGAAAAATTAACGTTCCGGTTTCAAAATAATAATATACTTACATTTTTTGTTGAAATATAAGCAAAAAGACCAGTTTATTGAAATTTATTTTACGCATTTAATTTGATTTAAAATATTATAAAATATTGCTCAGAGTGTACAACTATCAGGTTCAAAGGGTTTCCATATCAGCTTTATTTTTTTTAAAAGTTGCATGAGCATTAGGATCTAACCGATTTGATATTCATTTGTATTTTTCTCGCATCTTAAGTAAAATATTCGACATATTAATTCTTCTTATTAATAAAAAATCTAAACTTTGCAACATCCTTTGATTTTGTTAAAGCAATATAAAAAAGTTGCACAACCCTTTAAAATGAAATTAAAAGAAAAAAATTATAATAATGAATACCCTAATACAAATGCTTTACTTCATCACTGATAATAATGTGAAAATATTTTTCTGTGTAATTAACTCAGCATTAATTATCACATTTGTATTATCAAACAACAAAAAATTAAAACTTGAACACAACAAGTAGTATCAAGAATAGTATTTATGATTAATCTGAAAAGAACTGTACGTAAACACTGCTATAAAATATTTATTCAGAAGTACATTACTTACTTTCAAACTTTTATTCAATAAGCAGGGTAATGTTTAGAGGCTAACCAATAATTTGTTTATTTTTCTAAATAAACCTTTTTAATCAAACATTTATTAAATCTTTTATCAGCAATTCAGAGTTTTAAATAATTGTGCGCTGTTTATTTTCAAATATTTTTTGAAAATTCCCTGAATGTCTTTTAAAAGACAATGTAAACTTTCAAACTTAGCTAATTATCTTTTAACAAAACTTATTTTTACATTCTCATACGCCATCTTTAAGAAAAAAATAAACAATTATTTACGGCTAATTTTTTTATAGTTAGCAGAACTATAAAAAGTCGAGCAGCCGTGGCGCAGTGGTAACGCACTTGCTTCAGAAACGTAAGATCCGTGGTTCAAACCCCACCTCTGGGCAAATTTTGCGACATCGGTTGGGAAGGAGGCGTGTACTTCCTATCAAATGCTCTTCCGCGGTGCTCTGTGATAAGACCGTAAGGACTTCTTGGGGCACCTTAATCAACTTAAAAAAAAAAAAAAAAAAAAAAAAAAAAAAAACTACCTAATTACTGTACGTTAATATTTCTTTATTTTTTTACGATGCCCGTACGTTAGCTCAACGTTAGAATGTTATGTTAATACATCTATGTTTTTTAACGTTGTGTCAACATTAACTTAACGAAGAATATTACGTTAAAAAGATTACGTTGACTCAACGTTGAAATAACATTAAGTAACGTAAAATGCAATTTTAACATAAATACAACGTTAGTACAACGTTGTGTGCCTGCTGGAAAAAGGACTTGAACTCACACAAAGAATTTCAACAACTTTGACATGCTTTTTTTTATCTTTTTTTTAATTTGGATACTTTTTTAATTTAAAAAAGTATCAAAATTCAAAAAAAGATAAAAAATTCACTAAATATATTAACTGTAAATCAATTTACTTATACATTATAGCAAAGCAAAATATTAAAAAAAATTTGTTTACAAAAAATTGGTTTACCAAAAAACTACATCTGCATCATTAATTAGCAATCGATAGATTACCAACTACAAAAATACTAACTAAAGTCAACTGTAGCGTATAGAAAATAAAGATTCTTTTAAGATGTACAACACACCACCTATAAAACAGAACATGTTTCATTAAGTAAAACATTAAAAGGTTAAACCTTAGTATCTTTAAAAACAAATTTAAAAATTAAAAAAATACACACTATTTACAAATAAAAGTATATTCAAAAATTATATCATTTATAATAATGATATTAGAAGGTTCAAAGATATTTGAAGAAACACAAAAATATCATTGTGCGCACACTACAAAGCTTTGTGCATTATTAATTGGAAGCGTCCGAGCTGACGCTTCAATACTTTACAAAATATAATACTATTTTAATGGTTATATAAACTCTGTCATTTTTGCGCATTCAGTTTCGAATGTTTAAAGGGGGCGTGGTAAAATAGCTGTAAAACTTAAAGTTTCCGTATTACCTTAATATTAGGTATTTTTAACTTTTTATTGTTTTAAAATATTATAATTTTAGTGAAATGGCTTATTTTAAATATAAAATAAAATTTGCAATTATATTCTTAATAAAAACAAGTCTTTTAAACCTGTTACTGTTTAAAAAAAGTAAACATCACCGCGTTGCAAGTTTAAATCATCAGCTTGCTTATTTTCAAAATTTTTTCTTTAAAATGCAAAATAAAACAGCTTTCTTTTATTCGAAATAAATTCTTTTTCATCAAAAGCATTTTACTTTGTATTTAAAAAAAATTGAAAAAGATTTATTTAAAAAAAAAAAAAACGGTGGTGGTAGGAATCGAACATGGACTTCCTGCCCTTGAGGCCTAGCGTGCTAACAACTCTGAAAAAGTTATCAAAAAAATTTCCACTTCTGAAAAAGTTATCAAAAAAATTTTTTTGATAACTTTTTCAGAAGTGGAAAGTTGATGAAATTACTCAGAAGAGAGTTTTATTGCTTCAGGTATTATCCGTAAAAATAGAACAGATGGTGCCTTAAATGCAACGATTTACAAGCTCATGTTAGAATTATTTACCAGGGCTTTGAGCTAACTGATTGTACTCAAGGAAGATGTGTCATATGTCTTAAGATTACAAATTTGATGCACGGAAAGTGTAATATTAAGCTTCATAATAGTAAAAGAACTCTTTTTTTTCTTAATTATCACATTAGTTTTCTTTTACCATTTGTTTATCAGCACAAACAATAACTATTGTTTACAAATGTAATGGTTTTTAGTTTAGTTGTTTGCTTATTACTACATAGAGTAACTACAGTTAATATAAGTAAAAATGCTTTTTTTTTTGTGTGTAATAGTACACTAAATGCAGTAACTATGTTGTTTTTAAAGAAAAGTATTGACCTAGTGATCCAATAAATTAAAATAATGTTTTTTTTTTTAATATTTAAAATAAAATTTAAAAAAACAGTTTTCAATTCGATTTTATGCAACATATTCATAAACACTTTTTAGAAAAATTAGTTTTAGTTTTACTTTTGTAAAGTACGGTTTTTTGTTAATAATAAAGCATGTATAAATAACACGGTCATTATTTTCCAAAAATCCTAAAAATCAGGCAAAAATTATTTGTCAACATACTAAAATTACCGTTTGGAACAATATTTTAGGTGCATTTATTTTTTTTTATATATATCACCATAATTTATATATATGTATATATTTATATATATATATATATATATATATATATATATGTCATAAATATTCAGTGTTTCAAATATTTCTAAAATATATAGATTAATTAAAAAATCACCAATTTGATTTAATGCTATGTTACCAAGAAATCATTTCATAAAAAGTAAACTTTTAATAATTTGACAATTGTCCAGTTTTAAACTTTAATTTTTTTTTCCAAAAAAACTTCAAGTTCAAGAGATTTTACTCTATTTATCTAACCAACTTTTATTATTTTTTATCTTGTTTATAAAAGTATTTGTTTTCTCTTTAGATAAACCTGTTATCAAAATTCGCCCAAGTGGTCAACTTATAAAAACGTAATTGAAATTTGATTTATTTGCATTTCAAAAAATTAAAATGGCAGTTAATAAAAAATCATTAGTATTTGAAAAATTTAAAGAAAAATGTTGTAATACTAATAGTTTGAACATCTATGAATAAATAATAAATGTTAATGGATTTTTTTTACATTTTAGGAAATTTTTAACTATTAACACAGCAATTAGTTATGCATACGAAACAAGTCCAATAGCTTATAACTTAACATGGGAATACATGTTGCCATATTTTTTTAAACTTATTTCTCAAAGCGAAGTTTATTTACATAAGGGATCTATTTACACAGTAAGAATTTATATTAGACTATGTAATATGTTTAATTTATGTAATATGTTTATTTATATATAATTTTAATAAGTATAATAGCAGTAAAGTTTGCAATTTTATTCTTTAAGGTAAATATCTCCTAGATATGAAGCAAACTTCAAGCCTTTTAATGTATAGAATTTTGTCAAGTAAAAATGATTTAAACCAAATTGCAATGGTTCGAAATATAATTTTTGTACAATTTTTAACTAGACTTTTATTCATTAATAAATTTTAAGATTTATAATATATTCTCTTAGCGTTCAAACAAAATAGCCATAGAAAATTTTTAACCACCTTATAATGGCGGGAGTTTATGCTTTATATAGTTATAATTGGAAGTTTAAATTCAACGATAAATATAAACCTAGTTTTAACATAGGTCCAAAAAAAATAACAATAACATAATAATAGTAAAATAATGATTTATTCACTTGATCTCTTTTTATGTTTTTTCTGTTTCCGAAATACATTTATTGCAACTTTTTGCAAATCATTCTTATACTATATATCTAAAAATGACGTTTCTGATTACATCCCTATTTTTTTCTCTATTAATATGGACAACAAATTAAAACAACAACATAAAAAATCATAATCAAACGTTTTTTCACAGATGCAAATCTAGCATCGTTTAAGGATCAATAATCTTTAATAAATTGGAATGATATAAAAAGTTCATTTGAAGCTAATGAAGTAAACGATACATTGTTTCAAACTTTCTATGAAATATATGATGTAAATTTTCTAAAACGTGAATTTATTATTACCAATAAAAGATAAAAGTCACCATGGGCCAATAAATTTTTTAAGAAATCCTCAAAAATAAAGCAAAAACTGTATACAAAGTACTTAAAAAAACCAACACCAAAAAATAAAATTATTAATAAAAATTATGCTAAAATGTTTGGAAGTCAAAGAAAAAAATTTAAAAGACAATATTACTATGACTTACTAGAAAAATATAAGCATTATTCAAAACGCACATGGCTAGTTATAATTCAAATTACTGGAAATAGTAAATTAAATTTATGCTCTGTGCCTAACACTATAAAAGTTAATGGCGTGTTTTTATATGATCCTAAACAAATAGCATGAGAATTAAATAAATATTTCGTGTCTGTGGGCCAAAATTTAGATAAAAAGTTTCCAAATATAAATAATCCAATAAATGATTATGTGTATCCATATGTATTCTAATTTAAATAAATTTGAAGTATCTTTTTCAGAATTTGAAAGTGCTTTTAAAACCCTTAAAACTAATAAAGCAGTTGGTCATGATGATATAAGTTGTAAAATAGTCCTAGGTTCATACGATACCATAAAACATATTCTTTTTAAAGTTTTTAAATGTTCTATAAATCAAGAAATTTCCCCGATAAATTGAAAATAACCAAAATAACGCCTATATTTATAGGAGGTGAAACATCAAATGTCAGTAAATATCGACCAATATTTATCTTCTATGTTTTTTCAAAAATTTTAGAGAGAGTTATATTTAACTAAATATCTAATCATCTTGCTGTTGATAAAATACTTTACATAAATCAATACGGTTTTATAAGAAACAACTCTATTGAACATGCAATAATTCATCTTACTCGTAAAATAACTGATTTATCCAACAAGTCATAGTTTACTTAAGGCGTCTTGATAAACTTATTTAAAACTTTTGACACAATTGAACATGAAATACTGTTTAAAATTCTTGAACAATATGGTATCAACGGTAATGTTTTAAAACTATTAAAAAGCTATTTAAAACATCGCAAACAATTTGTCTTTGTCGACGGATCTTCTTTACCTGATTATATAAATATAACTTGTGGAGTTCCACATCTTCCACATCTCTATACTTTATTATTTCTAATTTATGTTAACGATCTCCATGAAGTCTCAAAATTAACAACTATATTGTTTGCTGATGAGACAAACCTATTCCTATCTAAAAATAAAATCAATAAACTTTTTTATGATATGAACATTGAACTAACAAAAATATCTGACTGGTTTAAATCATATAAACTTTCACTCAACATTGATAAAACTAATTGAATTTTCTTTCATCCACGATTTAAAAAAACATTTACTTACAAGTAATATGCCTCTTTTTCATATTGATAATATTCCAAAAAAAAAGAGTAATTTTCACACATTTTCTAGGTATCATTGTAGATGAAAACTTATCGTGGAAGAATTACATCGGACACTAATGCAACAAAATTGAAAAAAGTTTTATATGAAGCAAGAAGCGTTTTAAATAAACATTCATTAACACAACTATATTATTCTTTTATACACTGTCATATTAAATATGCTAGTATTGCATGGGTAGTACCCATAAAAATAGGTTAAAGCCACTTTATTGTCAGCCGAAGCACATTGCACGTTTTATAAAACTCAAAAATTGTTTTACTCACTCAAGGCCACTCTTATGTAACATTTTTTTAAAATGTTTTTAATATATATCAAGTATATAATTATAATGTTTTATGTTTTATGTTTAAATGTAAAACCAACTCTTTTCCAGCTTCCTTTTTTGATTTATATTCTTTAAATGAAAAAAAAAATATTCTTTAAGAAATGATAATTTCATTAAACAACCAAAATTTCAAACTAACTTTAGTAAATATGCTTTTCTTTTCGTACTGCTTTTTTATGGAATCTAATAGTCTTAGAAACTTTTGATTTTTCTCATAAATGGAAATATTATATGTTCAAAAGAAAATTAAAAAAAGTAATTTTCTCAATTGAAAATATCTTTATATACTATCAATTATATACAATTTTGTAATCACTCATTTATATTTTACTTTTATACAATATTGATTTAACGTTTATATGAGAAACTATATTTAAACACCATTTTTTGAATTTTGTTAAAAGTTGCACTGACATTAATTGTACAGTAGTCTATTATTATTTATTTGTTAAACTCGAATTTTTATTTTAATTTGTATTATTTGTAAATAAATTTATAAATATTACAGGTTTTTGTGAGAACCTTTGTCTAAAACTTAGGCAAAGTGTAGAATTTATCAATTTTTACAGGAGTTTTTACCATTTTTACAATTTTTACTATTTTTACAGGAGTTAAATGGGATACAGTGTATTTTATAAAGTCCATGGTCTATAGAAGTTTAGTGATGCCGCATTGGTACATTCTTTAAGTAAAACAGGCTAATAAGGTCACCAAAATTGATATTCGGCATTGATAACAGATATGTGTTTGCAAACAAAATATTAAGAAAAGATAACGGAGGATATTAAAGTGGTTGAACGTTTCATGAAGGGTGGTAAATGTTGATCTGATGGTTCAACCCTGATTGCTGACTGTTACGGATTTTTTAGTAAATTAACAATGAAAGCTCCATCGCGGCATATTTTCCCAGAATCTTAACAATTAGAAGTCATTAATTGGTGACTGCGCGTATGCTTTTAAGAAAAGCATAATGAGGTTTAGAGTTCTATTTGTCGTTGTCTATTTTTATGTTTAATTTTTTAATTGCACAGGAACCCTATTTGACAAAAAGATTGTTGGCTTGGATGAGGGTGAAATCAACATCCTGCTGGTGTATATGTAGATCAAATCGGCCTTAAACAGAACTTTAAATATTTTAATTTTAAATTTTTGTAGCCTGCACAGTGGTCCAAATAGTAGAAAAAATGAAAAAATCTTTATTTCAGGACTAAAATTTCTTAATGATTTTTCGAGACTACAAAATTCGAATTAAATGGAAAAGAGTAAAGGTCATTATCATGTCTGATTAAGAAATGACAACCTTTCAAAGTTTTAAAAAAAATGTAAAAAAACGTTTATACCGCAGAGTTAGATTTTTTACTTACATTTTCTAATTTGAGTTATATGCCGCAGATTCATAGACAAAAATAAAAAAAAAAAAAAAATCATTACTCACAAAATTGAGTGAACAAAATAAAAGTATTAATTTCATTTTTTTTTTAACGTTATTAATAAAAAACTTCATTTCTTTTAAAAAAATTGAATGGAAAAGTGAGTTTCTGCAATAAAAAATCTCCTAAATTTTTATTTACTTCCTCAAATCTCAAAAACCGGAGATTTGGTATACTTAATCATATATTATTTGGAAACTTTATACTGTTGCCATTAATTTGGTATGCTACCTGTTTGGTTTTTAAGTTATTTGTGGTTATAAAAATTATGTTTTATTGTTTCTTTAAGCATAATGCACTAGATATTTTATCTAAATTTCTATAAAGACTAAAAAAATACAAGCAAACGCTCAAGTTTTTTATTTTATTTTACATAAACAAAGTATTAACAATATCATTTTCATAGAAACATGTTTTTTACTATGCCCTATCTCACTACACAATTTGCATTGTATTCGACCTTTGTTCCTTCGTATGGTAACTTAAGGGTCAGAACTCACCCAGAGTCTTTTAAAACAATCTTCCAAGTTCTGCAACTGATTTGTTTTTCTTGATTTTTCTTATTTTTCTCTAAATATTCTAAGTTGTTTGTTTTTGACCTCCATGTCTTCCTTGCTCCATAATTTAAGTCATGTGTCATTATTTAACTCAATAAGCTCCTAAGAATGTCCTAATATCTTATGAATAGTCGGTGTCAAACTAGCCCAGAGAATTTCTTGTCGAAGAAGAAAATTTGTCTCCTTACATATGTCTTTATATTTTTTTTATGCTTATTTTCTGACTAGATCACATAGCACGAATAATATTAGACAACAAGAGACCGTACCTCTCTGCTAACATTCTAACATGTTTATTTGAAATGTAGTCAGTAATCAGTTTTCTATTTTTCTCATTATAAAGAAGACTTCTAGCTACATTACCAGTTGTAGTACTACCCCCTTGACTTGATGAATCTGCAAAATTCGACTTGATTTTTTTTTGCCAATTAACTCCTGTATATTTTTTTCTCTATTTCAAGGAAAAGCGCAGTACTGGCTGTCTTCGACTCTGTCCATGCGTGAACTCCTGCAGCTAAAGATACCCATAACTTTCATAAAATGGTCAAATCCACGGAGTAATGCATGGAGTACTTGTACAAACCTTACGTTAGATCCAGCGATTGGATTTACTGTTTGTCCATGGCAAACATCATAATCCTTTGACTTTTTAGTTAAAGAGCTGTCTTTTTGAAATAAATCCAAAAATATCGGCTCCATGGTATCAATGGTTCTTTTTATAACGAATCCCTGTTTAATTGTACATATATCATCACATTGTTCCTTAGATAAATCACAAAGATCACAGTAAGCACCTCCAAGACCCTGATTTATATTTGATGCTTTTCTGTCAAAACTGTCTGCGAAAATGTTTACTTTAATATTCAAATAATGTCTGTTGAAGATAATAATGAAACTTCATTTTTTTCTGCATGTTGATCGACCCAGCAGTGAATCACAGTAGATTTAAACATGATTGAATTAGCCGTCACAGTTGTTATTTGAGTAGTTTTGACACAGCTAGAAGATGAACAACTATATATTAGGAAATTACAAACCTCTTTCAGATCAATATTCTTGATTTCAGTTTGTTTACATTTTTCCAGAGTTCTTCTGTTCTTCGAATTTTTGACTTTTGAGAAATACTCTCCCATTTTTATCTTTTTCTTTGCGTATCTTCTTCTGAACTGTTGTCATCTTCTTGGTTTATCATATCTTCATTAAATGACAGCAAAACCTATATATGAAATTGTAACACTAAAAATATTATTTATTATTATTAGTAATATCAAAATTTATGATTTATAATCACATAAGTAATAATAATGATTTTCGTCAAATTTATGTTTTGTTTATAAATGCAGTAATATCTGTACTAATTAAAAAATATTCTATAATAATTATGTCATTTTTTTTTATTTATATATTTGAAGTTTGTAATTACCTCCACTTTTCCCAGCTTTACTGAGCTTCTTCGTCAATCTTGATACGTTTTGCAATAAACATTGAATTTTTTAGGCCTAAATGTGTTTATTAAAACTAACTCTGATTGTTCGTCAATGTCGTTAATATTTTCTAACATTTTAAACACTGTAACTAATGCTTGTGCTGAATTAACATGGTTATCTAATATTATTTTAAAAGCTTCTTATTCTCTATAGAGAACCAAATTTAACAGAGAAATTACCAGAAACAAAGTAATACTTTTACTAAAAGATTTTTTTAACGTGTTCAGTGTTTATTGTTTGTTCTTATTCTGAATTCAATAATTTTATTGTAAAAAGCCATTTGTAGACGATTATGTGATTAAACAGTTTTGGTTGTAAACTATTGTTAATTGGTATATATGTCGTTTAATGTTAATTTTTGAGGGTTTTAATTCAATATAAACTATTGCTAGAATTCGTAAATAGGAAGTTTTAATTAAGCGATGAATGTCATTACCTAATTCCTGTGTTTCATGCAAGCTATAGCTTGCATGAATAATCGTAGTTATACCTACGTAACATAAATAAAATACTATACAATAATTTCATATTGTAAATACTTATTTATGGTTTACAAAATTACATAATTAAAAAATTTGATTCGGCATAAAAGTTTAGGCTTGTATAGACAATAATCGCAGGGGTTGGAAAATGGTTTTCACCGGTCTTTTATGGAAAATGCTTTTATGGAGGTAGTACTGTTAGGAAGTTTTCAACTAGAAAGAAAAAACATTTTTTTTAACACCCATAAAAAAGTAACGCCCTGGGCGGATCAACACCCCATTTTTTACCCGTTTGCTACCCTTATGTTAACACATAGGCCGCAACTTCATAATATAAATCTGAGGCAATTCTGACCTGCCTTCAAATAGTTATATAAATTTATCCGCAAAACAGCCTAACGGACCACTGTAGCCTGGTGATCTAAAAGCCGTAAATGGAAATTTTTTAAGTTTAATTATTTTTGCATAAATCTAAAAAATGAAAATAATTCGCACCTTAGAGACTAAATGAAACAGTAAAGCAAGATTAAAAAACGCCTAAAAGTAGATAGTCAAAGATTATCACTAGTTAGGTACTTGCAGTTTTTTAAATAAACTTAATTGCACTTGCAGTTTTTTAAGTACTAAAAGTGATTGACATTATTAATAATTTATTTTTAGTAGGACTTATTTATAATGAGAAACAACCGAAATTAAACACTTAATTTTTTCATTAGATTCCTGGCGCATTTGTGACAAATAATTTCAATCAGTATATAAATATAACTTTAGAAATGACAAGCTGTTCACAGCGTGGTGACTTTACTTTAGAGATTCCAGTAAAATTTTCGTTTTGCGACAAAGATGGATATAAATGGATTCAATACACGTCGTTTATGACAAGCGTAACTACTTCTTTCATTTCAGATCCAGAAAATAAAAAAAATAAAAGCGTTTTAGAAGGTAAATAATTTTTTTTGGTTTTGGGCAATAGAAGCTAGGTTTGAAAACTTTTAAAAAATATTTAATAATTTTTAAATTTTGAAACTTTTAACACTTTGAAATTAGTAATTAATCAAAACAATTTAAGAAAAGTATTTTATCATCTTGCCTGCAAATTCTTGTACACGATATGTATTTACATTCTCTTGCTTTTAGTGTGACCAATGTGTTAAATATGTTAATAGTATTATAAGTTCGAAGTTTAATTTATTGTTATCTCTACAACGTTGATTACTTTAACTGTACCAAACCTCACTATTGGTAGGGGATAGAGAGGTACCATGATACAAAGAGTACCAAAAAACATTGCAATTGTTTAGGCATCTTATAATTTGTGACAACCACTTTTAGAGCTGTGTTTTAAAAATAAACCTAAATCATTTGACATTATAAGGCCTGCAAGGAATTAAATATTGTGTTTATTTGATGACAAAGTGATTTATTAGTTTGCAAAGCTCATAAGTTTCAAGGTAGTATATTTAATTTTTCTATTTGTAAGTAACATTATTTTGCAAGCAATAGTCCACAAGCTCGTTACCTCATTTAACAAATTTGTTAAAGAAACAAGTTAAAACTAAAATAAAAGCCATTATTTTCTATTAGAAAGTGTGGGGTAACTTGAAACAGCATTTGTGGTGGACCTTAAAACTGTAGAATAAAACTCCATTCTGTTAAAAATATTTAAAAAATCAAACTTTTCATTTAAATTTTTTGGTTTCTACTTTTACAGTTTTTACTTGATTCTATTATATATAACATGAACATTAAATTTTATAGTGCCCAATTACAGATTGTTTCAATTTTTAAAAAAAATTTTTTTTTATGTTGTTTTGTTCTTGTTGCTGCTTTCATTTTTGTTTCACCGATATATTTTCGTTCGCACCTGCATTCTATAAGGTATACTCCGATATAGCTGTTTGATGATTTGAGTTTTGTATTGTTGCATGAGGTTAGCAAAAATTTATTGTTTGCACAAGATTTAAAGACCAAGCTAGCACACTTACATTGGGCCAACGTATGTAAAACGTGAAAGTTGGCTCTTTTTTCCAATGCAAAACCAACGTTGATCCAATGTCTTTTGGTTAATGATAAAGTTATTACCGACGGAACTAAAAACATCTGGCAAATTTATATTGGTCCAATGTATGTAAAAGCATTGCGAAAAATTGATTGGTTTTACAATCTAAAATCAATGTTGATATATATATATATATATTTCAACGTTGATTCAATATATATAAACCAACGTTTTTTCAATGTATATAAAAACATAACAAAAATTTGATTATTTTTAGGATATAAACACAGCGTTGGTCTAATGTGTATATATATATATATATATATATATATATATATACATTTATATATATATACATATATATATATATATATATATATATATATATATATATATATATATATATATATATATACATATATATATATATATAAATTTATATATATTATATATTACGTTTTATCAACATTAAATTTTAGTTGTTGGCGACGTCGCATTTGTAACCATAATGATATAAAAACAACGTCGGCAGCCAATTTTTTTTTATTTTCTATTTTTTTTTATTTTAGGTGCTCCAAGAAGTTCTTACGGTCTTATTACAGAGCACCGCGGATGAGCATTTAATAGGAAGTTCACGCCTCCTTCCCACTCTTTATTGCTAAACTCGCCTAGAGGTGGGGTTTAAACAACGGATCCTCTGTTTCTGAGGCAAGTGCGCTTCCACTGCGCCACGGTTGCTAAATTTTAATTTAGCGAAACGTGCAACATTGTTCTAATGTTTAAAAACAACGTTATTGTGCTATCTGGGGACTGCCCTGTAACCTGCAATCCTCAAGATTTTTTGAAGTTTTGCTAATAATATTGGATTCTACGGTAGAGATATATTTGGCATGCTTGCTTCGTTGTTAGATAAGATTATTTTATTATTTAAGTATCGTTTTTTTATTACCATATTTGCAAGGTCTTGTAATTTTTTCTTTTCGTACCCATATTGGGAATACAAATTTTTTTTTAGAAATCGATTTCTTTAATTAAAAGCTTTTCAGAGCAAATTGATAAAGCTATATATATAAGTCATTGTAAGACTTTTGGATCGTGATTTGAATTGGGCTTAACGTGAATTTTTTTTTTTTTTTTTTTTTAGATGTATGTTAAAATCATAATTACCTTTTCAATTATTGGATGTTTGTCTAAAAAAATTTAATATTTTGTTTTTATCCTCCAATTTAATTGTGTAATTGATGGCATGATGTTAAGTGCTAAACATTTGTTAAAAACGGATGGCAATATGTTTTATTGTAAAACTTGAGTGGCTTATATCTACTTACCTCAAAAACAATATAATTTATAACAGTAGATTATAATGAAATTCAATGTCAATTGCTTTATTTTCAGAAAATTGTAGAAAACCTACCGCAAGTATCACCATGAGTAAAAATTCTAATAGACCTGAATCAACAAGCTCACGAATTTTTTCATTTCTGAAAAATTACCGTTTATATAAACACAGCCCTATTGGTGATTTAATTTCTGAAACAATTAGTTTTGATAGTTTATTCAAATTTTGGAAGAGTTCTAACAGACTAAGAAGAATTTTTTTGGCCTCTCCAAGTGGAATTAATAGATATATATTGACATTGTTATATGATACTTTTATTTCATTGTTTTGTATATTCCAAAGCTTAGTTGTTTTTACAAACGTTGAGGAATTTTTTATTTTTGTTATATTTTTATTTAAAACTGGTTTATATATATTTACTAAAACTTGGTGTCTTGATGGTTTAAACTACTAAACGCATAGGGTATGAATTTTACGATTCGTGCGCTTTAATTACACCATACTTACGTGGCGGTACTGGGTCACTTGGGTAAAGATTTACATATTCTTTCTTGATAAATCGCTCTTTTTTTATTAAATTTTAATAGATAAGTTTTGTTTTAAAGGCAAATATAATGATATGGTGCTCATTAATTATCTTTGTATCGCTATTTTCTTGACAAATTTTGTCAATAGCTTTGTTGTGTTCTACTCTAATATCGACTGTACCTTTATCAAATTAGTATATATCAGTTTTTCCTGTATAACTTTTTTTAATGCTTTCCTCTCTTTATTATTTAAATTACTTTTTTTTTGCGGTTTAAACATTTTAAGTTGTCTCAAAACGTTTCTGCGTAAGTCTTGTGAAATCTCTATTTTGTTGCAATACTTTAGTTTTAATGCAGTGGATTCTGTTAATAAAATAATTTTGAGCCTTGAGGCAACCTAAAATGTTTAAACCGCAAAAAAAAAGTAATTTAAATCATAAACAGAGGGAAGGATTAAAACAAGCTAAAGAGGACAAAAACACTTACATATGCTATTTTGATTAAAGCACAGGTTTTGTTAGAATAAGACACAACAAAGTCCTTAACAAAATTCCTCAAGAGATTGGCAAAGCAAAGATAGTAAAAGAGGATGTGTTAGCCCTCATATCAAATTAAAAAAATCAAATGGAGCACTTTGCAAATCATTGGTCACAACGAGCATACCGTCAACAGACCGAATTGCAGCTATAGCAGCTAACTGGCCAGGCTTAGGTCAAGGTAACTATATAGCTGCTTCTCAAAAGCTTGATGCTACGATGTCAAAACTAATATCTAACGTCAGCGTAAGTCTCATCCGCGTATTTGTTCATAAAAACAAAAGCATTAACAAGAGCATTTCATTCATAACAACCAAAGTTAGCAACTGCGATTTTGATGACAACTCTTAAACCGGGCAAGTGCAGTCTTCCAAAATCCTTTGACAATAATAAAAGGATAATTTATTTTTAAAGTATGCTCAAAGTATACGCTAAAGTATACTCTTCCTAATTATGTTGTTTACTCAGCAAATTTTTTTCAAATCTATCTTTTTTACTAGCATTATAACACTAAACATAACACTAAACATAACCAAGCACTATGTTTATTTGAATGAAAGGTCAACTATATAAAATAGCTTTAAAGCTATATAAAACCCTTCTATATCTCCCATGCCTTTGCAATTAGTATATGACGTTGCTGAAAATACTTCAAAGTTGCTTTACACATCTCCAAGTCACACCAAAAATAAAAAAAACTGATTATCACATAAAAAGACTTTGCAAAACCTCTCCATCAATATAATAATTTTAACGAGTACAAATTTTGTTTTTAGTGCTAATCTATAAACCATTTTAGTTACCTTTAAAACAATTAGGATTTATAACTGCATGAGTTAAGTATTCAAAAAAAATAGCAGGAAAGTTATTTATTTTATTAAAGTAATTTGCCACATTAAGATAGTCATTTAAGCAAGTTTTGACCTATCTTTTTCTCTCTTTCATCTTTATCTAAAAATCGCTTTTTAAAAATATTTTAGAATTTTTTTTTTTTACCTATTCAAATCTGAAAAGTTAATATAGAACGAACTTACTATAAATTATATTTTTATTTGTTATTAAACTTCTCTTATCAACAGTGCATCCATTCGGAACTCCGTCTCGACGGATTTTTCTCGGTTTTTCGGAGTTTCGGAGTCGAGACAAATCGAGAAACTTCGACGAAACTTCGACGAAGTTTTTAGAAAATACCAACTTTTTATTCGTAAAATAATTGAATTCTTATTTTATTTCTAAATGGTTTTTACAATTGTAAATTGTAATTTTAAAAATTGTTTCAAATATAAGTGTTATAACAACACTAATATATATCGCAAAGCAATTGGTAATGCACAGTGGGCCAGGTGATGATGGTGAAAAAAACCTCAAAAAAAGCTTATTTTATTCAAAACCATATATTAAAACATGCTCATACTTTTCTATTGCACTATTTCAAAAACTATTTTGTGTATATTAGTATCTTTTTAGTATTAGTATTTTTTTAAATCCACAAAAATCAATTGCGGTATATTAAAATGTATGCATAATAAAAAGCAAGAATTTTTTAATTTTTAAGCAAAGATATAACAAACAGTAACTTTTAAAATATTATGCGAATGTGATATTAGTTTATATATCTTAACTCGTCAATATTTTACCTTTACAAAAAAAAAGTTTAGTCAAGATCATTATTTATAATATAAACAAAGACTGGTCGTAAAATAACGAGGTAAGTTACGGTAATAACGAGGTCGTAAAATAACGAATAAGTAACAAATAAAACATATAAAACTTTCATTTTATACAAGTAGTGTCGTATTTTGTATGATCAAAATAATTTTGTCCACCATAAGTCTAAAATCCGGCCCACTGAGCATTGTGGCAAAATTGTGCAATAAAATGTTATCAGTGAAAATAAATAATAATAATAATTAATGTTTAATTATACTTACCTATCAGAATAAATAACTTAATAACTTAAAATGTGATAGCTTTTCACAATTAAAATAAAATTAAAAACAAATATGGGAGATCATTATCAAATTGACAATTTTTCTTTCATAGAAAAAAATGGTTTCGGAAGCGTGGAAGTACTTTAATAAAGTTGTGGTAAATGATAAAAAGTATGGAGATTGCAAAAAATGTCATAAAAGAATCGCTTGTCCAGGAAGCAGCACAAACGGCCTTAATGGACACGTCAAAAGTTGCGAGAAAATAGATTTGAAACCATTCAGTTCCAGACCAGTTTTGACTAAGATGTCATTAAACGATCTTCTTGCCAAGTTGACAGCTCTTGATGGGTATTCGATTAGGTCAATAACTCAATCTGAAACACTAAGAATGCTTTTTGAAAATTACGGGCATAGTTTGCCTAAGTCAGCGTCCGCAATTTCAGAAAAAATTAAGATGTTTCATGCTGAAGCAAAATACTTATTGATCGCTGAATTGTCTGCATTGAAAGCAAAAGAAGAAAAATTTGGACTAACAGGTGACAAATGGTGTAGCAATAGAGGTAAAAGAAACTACAATTTAAATGTTCATCACGACAGAACGTATTGTTTAGGAATGATGAGATTGCCATCTCCTAGTTCTGCTGAAACATTAAACATTTTGATAATAGAAAAATTAAAAGAATTTGGTATAGATAGTGAGGTTATTGCAGGTAAAACTACGGATGGCTGTAGTTGGATGGTGAAATTGGGTACCATATTTAAGTTTCCACATCAGATCTGCCAGAATCATTCAATTCATTTGAGTGTTTGTGATTTGATATACGCTAAAAAAGATTGTCGCAAAATTGTGAACAAAGAAACTGAATCGATTATTGAAACAGAAACAGAAACTGATGGAGAGTCTGAAGGAGAGTTTCTTATTGAATATTCGGAGAATGAGATTGAGTATGAAGAAAATATCGAAAAAAATCTACAGAAACTTCGAATACTAATTAAGTTTTTGAAATATTCATTGTTTCGATATGAAGTTTGTAAAAGAAAAATACACGAAATATACGGATCTTTGCATGACAAAGGACTGTTGTTCGACAACCGAACAAGATGGAACAGTGTTTTTAAGATGATTAAAAGATTTCTGGATTGCTTAGAAGCTGTAAAAAAAAACACTCGAAGAGCTAAACTGCTTAAACATGTTAGCTGAAATTGACTTGGATTTCTTAAAATCGCTGTCTGACTTATTGGAAGTCGTTGCTGACGCTGCAGTTCGCTTGGAAAAACCAAATACAACAATTTTGGAGTGTGACATTATTATGGAAACGTTAGTAAGGAAATTGAAGGTTGCAAAAACTGACATCAGTTCTAATTTTGCAGAGACCTTAATCTCCAGATATGAAGATCGTAAAAACGTTATGTTGGTATCATTGAGTCGTTATTTGCACAATATTTTTTTAAAAATAAAAACCACACATTTTTTTACGCTTCCAAAAAAGATATTCAAATTTATTCTTCAAAATTATTTGATCAACTATTTGCAACAAAAGAAAATAGTCTCCAATCAAAATCAGATGATCACACTAAAAACAAACAAGAAGAACCATCACAATCGACATCTTTTTTCTCCGAAATTCAAGAAATTCTAATTCAAAATCAATCAGCAGCTAAAAAACCAAAAAAAGTCAAAACCTTCAAGTCAAGTCAAGACCTTCACCGATCAGTTGAAAGAATATGAAGTAACTGGTGTGAAATCAGAAACAGTTTTAAAATTTGAACTAGTCATCCACAGAATTCAAGCAACTTCCTCGGAAGCAGAAAGAGTTTTCTCCTCGTCTTCCAGATTTGTCACAAAGTTTCGTAGTTCGCTTTCTGATGAAATGATAGATGTTTTGATCTTTTTAAAATATTATTTAAAAAGATCTTTTTATAAATACTTTTTTTTTCAAATTTTTTTTTTTAATTTTTACTATAGGTGCCCCAACAAGTCTTTATTGCATAGCAACGCAGAAGGGCATTTAACTAAAAGTTCACGCCTTCTTCCTAACCGATGCCGGTTAGAAAGCCAATTATTAGATACAACTTGTTCGTTAAAAAATTGTGATAAAAAATATTTATGTACAAAGAAATATAAAAATATAAATTTTTTAAAATTTTATTATGAATTATAAATCGAAATATTTAAAATTAAAAAATAAAAATACAAGAACAATGTTTAGTTATCAAATAGAGAGTTTAATTTTTTTATCAAATAGATAGTTTAATTTTTATAACAAAATATTATTGAAATTCCGATTTTTTCTCGACTCCGACGGAGTTTTTTCTCGATTTCTCTCGACTCCGTTTTTTTTCGATTTTGGATCCTTTGCTTATCAAACACATGTAAATAATTTGCAAATGATGGTTCACTTTTATTACTTTGCCTCGTTTGTTGTAACACTTGACTAAATAAAATCAATTATTTTCAGAATTTTTTAACTTAAAATGCAAGAAAAAAAACTATTTATAAATATATAGACAATAAAAACTTTTTATAATCTCCTTAAATAATTTAAGTATTTCTCTTTTAATTTAACTTTTCAAAAAAAAGTTATACTTAAAAATGTTTAAGTTTATGCAAACTTAAACAGTGCTTGTGCAAACGTATTTTTGAAACAAAATTTTTTTTTTTTTTTACTTCAAAGTAATTTTTTAGTGCCCGTATAAATAAAATACTACTCAAATAACTAAAAATAAATCTAATTTAAGTTGAAATACACTAATTAAAAACTCAAACTGCAAATTTTATGATAAAATACGATTAATGTGCAACTAACTTTGAATGCAACTTATTTTAAATTGATCACTAATTACACATTAAAAGTAGATACAGATAAAACAGCAAAGTTACAAAAATTTTACTGAATGAGAGATTTAAACTGATATTCGTCATAATTGTTGTTTCCACGGATATCTTAACAATTATTAAAAATTGAAATCTTCTTAAAGACAGACATATATAAAACAAAAATGTTAATAAAGCAAACTAAAATATAAAGTAATCAAATAATAGATAATAACAAAATAGAATTTACGTAGATGCTGTAATATTTTTTAAAATGTTTAAAAAATTAAAAAAGCTGTAAAAAAAACATTACTAAACATTAAAATGTAAAAAAAAAATACAACAAAAATGCGTTTTACAATATAATTTGATAATGCTGGGTTACTTTTTTTTTTTTCTGCTCTTCTTTTACTTACTCTATAAAAGTAAAAGGAGAACAGAATAAATACAAAACCCTAATCTTAAACACAATCTTCATTTAATAACATGAAAACCAATATGCTTGAAGTCCTTTTGTTTAAAATATTTTTTATTAAATATAAACATTTTTTTCTTGCCTTCATATCTGCAAATTGAAATGCAACATCTTTTAATCGTAATTAAGGTGCTTTATTGCTTTAATAGTTATTAGAAAAACGGCATTGCGCTATTTTTCTCCCTAAATGTTTTACTTTTTTTTATCTAATGGAAGATCTTTTTGCAGTTGCCACGCTAACGGGCAATTACAAATATAGCATAATTGTTGCAATTATATCAGTAAACGAGCAATTTACATCACAATGTAATATTGCGGACACTGCTAAAATAATTTCAAAAACATTATTTTTATAATAATTTTGTTTTTTTTAAACGTTCATTTTCTTTCCACTAAATAATATGAATTATATATACTAGCAATAAGCAACCCGTAATACGCGTTGTTAGTAAATAAAATTAAAAAAAAAAAAAAACGAGTATAGAAAAGCCTAGCAACTACTGTAAAATAGAAAAGCCTAGAAAATGACGTAACTCGACTAATAATAATAATAATATTAAATTAGCGTATTCATATTATCAGATATAAATATAAACAAAAGTATATTTTAGGCAGAGCTATTAAAATCAGATTAAGTTAAAAAGTTTGGTTATTTTTTAGATCCTGGTAAAACTGAATCGATACTTTCCAATTTTTTATTGCCTTTAAAATATTGCGCATTCACTTGATCTGTCTTTAGACACATTTTGAAAATATACTAAAATGGCTTAATTACCTTCAAACGTTAAGGCATTATACCTTAATAAAAATGTTAACTATTATTTATCATTTATGAATTAAAGTAGTTTTAATTTTTTAAATTCTATGAAACAAATAGTAGCTCACGACGTTAAGTGTTATTCAAAATTATTATTTAATTTTAAAAAATTTTTACTTATAAAAGTGTTTGCATTTCTTAGATAATAATTATACAAATTATTGATTAATAATTAAACAAACATATTGATTTAAAATGCGTATGCAATTTGGTATTAATATTATTTCAGCAACAAACCAAAACTTAATGCTGAAATTAATAATAAATTTTAGTTAATAGGGCCCCTTAAAGCGCATTGTTTAGAAAAACATTTATTATATAAAAAACATTAAAGTGACTTTAAATACTTATTGATTCTAATTTGTATAAAAAAAAAAAAAAATTAAATTAGGCGCGCAGTTTAGAAAAAAAAAGCATTTACCAAATTTTACAGAATTATAGCGAATAAAAATAATAACGCCATCAAGCATTGTCTTTATTAAATACATATGAAACGATAATGCGTCCAGAGTTTTTAGGAGTGTGTTGTTTGCTGGTAATATATAGTTTTTTTTTAATAAATAACAAAAAATATTAAATCCTTTCATTATATGTGACTTGACCTTTCATGACATGTGCACTGCAGTTCCTAAAATCTGTTTCTAAAAGACGAATAAACCGCAAATGGATATATCAACTTATCAATTTTAAGACTATATCATCATGCAGAAACAAATCATTTTCGTTTATTTTAACATACTTTTGATTTCGCAACCAAGTTAAATCAAAAATTTAAATCAAGTTTTGTAATGTATATATATATATATATATATATATATATATATATATATATATATATATATATATATATATATATATATATATATATATATATATATATATATATATATATATATATATATATATATATATATATATATATTATATATATATATATATAATATATATATATATATATATATATATATATATATATGATATCAGAGCTATATAAATGTTTTTTTTTGACGAGTTTAAATGAAAAAAACTACATGATTTTTACTACTAAAAGTTTCATGCGTTTAGCAATTATCAAGTAAAAAATAGATTGTTTTTTTTTGTTAAAAATATACTCAACAAACTTTGTGGCGTTCAAAAACGGTTATAAAATGTTAACTATTTACAAGCGTGGTTTGGTTTTTAGTCTTTGGGCTCGTGGTTGTCAATCAAGAACTTTTTTTCATGACGTCACTTAAATATTATTTCTGTTTTTTTATTTAATAGTTCTTGCGTACCTTTGTATGATATTATGCAAAGTTTTTCGTGAAGACAAAGCAAGCATGTTTTTGTCACGTTGTTGTAGGCTGGGACTTGTTTAATTATTGACCAGGTTAATTTGGGTGTCTTTTTTAAGTTTTCTATTATGTGCCATATATAATTTGAAAGAGTGGTTGAATTTTTCAATTTTTTGTTTGTGAATGAGTGTTTGTCGATACTGCACATTTATAAATAAAGTTGGAGGCTCTACATTTTCCTATTATAGGGCAGTTTCCTTTATTTATGCAATTGCAGGGTGGGTATTATTTTGGTTTTTTTTAACTGATTTTTATGTTGTGGTTTTTTATAATTTTCGCAATTTTTTTGGTGCATCTGTAACTCACTTTGATGGTTTTTCAATTAAATAGTTTACTTAGTGGGTGGGATGTTAGAAAATCTTTGTCGATTAAGTTTAGGAAGATATGTCCGACATTGGTAGAAACGCTTTTACTATACAGGGGTTGAACCATAATATATTTCTTTTGCTTTTTCTTTTCTTTATTTCACTTTTTTGGAGATTATAAATTGAATTAAAACCAGTGAAGTTATTTCTTCTTTATTCACCTTCGTATTCTGGTGTAGATAAATTGAATGTTTTTTCATTTGATGAATTTCGTGATAATATGTCGTTGATAGAGATGGGGATTCGCTTTAATATTTGCGGAGCATGGTTGGACTCAATGTGAATGTAACGTAGATATTCATTTGATTTTTTGAGAGGTCTGTAAGAATATTTTCTAAGTTAAAGGAGATATCTAAGAAGTTGACTCCGTTTGTTTGAATCTCTATTATAAAACCGATCATTTTTATTCCTTTACTTATGTTTTTTCGTAACCTATCAATTTGTGATCCAGTTTTTTTACGAAGAACTATCAAACCATTGTCACGATATTGTCCAACATCTTCTTTATTTTTTATTTTAGATAGTGAGTCTAATATATATAGGCCCACCGGTTCACAAACTTCTGCACCGTCAAAACAACTTACTGTGACATCAATGAAGTCGAGTGATAAGTTTTTCTTCCATGTTTCGTAGTTAAAGATTAGCAAGGACTTTCTGCAATGTTTAATGACTCTGGTGTTCTCTTCGTATTAGTACTGTATTACTTTAAATTTTTGATGTAATAGTGGTGTAAAAATAGACAATGTCAATTTAAATAAAAACACAATGTTGTTTTTCTGGTATATTTTATATATACCAGAAAAAAAAAAAAAAAAATTCAAATAATATATTAATATATATAATAATATATTTAAATCTAATATGTGTTACTTTTGGCTTTAGGTTTTAAAACCAAACTTTTGAAGGTACAAATATTCTTTTTCTGCACATTTTAAAGAATGGACACCAAAATAATAAAACACTTAAAATATTAAAAACCAATACTAAAAAAAAAAATTACACACTACATCATTGAGAAAAAGTTTATAAGTTTTTATGATGAAACCCATAAATGCTTTTTTTTTGTTGTTTTTAGAAAGCTATAGTCGTGGCATTTGCTGGGATCAATTAGAATCTTTGATATATGCTTGCTTGAATTTATATGTGACAACGTAATGTTAATTATTATTTACAACTAAAAATGTTTTATTATTTAATTTATAAAGAGTTTTTACAAGCATCTCTTTTGCAAAGATTTACACTAATTGCAATTTTGGCATTTTATTTCATTTTAATTCTTAAATGATTTTATAACATCAATCTTTTTGTTTAAGGCAAAAGACAGCGTGTTATGTTTCAAATAACTACGGTGAAAAGTGGACAAGTAAATGCTTTTTTATTTGGGTTTAATATTTAAAAAAATATTTATTTATAAATAACGAAATTGCGATTTCGATATAAACTTTTTTTCTTGAAGTATCTCTTACTTAAATCATTTATATATATATATATATATATATATATATATATATATATATATATATATATATATATATATATATATATATATATATATATATATATATATAAATATATATATATATATATATATATATATATATATATATATATATATATATATATATATATATATATATATATATATATATATATATATATATATATATATATATATATATATATATAATATATATATATATATGCTATTATAGAACTTGATGTTCGCGTTGGATCTGTTCTTGGCTATCATAAATTAACAAGAGATTTGTATGTTGTACATAGAAATCAAAAAAGTTTCCTAATGTATCACAAGATACATAAAAAATGGTTAGTGGTTCCTAACAAAGAGTTTGAGGAAAATATATCTAAAAGCTTAAATTCTTCTGCATGTTTGAAAATAGAAGGAACTTTTGAACAAGTTTTAACAACTGAATCTCTGCAATGGATGGGTAATTGAATTATTTAAAAAAAAAAAAATGAAGTTTTAAATCAGCAGGTTTGCTTATAAGTCAATTAAATTAAAGGTAGACGAACTTATCAGTCAATTAAATTAAAGATAGACGAACTCATTGAACTCTAAAGAGGAATTCATATTTTGAAATTATTTAGAATAATTGAAAATGGGCATAGCATAAAATAAAACAAAATAGTTTATGGTTTTTATAGTACATTGGTGGATCCAACCTTTTTGTGTGTTTAATGTAGCTAATTTTCAAAGACCGGTGAAAAATCCAAATATTTATCGGTTTGTATTAGGGTCCTGCAAAACGATTCGCTTTAATTCGCGAATGTCGTTTTAATTTAAGAATCGATTAAAAAAAAAAAAAAAAAGTTTTTTAAATCAAATTTTTTTTGGTATAGTTTATTGTTTTTTAGACATCCAACGCTAAGATTCTATCAAAATGTTTTTATTTATCTTAGCCAGAGTAATGTAGTTGTAACTAAAAGTTATTGTAATTCTAATTCCAAACAACTACTATAAAAATCGTAATTTTCTTTTAAACGATGACAGTTGCAAAATACTTCTCCCTTTTTTTTATGAAAAATATAGTGGTAATAAAGGTAAAATCTTGCTACTAAAGACCACTCCCACGACGTTTAATAAGCAGTTTGAAAAAATTATTTAAAAATAAAAAGAAATTAAATTTCTTTATCGAGAGGAGCTTTTACTAAATCAATTATACGCATAATAAAACTATATATACTTAATTATATTAGTATATATATATGTTTATGTTTTCAATTAGGAAAACATTATTCATCGAGCAAAAAAAACAAAAAATGTAGGTTTATGATAATTAAAAAAAACATCAATCGTTAAAAACCTTTTCAATAAAATTTTTTTAGAAACAAAATACGTTTTTAAGTATAAAGAAAAACAAAAATTATTTTTAACACAATAAAATAATTTTATAATAATTAAAACAACAATATATACACAATTAAAAAAAAAAAAAAAAAAATTGTCACACAAACATTTAACTATATCAACAATAAGTAGATTGCCAAAAACCTAAATTCTAATAACAAATGTAGCGTAATGTTTTCTTATACATTTGTTTCTAGGGAACCCACTTTCCTTAAAATGAAAGGGTATTTATAAGGTTACAGGTCCTCTTTTAAAAAATGCATAGGATGGAGGTCCTTTCTTCATTTATGTAAACTGATTAATAAACCTTTTAAATTAAAAATTAAAAAGAAAACTAAACAACTATGATATGATTAAAGATGTGAACCATAATAATAAGCACTGCAAATCAATTTATCTTTTAATGTTGTTGTTGTTAATGATGTTGTTGATGATATCTTTTGCTGTTGTTGTTATCTGTTGCTGTTGCTGCTGATGATGTTGCTGCACTGCTGTTTTTAAAATACAAATAAAGGTAAATACTCTAGGATTAAATCCTTTTTTTATTGGTGAGGGA
Organism: Hydra vulgaris; assembly: GCF_022113875.1. NCBI lineage: Eukaryota > Metazoa > Cnidaria > Hydrozoa > Anthoathecata > Hydridae > Hydra > Hydra vulgaris. The sequence continues at coordinate 12,048,319 of NC_061156.1, read as the reverse complement.
TTTTTAATAATAAACAAGCAATGTATAATATTAACTTTAAAATAAAACAGTTTTAATTATTATTTACATATTTATGCTGAACAAAGTAGCTTGGCCATTGTTGACAAAAATGAAATCTGAAACAACGATAAAAGTGTTGTTAAATAATAAAATGTGTATTACTAACGTTTTAAGTACTTAAGGTCCATTTCCACTATTGCTTAATACATTATCTACAAAACAAAACGGGATAACCGAATAAAATTGAAATAAACTACTAAGTGACATTTTCATTATTTATGTTATCCTAAAACTCAATTAAAAAAATATTTTACCCGATTATAAATTACAAATATAAAACAAAATAAATTTGTTTATCCGCCTTTTAAACAATATAGTAACTTTAAAAAACATTAACTCCTAGCTCAATAATTATAATTCAGTTAAACATACCTTTTTAGATGGTATAAAAAAATTATGGAAAACTCATAGAATAAAGATAAAAAATATAATGCTGTTTGTAATAGGTATTCAGAAAATGTGATTACTGAAGATATTCTTTAATGGTACAACCATGCTAAATTTAAATGCAAAGCAACAGACAACAATATTTAAAAATACTCATGATAGAAGCGTTCTTAAATGATTTTTTTTTATATTTTGTTTTACTTTCTATTTTTATAGCTGGATTTAAAATTATATTAGTTAGTTTGTATTTTTACCTCGTAAACATATTCAGAAATGGTGATTAATGAAATTATAATAATAATAATAATTACATTAATTTGACATAAAACTCAATAAACAAAGCTAAATCTTATAACAGATTAGCAGAGATATACATGTTAAAGAAAATATTGAAGATCCTATTATAAAAATCAATTTGTAAAAAAAACTATTTAAAAAGCTTTTAAACAGTTTTTTACACATTTTCTAAGTAGCAAACAATATTGGCGCAATATTGGGTGATATTGTATGCAATAATGACGCAATATTATAAACTAAATCGCAATGTTAACGTTTTGCCAATATTTTTCAATATTGGTGCTACAATGTTGCGCCAATATTGTAGAGTTAATATTTGCCTAGATTGGTAATACAATAGTGCGCTAATAGTGTAAAGTCAATATTGGTCAATATTGGCAAAATTTTCACATTGCAATATTGGTGCGATGATTTTAAAAATATTGCGCCAATATTGTAAATAATATCGCGCCTATAATGAGGATATAACAATTGGCCAATATTGGCGTATTATTATTATTTTTTATTATTATTATTATTTTTTTTTTAAGCTTACAAAGTTAGTCGTTTTACAATACAATAAACTATTAAAATTACTTTACAAATATATATATATATATATATATATATATATATATATACAAATCGTGATAACAGTATAAACTAGGTTTCCAAAAGAAGATCACTAAGATCTTATCATCGAAACCTTAAAAAACATTTATAAACTATATAATTTACGAATACTTTGTAAAGTATACGTTACAGTAAAGTAAAATATATATATAGAACTTTTGCATTAGCAAATCTTTAAATATAAATAGTTGTTAACAACAAAACTTTAGGGAAAAAATAACAAAAAGTTAAGTAATAGATAAATTAATTAATAGTCGTCTAAAATGTTATCGAGGGATAAAATTAGATTATTAATTTTGTTTTTAAAAAGGCAAAAAGAATTTGGTCGATCAAAATCGACATTAGGTAAAACAAGTTTATTCCATAGGTTCGGTGCACGATAGCAAGACAAAATCAATTAAAATTTGTTTGACAAAAAGGTTCGTTAAAAAAAAATTTCCTTTTAAGAGTGTATTTGTTGCTGGGTTTTAAACTAAAAAATCTTTAAAGACTGGGGGGGATAGATTGTTTTTCCACATATAAACAAAGCATAAAATCTTTAAAACATTAAGTTCAAATATATTTAAAATTTTCATCTCAATAAAATAAGGTTTACAATAAGAAAAACGATCAGCAAAGTTAATTATGCGAATTGCTTGTTTCTGACAGCGATAAAGACGAAGTAATTTACTTTTTTCAGTACTTCCCCAGGCAATTTTAATAATAACAAAAGTGCAGGCATAGATAAAATTAGCGTCAAACTAGTTAAATCAGTCTTTGATATTATTGAACCCTTATTGTTTCACATTTTTAATCATCTAGTATCAAATAATATAATCATTTATATAATTTGATACTAGATCATCTAGTATCAAATAATATAATCAAATAATATAATCTTTATAATCATCTAGTATCAAATAATATTCTGTACAACAAACAATTTGGGTTTAAAAAAAATCATTCTACGGATCACGCGGTAATTAAGCTTGTAAACCATATATCGGATGCTTTTGATAAAGATTATTTTACCTTAGGAGTTTTCATTGATTTATCCAAAGCATTTGACACTGTCAATCATGAAATCCTTATAAAAAAATTAAAACTTTATGGAGTAAACAACTTAAACTTACTTTGGTTTAAAAACTACTTGACTAACAGAAAACAATGCATAACCTATGAAACAAATGAAACCAAAAAAAAGCTTATAAATTGCGGGGTTCCTCAAGGATCTATCTTAGGACCATTATTGTTTCTAATATATATAAACGACTTATTTTTAGCATCTAAAAAATTATATCTTATATTGTTTGCTGACGATTCCAATCTGTTTTATTCTCACAGAGATATAAAAATTCTCTTTAAAATTTTTAATGAAGAAATATCTAAAGTAAATGAATGGTTTATAAGTAACCGCCTTTCACTAAATGTAGATAAAACTAAATTCATCCTGTTCCACAAACCAAATAAAGTTGATAAAATTCCACTTAAACTGCCAAATCTTTTATTCAATAAAACAGATGTAAAAAGGGAATCTACTGTTAATTTTTTAGGCGTAATTCTTGATGAAAATTTGTCATGGAAGTTTCACATCCAATCTATTGAAAGTAAAATCTCTTATAATATTTCCGTACTTTATAAAACAAAACCATTTTTAAACGCAAAAGCTCTAACGAAAATTTATTTTTCATTTATTCACAGCTATCTTTCTTACTGCAACATTGCATGGGGAAGTACGAATTACGGAAAACTCAAAAAACATTATAGTAAACAAAAGCATGCTTGTAGGATTGTATTTGGGGCAAACAGAACTGTTTATTGCGAACCACTATTAAATCGTCTCAAGGCCTTAAATATTTATAAACTAAACATTTACCAAACATTACTTTCATGTTTAAAATGAAACATGGAATATCTCCACTTATATTTCAATCTTATTTTAGCGAAATATCTCATAAGTATCCAACAAAGTTTTCAGAGGATAACTTTATTGTTCCGAGAATAAATTTAAAAATAAGTTCTTATCAAATTAAATATCGAGGACCTTTTTTATGGAAAAATTTTATTAAAAACTTTAATAAAGAACACTACTCTTTAGAAAAATGTAAAGCAGTTTCTAAAAGAATCTTACTTCAATTAGATTTTAATTCAATAGACTTTAAGTATTTTTTTTAAAAAGAAAATTTTAAAATAGAAACAAACGCTCCCATTATCATTAAGTATATTTTGTTATATGTATCAAATTTATTTGTATTAGTAAACAAAACTTTCTTTACTTTTAAATTTTAATATAAATGTCATTTTATTATTTGACAAAAGTTATGTACTCTTTAACGTTTTTTTGTATATTCTTTTTATATTTGTTTATAAACACGGGCAATTTGTAAACGGGGCTCGGCGATAAGACAGTCATTGTCTTCTTCTTGCTCCGGCCAATTTTTATAAATGTAATATGTCTATATTGTAAATATATGAAACGGCAAAAAAAAAAAAAAAAAAACATGTAGCAGTGAATAAATGTGAAATAAAGTTGCCTTAAGCGTTTCTTATTAAGATAAGTTCGAGCTTTCTACAAAACTCCAATGTTTTTAGAGACTTTAGTGCATATATAGTTAATATGTTGATTCCAATTAATGTTCTCCTCGAGATAAACACCTAAAAATTTAATAACGGATAGTTTACAATATTGCCCTTTTTTTTTTTCTTTTTTTTTTTTTGTTCTTTATTACAATAATTATGATACAGATACAATTAATATAAAAAAGAAGAAAGAAAAGGTAACAAGTCATGATATTGTTAAGTAATAAAGAACAAAAACAATTATAAAGAACGCGAATACTCAAAGAAGACCATCATGTCTTGTCTCAGGGAAACCGCTATTGAACGTTTTTTTTTAATATTAACATTTTTAATATTTATATTATTATTCTTTTTTTTTAATGTTTTCATTTTTTCTATTTATTTATTTTTGTTTAATTTCTTTTTATTACAAAATAAAATTTAATAAAAAAAGTATATAAAGTTCGTAATATAATATTGTAAATAAACATACAATATTATTTAGAGTACTAAAACG
>NC_061156.1:12011114-12040408 GCF_022113875.1 Hydra vulgaris | reverse complement strand
ACTTTTTTAATTAAGATGTTCATCAAATATTACTCCCAGGATTTTCATTGACACGACTCTTTTTACCATAATTCTGTTTATGACTAACTGAGGAAGTTGAAGAGGCATTACACAAAAGAAATATTGAAGAGGCATTACACAAAAGAAATATTATAGTTATTGACTGGTGAATAGATCAAAGGAGTACAACCCACTTTTACACGCTGGATAACTCCTTCATTAGTATAATGTGGACATATACGTTAGATTAGAACAAACTATCCTAAAAAACAATCGACAACATTAAACCAAATTGCGAGCCAAACATTATCGCGTGATAACAGATCATTTAGCAACAGATGAAGTTAATGACATTCAAGTCGGAAGGAGGATTGTATACCTTCAACGTTTCCAGGAAGTCCAAGAGCAATGCTTTAATTTTATTAAAACTTAATTGCTATCGTAGCAAAATATGGAAAGCCAGATTTATTTATTACAATTACTAATAATTATATTTATTTATTACAATTACTTATAATTATAATTACGCTTTTAGGCAAATTTACAGGTGTCTTGCTACTTACATAAAAGGGGTTGCTTGTCACAAAATATATGGGGTTGGCGTCACAATTGCCTCGATTCCGTATACTTTAAACTATACGCGGCTTAGAGGTATTCCTTGTTTATTTATCTGAATTCATTAAGGATTATTTAAATTTTGAAGATTTTCATTTGAAAATATTAATTCAAAGTGTTATATTTGTTTAATTTCAATCTATAACGTCAAACTGCGATCCAAATAAATTTTTAATACAATTATAGAATAAGAAATAAAGATATTCTTTTGAGTATACTTTTGCGTATATGCATTTGAGATTAATAATAATAGAATAAATCAAAACAATAGATGCATATATACTCTATATGCATCTATTGCTTTGAATCAATTCCTAATAGCAAATCAAGAAAACAGAGGATTCAATGTCAGGTTTTCCAAAAACGGGCTCATGAAGAGTGCGCACCAGGCTTACAACAGTTTATTTGTAAATTGTGTTCTTCATCCAACAATTAATAAAAACACCATTTTTAAAAATACTTATAGCACTACATTAAATGTGTTTGTAGTGTCATTTTACAAAAATACTTTTTTAGTATATTCTGTTTTCTTTTTTTTAGTATACAGGATTTTCTTTTTTTTTTCTTCAGATTATTCTTAGAATTATATTAACAAAATTAAACTTGTTTTATTTAAACTGGTTATAATCCAAACATACCGAGGAATGTGACAACCAACCCCGTGGGCGGGGTTGGTTGTCACATAGTTGGTGGGGTTGGTTGTCACAAAGAAGTGGTCTTTGATAAAGGATTTTACAGCAAAAACTATTTCCTCAATGTCTTATAAATATTATATTAGGTACAGGAAATAGTTAAACTATCTATGTGCAAAGTTTGGCATTGATTTAATGAAAAATAAAAGCTGAGCAGCCTAAAATGTAAAAAGTGTGTCAGCTAACCCCGCTCTCCCCTACAACAAATGCCAATGCACCATGCCTGATCGATGGCGTATACTCAAAACGATTCCCTAAAACATTCAGGGGTATAACTTTTGTGGATACTGATATCCTGTAGTGGTGATACTTTTATCTACTTTGATGTAAAAAAGCGAATTACTTTTAGGCGTAAATTACATAACTCATATAAAAATATATAACTTGTGCACATATAAAAGTAATTCGTTTCTTTTTTTTTTCCTTAAATTATATAAGATGTAAAACTTAACAACCTAAGTTAAGTATTTTGAAAGAGTAACTTTAATAGTTATTTACTTTTAGAAGTAAAAGTTATTTGCATTTTTACTTTTACTTGTAAGTGTAGCTTAATTTTAATTGTAAGTCGTGTAAAGTAATTTATTTTGTAAAGTAATTTTAGTTAAAATTATGTAAAATGTTTTCATCAAAATGTAATTTAGTTTTTTTTTATGTAAAAAAAGTTATTTATGAAGTAAACTTATGTAAATATTTAAAAAGCAATACACTTACTTTACAAAGTAGTATATAACTACGTCATAACAAAAAACTACTTAATGTGTAAAAGTATCTAATTAGCAAGAATAGCTTACATAAAAGTAATTTGAAAAATTTTTATTTACAATTACAAATAAAAATAAAACTTTCTTTGAAATATTATATTTTATTTTGTAAGTAAGCAAAATGAAAGTTATATTATTTCCTTTCTCAGAGAATAGTCCTTTCATATCAATTTATCATAAGTTTTTAGATAGGTATCGTATTTAAATTAATTGCCTGTTTGAGGGCACTTCTGGGTAAAATCTAACATTCTAATGTATGTGAGCAGTAATTGTGATGAGACATTGAAAAAATATTTTGTTTTACGTATATCATAATGGGTAGTTCTATTATAGTTAAGGGCAAATATAATTAACATACGGGTATACCAGTAGTGTAGAAACGGGCCACCTGCCGCATAAGTGCTAATAGGGACTGATAAATAATCATTAATTTTTCATTTTTTTATTTTTATCTTAAACAGTAACAGGTTTGTGACCCTTATCCGATTTTAGCGGTTAAGAAGGGAGAAGGAGGGGCGAAGAGGGAGGGAAGGGCATAGTTTCTAAGCTATAAGTAATTTTGTACCCATGTGCATGTGTACCCCTTCACTTAGACACTAAACGTTAGAGTGCTTTTTCTCCAGCTTTGCTTTTTCTCCAGCAGTGCTTTTTACTTAGTATGTGTTTTTTTTTATCAATTATTATCATTTATTCCGTTTTATTATAAACGTTTTTTTATTACCATCTTTTTTGCAAAAAGATGGTAATGAAAGCTTTCAATCTTCCACTATAGAATTTGGCACCCGAATAACCTCTTTTTTATTGCATTGGTGTCCGACCTACACAAGTATGTTTTAAAAAAAAGATCTTACTCATATTTGTAGCTATGGTGTTGCTTTACGCTTCTCTACTTTTACTCAGCGTGGTCGTTGTAAGGGCCGTCCCGAAACTGTCTCTCAAAGGGCAGGGGGTGTTGTATGTGTTTTTTGCCAATTAGAGATACACACACACAAAAAAAAAGATCCTCAAATTATGACATTTAGCAACTATACTTAAAAATTTGCCAACTAAAATGCTATAACAGCTTGGGGGAAAAACACCCCCTAAAACAGGCTGAATAAAAGAAGCCAAAATACAAAACTTAGAATAAAATTACAAAATTCAAAACGATTTCCAAAACGGGAACAATAAAAGAGACACATTTTTTAAGAAACCTTCTAAATAACTGATTTAAATAACATCAAGATTATTTGAAAAAAAAAAAATTAAAAAAAGTAAAAAGCTTAAAAATTTTATAAGAAAAAGTTTTATAACTTTTTTTAACCACAACACCCGCTTATTTTATCTTATTTAATAAAGTGAATTTAGTATAGTGGTTCAAAAAAACACACTTTTAAATTTAAAATATATGGTAAATTGTAAAGAAAACTGTATTGATGTTATTTCATCATATAGATGAAATAAAGTCAAGTTTTTTTTTTTTTTAGTTAATTTTGATAACTTACTTTACTTTAAATTTTTAAAAACTTAAAGTAAAAAAGTTAAAAAAAGTGTAAATCACAATATTTAAACAACCAGATTCCAATCACATATTTAAAGTCAGCCCCGTTGCAAGGTTTCTATTTTTGATTGAGAATTTAACTTAATGTAACGACATGGAGCAAGCTTTACTTAATGTTATGACATAGAGCAAGCTACAAACATTTATTTATTAAGTTTTTTTTTTCTTTTTTTTTAGGTGCCCCAAGAAGTCCTAACAGTCATATTACAGAGCACCGTGGATGAGCATTTAATTAGAAGTTCACGCCTTCTGTGTAACCGATGTCGCAAAATTTGCCCAGAGGTGTGTTTTGCCTTTGGATCCTTTGTTTCTGAGGCAAGTGCTATACCACTGCTAAACGGCTGCTCAAAATTTATACAATGTTTTAATATTTAAAATATTTATAATATTTTTAAACTTAACAATTTATTTAAAACACTTGAAATTTATACTTTAATTAGAACTTTAAAGCTTTTCAAAAGTATTGCGATAATCGAAGTCTGTTTACAATAAACCTAAATTACAATAAACTTACAATAAATTTTTACCTCTGTTTCTTGCCATTAGCGTAAAAGTTCATTTTTTTTTATCATTTTAAACTAAATTTAAGTTTATTAACAAGTCTCTAATGTCATGCAATAAACTCTTAGTGCTTAAAAATTATGACCATATAAGTTTCGAGCAACCTCCCAAATTATTTATTGGAATTAAAATATTATCTTTAAATAAGTTATACGTTCGTCTGACTATGAAATTCTGCTCCTCATTCAAAAGTTTGGAGCAAAAATTAATTTTACTTTTTTTTCCATGACCATGAAATCAAATGACGCGGACTTTATTTGTAAAAAAAGTAAAAAAACAACAGGTGACTTAAGTGACAAAATTATTTATATTTTTAAACAATATTAGTTTAGTTTAGTGTAGTTTATTTTAGTGATCAATAATTTAAAAATAATTACGACAACCCGTAAAAAATTATTAAACTTTTGAAAAATTATAATTGTTTGCTATTTTTAAATTATCAACAAAGATGTTCTGCATCAGGCACCTCTACACTAACAGTCTTAAGATACTTGTACACATCTGCGACTCATGTACCATATTTTTAGAACATAATAGAATACCGTAAACATATGTGAAAAGAGTTTATTTCCAGTTTTCTTATGAAGTTCTTTTTTAACTGATTTAAATGTTCATCTAATCGATTTTTGAACACGTTCACCAAAGTCGAGTTAATTACTAATGCGGCAGAGTATTCCTTTGCAAAACAACATGGTTAATAAAAAATTTCTCTCTTAGCATGCAATTGAGTTTTTTTTGCTGAGCAAGTCTTTAATTATGAACGCGCATAATATACTTTGACGACAAAGGACGATTGAATGGTACAAAAAAGTTTATTTCATCGAAGGAACTTGAACATCAGATATAAATCACCTCTTATTCTTCTTTCTTAAAGTGTTGTAAGACCTAACATGACTCTTCACTGCACGGTGGTGCAATGCTTAATTTCAGAAATAGTTTTGCGACACGTTTTAAACTTTTTCTAGCGCTTTTTTTTCTGCCCGTAGGTACAGTGACCACGTTTAGGTAGCGTACTCTTGATGAAAATAAACAGACGTGGCAAATAGTTGTTTTCACAGTGAAGAACTGCGGCTGCGAAAAGTATTTTTCAGCTTCAAGATCTCTCTCTAAATGTCTAAATAAGTAACTTCAATTGCAAATAGCAGGCTGTCTGGTCCAGGCATTAAATAGTCTTGTTTTGATACTTTTTTCCCTCGGCCAGTATGGATGACTTTACACTTTCTAGTTTTAAATGTCATGAGCCAGCAATGCGACCATTCAATGGCTTTCTTAAAGTCTGCTTGCAGACTCTCCGCGTCCCTGTCAGATTTTATCAAATTAATTTGATATAATCAAAATAGTTTTTTTAAAATTAGATATTATTAGTGATTTTTTTTTTCAAGTTTTATTTGATTATTTATTATTGTTTTTTTTATTACATAAAAAAGTTTTTTAATACAGTGGCTGGTTTTAAATTTTTATAGTTTTTTATTTTTCTAAGTTTGCCGGTACGATTAATTACTTTTCTTTTCTAAAATATCCAAATGCCGGGTGCTAGCAGAAGACAAAAATATAATCTTAATGCCAAACCCCTAAATATCCGTACATAATAAAGTCATTAAAACTTTGTCATTAAAAATTGATGATTCTGAAGTTTGATTTTTTATAGTTTAATTCACTTGACAATTAAGTTTTGTATTTTTTGTGAGTATACCTAAAATTGTCATATTTAACTAGCTAAAATACCGAATTTTCCTGTTTTATATGTTCTTTTAGAAATAGAGAAATCTTTTTCTAAAATAACATACTAAATCACGTTAATTATTGCATAAATTACAGAAACTTTGAATAATTTTACTTTATTAATACATAAATAAGGTGATTTAAAAAAAGTTATCTATGAAAATATAAATTAAATAAAACACAAGACTTAACTTTAAATTGATTTAAATATAAGTATTGTGTGGTATTATACCACGTCAAAAGCAATGTAAAAAAGTTTCATAAAATAGAAAATGCAGCGATTCCTTTTTTCACCAAGCCGAAAAGATTTTATTAATCAACAGCATCTTTAACTAAAAATATTATTATATAGGTACATGCAAATGAGATCTTTTAATAATATTTTTAAAAACCATATTAAACTCATATAAAGACTTTATATGAGTCTTTATATTTTATAGACTTTATATTGTAACCATTCTTATAATGATGTCTCCTAGTGCAAGTTTTGAGATGTAATATAAATATAATCAAGAAAAACTAATTATTTTGGTTTATAAATATACTTTTGGTAGATAAAACAAACTTAAGTGTTAAACTTAAGTATGTTTTTATTTATATCACTTTTGAATGTTTTGTAAAATGTTGAAAAAACAACCGTGTTCGGTTTGGGTCTAAAACTTATATAATCATGATTTTTGAACTTTGAATTTTAAAACTTGTCGAAAAAAGTTAATAACTTGTTGCCCTTACCATTGGGGTAGAGATGGTATATGTTTAAGGGTATTTTTTTTCCAGGCTCCAGTCCCTACAAGTTTTATTTCTTAATCTACGAATAAATGGTTGCATAGCTACTACTTGGGTAATACTTATACTACACATTAACCTACCAAAATATTTTTAGCCAGTAGGTAAAGTGGTCAAGGTACCCATATCCTGTTTTTCTGAAACAATAACTTTAACTCAATAAAAATAACAATAAAAAATCTTTAAGTACATCCGGAGGCTCCTAACCCTCGATGCTCTGTGTCTAGTTGCTTGAGGGGCAGTAAATGTTGATAACAGTGGTCTTGCTGTAGTTAGACCACTAATACTACAACCAAACACAGATAATTACATAAGTAATTCTAATTTTTTCTTGCCCGTAAATTGCTGTAGTTCTTAAAACCAGTGCCGGACTAAGACTTGCAGGGTATGGGGATACTTTTTAGCAGATCAACTTTTTTCCTAATAATGTGGCAAACAAATCTTAGAAAAAAAATAAAGCTTTTTAAAAATTTTGGAGCTGAATTCCTCTTAAAAATTTTGGAGCTCATAAATCTGCGTGACAAAGGGTTGGAGACCCATAATCCAGGACTGGTATGAACTTTCCCTCTTGAGCTTTTTAATAATAAAAACATTCACACATAAAACCTGTAAAAAGAACAAACAATTATGTCACTTATACCTTTCAAATAGCCTTCCCTTTCTGATTCTTCCATGGGTATATGCGCCCATTAACATTACATTTTTGCATTAATGTTATACAAGATCTGTTGTATAACATGAAAACAAAAATTTGTTTTCAGTATTGTGGCATAATAACATTTTAAAGTTTTATGTTTTGAAATAATGATAAAAAAAAAAAAATTATTTCGAAACGAAACTATTTCGCATTGCTACTTGTAAAACAGTTCTTAATGGAAAAAATTTTAACAAATTAAATGTTTTTTCGCTAAGAACTGTTTTGCAAGTTAATTAATTAGTTTTTGCTAAAATCTAAATATTATTACGGCAATAAATATTATTGCTATTATTATTATTATTATTATTATTATTATTATTAGTGCGCATAGTTACGCATTGTTAAACCTATTGTTTGTTTTGTTAATTAAGGTTCTGTATTATGTAAAATACGCTATTTCTTAGTTTTTAAGTTGTTTCTAGACTTTTTAAGGTACGGTTATATATTTCACGCGGTCTTTCGAGTAAAATTAGCAACCAAATTGGAGCTGATACACTTATTTCCAAGAAGAATTGATGTTGTTCATTTTTTAAAATAAAAATTTAAATAATTGTTAGTTTGTTGTTGCTTATTTTTATTTTTTCTAGTTTTTATAGCCTGTTTTTATTTTTTAGAAGCTAGAACTAAAATGACTGGTAAAATATTTTTTTTAGTTAAATGTTTCTTTTTTAGTAAACTGTTTCAATTTTGTCGTTAGTCTTTTCAGAACATTTTAAACAAGTACAACTGTTTTATAGTTCGTAAAAGTTTGCATATATGTTTGCATGTATATTATGATCAAAGTTGAAAATTTTTCAATATATACGTAAACGTGGTAATATATGTTCTATCGTTGTTTTATAAATGAGTTTATATAAACGTGTTTATGAGTTTTATATATGTTTTATGTGTTTATGTATATATGAGTTTTATATATGAGTATATGAGTGTTTATGTATATATGAGTTTATATAAACGTGTTTTTATAATAGTATGAAATGTATTATATCTAATTTGTGTATGATTGTTAAATGTGGTGTTTTTATATGTTAAATAACATTAAAAAAATATATTGTGTTTTATAATTAGTATATATTTTTATATAATGTTGTTTGCATGATTTCAAAGTGGAGTGACTTCGCAAACGTGGAGAGCAAGATTTGTCAACCTTACCAGTCAAGCAAAGTTACTGCTTAAGTTAGGTCTAAGTGTTACCTAGCCTTTAATATAACTATTCATGGCCTACTTAAATTACACGGCCTGATTTGTTGCAATTTCCGTTAAAAATTTTTACGGACCAGTTTTTTTTTACGGTTTAAGTATAAAAACTTAAATTTTGTTATGGTTAAGAGTCTTGTTTGCACTATAATTGTTTTATTTTTATTTTATTAAAATGGTTTAATATTAGTTAGATTTTCTTTGATTACTTACATTATTTTGTGCTAATTTTTCTGTTAACTGATTGCCTGCTTCAGTTTATTCCAATAACAAAGAATACTGAAATAGGCTTTCAGATAGCTATATCAACACATATTAACATGCTACTAAAAATAATCTTACATATTGCTAAAACTACCCACAACTCTCCATTGGAAATAATTTTAAAGGTTTGTAATTTTGTATTTATTATAATTGCAATTATTAAGTAAAGAACATAAACTTTTTTTTAAATTATTTAAACTGCAAAACAAGGTTTTGCATTGTAAATACTTTATTATGCTGCATGTCTCAAACATACAGCAATTAAAATGTAACAAATCAGGCTATTTATTTACAGTAGCCAAGAAATATCAGGCATACCAATTGTTTTGGAGTCAATAGCTGTTAATAAAATTCTAATTTTTTTCATTGCCAAATAAATTGTTATCATTCTTCTTTATTTAAATGGTTTCGCAGTGGTAAAAAATACAAATTGAAAAACTATAATATATAAGAAAAATCATTGACAAAATTTTGGTATTAAGAGATTATTTGCTTCTTGTGGTTAAGGTGTACTTCCAAAAAGCAGCCCAAGTGGTAAACAATTTGATGAAGATTGAGAAAACAATCTTTATAAAGAATTTGTTTTTGTTATTATGATTGTAGGGCTTCAAAAATTTATTCTTATGTTTTGAAATCATAAACTAAAGTTTACATAACAGGTTTATGTTTGAAAAAAGAATCTGAATTTAAAATAAGAACTATTGTTACCGATAACCATTCTACAAATGTTAATGCATTTATATAGTTGTATAAAGCATATACTGTAGATGGAAAATTATCAATTTATCATTTAGTTTAGAAAAGGAGTGTTTAAAATATACTTGTTATTTGATAAACTTGGTTTTTGTTTTTTTCTTCTTGTTGAAGTTACTGCTAATTACAATGCAGGGAATATATTTCTTAAAGTTTATTAAAAGATCACTTATGAAACAAGGAAGAAAAAGCAAGAAAAATTAATTATCAAATCACATATTTTGGTAACAACAAACAAGTTGTTAACATCGACAAAATTTGAAAAAACAACTGCAGCTACAACTGCTAATTTAGGGTTATTTTTCTGAAAGAAATAACGCAGCACAATTATCATTGTTTTATAAGTTATTTATCATACTTAATTCAAAGCAGAAACTTAATTCATCTAATCAAACTCAGCAATGCTGCTTTGAAAGGTGATAACAAACCCACACTTTATAGAGAAATTGCAAATTGTACTGAAATTTGATTAAAATAAAATTTGATAAATACCTGACATTAACCAAACAAACTTCTTGTGCTCTAATTATAACTCTACATGCAATTGTATTTCTTATGCATGATTTCCTTGAAGAAGGCTTTAGATTTGTTTATAGTTATTTTACAAAAAGATCCTTTGAAGCTAGGTTTTATTAAGTATAGTTAAATGTCCAATAGTAGACTTTTTGTGAGCTTTTTAGAAATGTGCATAAATAAAAAGATTTTGGCAGATTTTTCCAGAAAATATTTACCAGAAATTTGATAATCCTTAAAAAATATTATGCAAGATATTGCTTAGTTGTATAAATAAATACTACTGTCAGCTTTCTGAAGATAGCACAAATATATATACTAAAGCAAGTAATAATGGTAACAATTAACAAAAAGATTTTGGTGTTAAACTTATGATCAATAAACATTACTTTATAAAGAGAAGAACCTATATATTCAATTCAACCTCTATCTAATTTTATTTGTCATCTTTTTAGTATTTTATGTTATTTCTCTTATTCTAATAAAACATTGCCGTCATTCTTTTTTAATTAAAAATTTGCAAAACAAATTTTAAAGATTTGATCTAGCAGTTTCAATTTTACAAATAAAAACCACCAAAAATGGGAATCAAATATAGATCTCGTATTGTATTGCAAATTAATATAAAAAATATTATTATATTTTTTATAGTAATTTGCAAAAAAAAAAATTACATATTCATTTAAAAAAGATCAAGTAAAAGAATTCCGAAAAAGACAAAATAAACATTTCTAGCAAAAATGTATTTCTTCTTTTTATTTCAGTTATAAAAAATACAAAATTAAAAACCTTTTTTTTTGCTCAATGGAGAGTTTTAGGCAATTTAAGCAACATGAGAGATTATTTTTAGTAGCATGTTGGTATGGGTTGATATAGTTATCTGGAAGCCTATTTCAGTATTCTGTGTTGTTGGAATAAACTGAAGCAGGCATTCATTTAACAGAAAATCTAGCACAAATTAATGTAAGTACTCAAAGAAAATCTTACTATTACTAAACCATTTTATTATAATAAAAATAAAACAATTATGGTGCAAACAAGACTCTTAACCATAACAAAATTTAAGTTTTTATACTTGAGCCGTAAAAAAACTGGCCTCTTAATTTTTTACGGAAAATGCAACAAATCAAGCCGTGTAATTTAAGTAGGCCATGAACTATTCTGAAAACAAGCATTAACTTTAATATTTTTTTGCGTAATGTTGTTAACTTTGGCTTATCTTTACGATGGTGTTAGCTGTTAAAATTGATTAATAGGTAGTTTCATTACTAGAACTCACTGCTTTTTTTAATTTACTAAAATTCATTCAAGACATCATTTCGCTATAAATACATTTTGTTTAACATGCAATAACAATATTTAACAACTACTACTCAGGTATCAAAACAGCTCATCTCTATTAGGTACATTGATTTTCAATTCACATATAATGTTTTTCTTTGTATTTACTTATTCGTTACATTTTTAACTTTAGCTTTATGGTGTATTTATTTGCTAGAGAAGAACAAAAATATCTACTCCAGTCAACATTTATAGTTCAATGCTGCATATAACATTTTTAATTAGCATATAGGCTTTTTTGATGCTTTTCATATTTAAGTGGTTTTTTAAGCAAGGTCTGCAAGCATAATAATTAAGCAAAGCAAGATTTGTTTTATTTTTTAGTGCAATTGGAAAGAGCAAAAGTGCTTTTTAGTCACTTAAAATCAATTTTTTTTTTTTTCTAAATAGAAGGGTTATTAATAAAAAGTGTTAGTGCATGTTAATGCAATATAAATGCATTAACATTTGTAGAATGGTTATCGGTAACAATAGTTCTTATTTTAAATTCAGATTGGTGCATTGAGGTAATACACTCTTCAATTTTTTTGGATATCCTTTACAATCAAGAATAGCTTGGCATCTATGAGGCATAGAGTCAACTAAATTAATGCAAACGTCAAAGGGAATTAAGTCCCATAATTCTTTGATTTTATTATATAAATCAGCATAATTTGTAGGCTTAATTCCTTTCATTTGACGGTCAACATGTTTCCATAGATGTTCAATGGGATTTAAATCAGGTGATTGGGATGGGCACTTCAAAACATTAACTTTACTCTCTTTAAAAAAACTCTAAAACCGATTTATTTGGATTTACCAACAGGATAACGATCCCAAACATACAGAAACTGTATGTTTGGAATCGTTATCCTGTTGGTAAATCCATCCTCGAGG
Source organism: Hydra vulgaris (assembly GCF_022113875.1). NCBI lineage: Eukaryota > Metazoa > Cnidaria > Hydrozoa > Anthoathecata > Hydridae > Hydra > Hydra vulgaris. The sequence continues at coordinate 12,028,090 of NC_061156.1, read as the reverse complement.
CATTTTATCCGTTGCAAATGGTAACATAATAGTCTTACATAAATCTTTGTACTTTTTTTGATTCATATTCTCGGTAATTCTATGGAGAGGACCAACTCCATTTTGGCTAAAACATCCCCAAACCATTACATTACCTCCTCCATGTTTTACTTTAGGCAGTTGGTATTTAGGATTGTACCTAGTACCTACTGGACGTCGAACATACCTAATTCCATCGGATCTAAACAGAATAAATTTGCTTTCGTCACTAAAAAGAATTTTCGACCATTTTTGACTACTCCACTTTAGATGTTTTGATGCAAATTCCATTCGGGCGCTACGGTTTTCCAAGGAAACTTATTGTTTTTTAGCTGGGCGTCTTCCAAACGACGTAAACGACGTTTTATAGTAGAAATACTATAATTCATTCCATAGAAACGTCTCATTTGTACGTTTAAATCGACAGCTGTCAAACGGGGTTTTTCTTTGCTTAGTATTACAAGCTTTTTATCCTGATAACGCGTTGTTTTGCGTGGCCTTACTGATTGATTTTTATTCTTTGTAGATCTAGTAAGCTCAAATCTCTTCACAATTTTTCCAACAGCAGACTTACCAACTATATATAGCTGTGCTGTTTTACGAAACGAATTTCCATTCTGAACTGATCTCAAGATCAATTTTTTTACTGGAGATGAAATACATTTTTTAGATCTCATGATCTCAATCACTTATATATAAAATTTTGAAATTATTTCCACAAAGTATTTGTTTATAAAATCAACAAATTAGCTTATTTGTGGTGAAAATGTTAAAAGCGTTAGTTTGTCCGCAAACTTTTGAACTTATCAAAAATCTCCATTTTGTTAACCAATTTTAAAATGATAATTAAATATTCATTATTTGCTCGAAACATAATTGTTAACTTGGAAACCTTTTAATTGTTATATAATATGTTGGCTTTTGTGAAATATGTGCTGAAATTTAAGTAAAATTCCTTATTTTTTTGCCTGTCTACAAACTTTTGGACGCTACTGTATATTACTTTAGGCTGACATTGCTTCACTTTTTATACAAGGTTCTGCATTTATTATTTTTGTGCATTAAGATTGTGACTGAAGGTCAAAATAACTTTGCATTGTAGTCTAAATTCTATGTTAAATTAAAATAATGTAAATAAATATTGTTTTATATTTTTCAGTTGTAGAAATATTAAACGTTTATTTATTCAGTTGTAACAGTAGTATAATCACTGATAATATGTTTAATGATAACAGGTGTAATATGAAAGATATAGATCTAGGCCTAATAAAATTAATTGTTGTTGAAGTATAAGAAATTTTGCTTGATGAACAGAAAACTTACTTGCCAGAATTCAGTGTCAAGCGGTGTTGATGTCTATTTTTTGATTTTACATTAGACACTTTAAAACAAAGCAAAGTTTGAATTTTACTATTTATAGTAACAAATAATAACAGTTTCAATATTAAATGATTTTAATTTTTTTCTTTCTAAATTAAACATAATTGTGTTCATTTTTTTTAGTTGTCTTTGTCATCACTTGATTATATTGCTTACTGTTGAAACATGGTTTAAATTTTGTAAGTTTAATATGATGTGAAATTTATAATATTAATCATTTGTCAACAGTTAGAGAGAAGCTGGAACTTAATTAAGAAATGCTGTAAATTAACTTTTAGTTTAGGTAAAAATATTTTTGTTTATTGGTAGCATAATAAAACCAGAGACTGTTATTATTGACTTTTTTACTTTTTCTATCATGCTGCTTTTGAAACCTTACCTCTTTCTCTCTTAAGACATGAAACTTATATAAGAATTAGTATTGAGAATTGTAGAGGGAGAATTGATTAAACTCATGTAGTTACTGAGCTCTTGCGTATTTTTTAATCCTGCGATTGATAATGACCATGTATAAGATATTTTTACAAGTTACTTGCTATATAAAGATATAATTCTTTAAACTGTCCCTTGGTTGTTCAAATAATGTATTAAATAAAATCTCTTTAGTTTTAAGTATTTTATTTTAGGAATCATCTATATATTACGTAACGTGAAATTAAACATATAGACAAAAAAAGCCAAAAACCGTGTTACTCTCATGGTCAACTATTTGTTGCATGTTCAAGGACTAGAACATTTAATAGTTTATTTTTCAAAATTGATCAACATTTTTATCAAGGTATAGTAGGTAAAAAAATGTTACATAAATATTGTTATATTTTCTGATGTTCTTAATTTATAGTCTTTATATTTTCATTTCAAAAATTTACTGTTAAATGTTGTGAGCATATTTTGTATGTATAACTTTATTTATCATTATTTATTTTTTTTCATAGTTTTTGATAAATATATCTGTCATTTAATAGTTGTAAAATGTGTTTATATATGTTACATAAAGTCATATTTGTTTATAGTTGTATATATGTTTAAATTATGTTGTTTCCATGTTTTCTAAGTGGCGTGTCTTGGTATTATGTTAAGCAAGTTTGATAACCTTGCCAGCCAAGCCATATAATTATAGCAGAGGTGTGATTTAGCAGCATTTAGTGACAGGCGGTGTTACTTCTTTAGAGCTAGGTTGTGTTGTCTAGCTTTTTTTTAATTATTCTTGAAACACATAATGTCTGTTAATGTTTAGCGTAATGTTAATGAGGGAGTATGCAAACTTAATCTTTAAATCTAGGGTGCTTTAATGTCCTAAAATTGAAATAATTGAATAACTAATATTGAATTTAAAAACTGATATACTTTATTAAAGTTTAGTAAAAAGATAAATATAGTTAATTTTAAAATGGTTCTTTAATTTTGCCTTTCATATTTTAGTTTAGATTATTATTTTCATTGGATTTTATTGTTATGTGTTATATATGTAATGTTATTGTTGTGATTTTTTTGTGTTGATAAACAGCTTACATTCATGTGGTGTCTATTGTTAAAAATGATTTATACATAGTTTCATTATGGAAACTTACTGCTTTTATTCATTAACTAAGAACCAAGACAACAATTTATATCTTAGTTTGATTTATTTTTTAGTATTGTTAATGCTTTTGTACTTCGAAACAGATTTTATAGTTTATTATCAATAAATCTTTATATTAACTGCAATTTCAAAATAGGTTACTACAAATAGGTAAATCAATTTTCAGTAATTGTGTGGTGGTTTTTTTTTTTCTTTGTAATTATGATATCATAATTTCATTACTTTTTTATTTTAGATTTACGTTATGACGCATTTATAAGATTTATAAAATAAATAAACCTGATTTCTTTTTATTGTAAATTTTTGTTAGTTAAAAAGATATAAATATATGCTATTAGTTAATTTTATATTTTATCTATTTTATGCCTAATAATTTGTTTTACGTATTTTAAGGGGATCTTTTTAAAGGAGGGTCGTAACTAAAAACCTTTAAAAATATGGAGAATATTGTAGTTTTGCGCATTTAATATCGAGTTACTTAAGTTTTATTTATGTGTTTAACTAAATAGTTAGCTTAGTCTGTATTTGAAACACTTTTGAGGAAAGAAATAAAACATTCTTATATATGTAGATCATTGTTTTACATTATATTATTTTGGTAAAAGGTCTTCATCAAAAACATGATTGCTCTTAATACAAAAAACTCTACTCACCTGGCCACCATTAAAGCAGAGAGAAGGGAGGAAGCTCTTTAATAGAGTCAAAATATTTAGAAAAATTAAATTTCGAGTTACAAAAGGAATTTTTTTTTAAATGGTGGCAAATTACTGTTTACTAAAAATTAATGAAGTAAAGAGGCCAAACAAATAATATAGAAATGTTCTGTGTTGAACAGACTGAACAAAACCCGGGTTGGGTCAGCTTGGTTTACAAATTTTTATGTGTTATAATTTTTGTTTTAGGTTTGTCATATGATGCATTAAGTTAACATATTTTTTCAAATTTGTTATACCCATGTTTGATTGTAAATTAAATTTTTTTTGTTTAAAACTTATTTGTACTCAGTTATATTGTTATTAAAATAAACTTAGTTATTTTCAATAAATTTATTTAAAAGTGTGCATTTAACATTTTTAAGTAAACATATTTCTTTTCTAAAGAAAGAATAATCAAGGAGATACCAAAAAATTGATAACTCCTGTATAATATATGTTAACTTCATTTTAATCTTAATGGTTCGTGTCATAAAATTTATCACAAGGATTTAGTTGATACTTTCGTCAATTTAAAGCACGATGAAGTGTAACTATTTTGCGTCATTAACTAAAAACATATTGCGTTGAACTTAGAAATGTCGATAAAAATGAATCTGCCTTACACTGTTATGACCTATGTCAGTTGTAAATAATGTTAAGTAGTATTTGGTTAATTATTTTACCTCCTCCTACTTTTTATGACAATTTTACAGATGGATTAATTTTTTCAAGCTGAAGGCGTTTTTATAAAAGGGTTTTAGTTAAGATTTTGCAACATCAAATTGTGGAAAACAGCCACTATAAATTAATTATGTAACAGACCGACCAAAACCCGTATTACGGGTTGCTTTTTGCTGGTACTTATTTATATCTAAATATTAATACTGCAATGAATATTAGTGTCGTTTCACTGTCGTTTTTAAGGTAGTTTCTAGACTTTTCTATACGTGGTTTTATATTCCACGCGGTCTTCAAGCATATTAGAGTTGATATATATTTAGTTTCAAGGAGAATTGATGTTGTCCATTGTTTAAAAACTATAATAAAAAATTTTGAATAATCGTTTATTTGTTGTTGGTTGTTTTTTTACTTTTCTAATTTTTAAAACCTGTTTTCATTTTTTAGAAGAAGTTAGAACTAAAATTACTGGTAAAATAGTTTTTTTAGTACAATGTTTCATTTTTAGTAAACTGTTTCAGTTTTGTCGTTAGTCTTTTTAAAATATTTTGTGCAGGTATTGTTTTATTTTTTAGAGCAGTTAAGAAAAGCTAATGGCTTTTTTAGTAAGTTCAATTCATTTTATTATTTATAAATTAAGATTATGTTTTGCAAAGAGAATTATGAGAATAGAATTTTATTTATGTATTTAACATGAAAAGTTAAATAAAATAAGACTTTTATTTGTGATCATGAAAGTTTATATACATAAGTTTAGCCTATTTTATATTTCTCTATTTTATATTTCTCTATATCTATGTGCATATTTTCTTTTAGGAAAAATAATTACGAAATAGGAAAATTAAAATACCTTTTTCTGGAATTTGTCAATACCACTTTGTGTTAGGCTTCATTTTAAGGTATCTGAATATTTATTTATTTGAAAATTTGAATTTTATTCTCTAATGGTTTCATTTTTTAAATAAAGATATGCTGACCGAAATAACTTTATTTTCATAAACAATGTTGTACATTTTTGCAGTCTGCATTCTTTGTTACATTAAAAATAATTAATGCTAATAAATGTTTTTTTATAGTTGTAAAAGTTTGCATATATGTTTATAAAATGCTCAAAGTTAAATTTTTTTTTGATAAATAAGTGTTTGTAGTGATATATGTTATGTAGTTGTAGTATAATCTTTTTAAATTTTTATTAAGTAACTAATTTATTGTAGTCTTTTTTTAATTGCACTTTTAAATTTAAAGCTTCGTGTTATTGATGTTAATATTGAAAATATAGATTACTATAATTCTTAGATGGTGTCTAGCGTTAAAAGATGTTTATAGGTAGTTTCATGCCTTCACATGGTTTTAATAATTGGGATAAAAGCCATGACAACATTTTGTTATAAAGCCATTGATGGGGGGATGTCACACGCCCGCACCCTACTATTGCGCCGGCCTTGTACATACATCCTTGGAGTCGCGGCAGCGTCATAGTTTGTGTGTTAGAGGGAGAAGAATTTACAAATCCGCGTTAATAAACTGTTTTGTATTGTACATAATGCGTTGATAAGTTTTATTATGCGTTTTGTTCAATGTTTTCTCCCAATACATAAACTATGACGCTGACTGTTACGTCTCTCAGCTTTTGTTGTAAAAATGTCTTGACTTGAAGGGGTGATAGACGTTGCTATAATCTACCTACACCTAATGAAGTTGCTGTTGTGTTTGTTGGTGAAGATGGTGCTCACACAATTTCCAGAAAAGTGGTTATTTACCCAAGAGGCCGTCCTTTAAAAATTATATCAAATATGTCAAGCATCTTGGATCCTATGGTTTATCCTCTGTTTTTCCCACAAGATGATGCTCATTTAACAATTATTAATGTTTTTAAGTTGTTTCTAGACTTTTCTAACCGCGGATATATATTCCACGCGGCTTTTCGAGTAAAGTCAGCAAGGAAATCAGAGCTGATACATTTTATTTTCAAGAAAAACTGATATTTTTAATTGTTTAAAATTAAAATTTAAAAAATCGGTTGTTTTTTTTGTTAGTTGTTGTTTTTTATTTTCTAATTTTTATAGCCTGTTTTAATTTTTGAAAAAGTTAGAACTAAAATGACTGGTAAATAGTTTTTTTAGTACAACGTTTCTTTTTTAAGAAAAATGTTTCAGTTTTGTTGTTGGTCTTTTTAGAAAATTTTAAGCAAGTATTGTTTTATTTTTTAGAGCAGTTAAAAGGACCTGATGGCTTTTTTAGTAAGTTCAATTCATTTTCTTATTTATAGATTAATATTTTTTTTTGTAAAAAGAATAACAAGAATAAATTTTTATTTATGTATTCATTATGAAAAGTTAAATAAAATAAGACTGTTGTTTGTGGTCATGTACAGTGGCAGACTGGCCCACCGGTCCACCGGCCGGTGGGCCCCTTGAAATATATATAACGGTGAGATATATATAACGGTATATATATATATATATATATATATATATATATATATATATATATATATATATATATATTGAAATATATATAACGGTATATATATATATATATATATATATATATATATATATATATATATATATATATATATATATATATATATATATATATATATATATATATATATATATATATATATATATATATATATATATATATATATATATATATATATATATATATATATATATATATATATATATATATATATATATATATATATATATATATATATATATAATTATTACAATTAATTATAAAGTTAAACTATTTTTAATTTCTTGTATATACTATTCAACTCTATTAAGTGCGAAATTCTCTAAAAAAACAGTTTTACTGTAAAACTAACTTCATGTAAAACTCTCACTTTACAATCGTTATTGATTGTCGTAAAAGAGATTTACATATAATTGTCATAAGGGAATTGCTAAGGTTTTGCAATTGTTAATGACTTTCAGATACAAATATAACCAATGATTTTCCTAAGAGAATTGACTTTGTAACTATTATTGCAATTGCGGTGCTTGAATTAATTAAAAATTGAATTAAATATTCATTTCAAAATTAAAAAAATAATGGTTCAACACAAAAACACACTTAATCAACCAGTTTACTGAAGCGATGTTAGTCTTCTTTTGAGGTTGGTATTTTAGTTTGTATAAAATTTATTATCTTTTTTTAATCTAAAACTTTTAGTTAACTTCCGCGCTCGAAATAATTATTTATTTATAAGCATTACTGTTTATGTAACACATAAATAACACTTTTTGTGTTAGTCAGCTTAAAGTACCTCAGCGTAGTTTAACTATGCTGGTTTCCGATTTAAGTTTTACTAATTTGCCCAATTAGGGCAAATTAGTAAAACTTAAATCGGAAATTTTAGCAAAATCCTAAACTTTGACAATGCATAACTTAAGATGAGATAAAAAAATGAAAAGGTATTTTTTAATACAGCTACTTCTGTTTGTGTTGAAAGAAAAAAAATATGTATATATTTTGCTTAAACAGAATTTTAGATTTTTATTAAGTCTATATTTGAAATTCTTTAGGACTTCGTTCTGTCGCTTCAAATTGTTAAAAAATTATAAAAATATTTAAAAATTCATTAAACATGATTATAGATCAAGAGAGTAAGAACTATTATAAAGTGTCTAATCCAAATTATTTCTTAAAAACATGTCCTTTTTTCATTAATAATCGTAATGTTCTTCACCTATCAAGTTAAAGTACTAAAAAAAAGGATAAGTTGGTAGTTGCTACTTTTTTCCATCTATTTCCTTCAAGGAATACAATAGAAAATTCATCTATAATGAATTTTCTAATGTTTAAATGCAATAGTTTAAATAATTCCAGCAGTAAGCAAAGTCATAATATAAAAGAAGAATACAAAAATTTCACAGATCTGGAAATTTAGCTATAGTTAAGATTCTAAAATATACCGGAATTAGTGCCGTGGCTAAGGAGTCATTGCCCCCCTTTCTTTACCAAAAATCTGTCATTAGTGGCCTGTCTTTATTTGAGTTTTAATATGTTTGATTTGCAATTTTTGCCGTTCAAACAAATTTGATCGGACAAAATTTGTTTGGGGAGATCTAAATATCATTTTTTCTAAAAGGAGACGATCTTTATTTTTGCTTTATTTTTTAAATGTTAAAATCTTAACTCAGGTCACTATCATCATGTCAAAATCTGGAGCACAAAAGCGCAAAAAAAAAAAAATACAGACAGAGATAGAAGTTTCTGCAAAAAACTGCAAGTTAATCACATCATTTTTGTCAGTACAACCACAATGTTAAGGCATCATTGAGTCGAATGTACAAATTACATCAGAGATAATTAAAGCACAAGGTGGTAAAGATCTTGAGTCAAATTTACAGAGTACATCAGGAATTATACAAGCAAATGGTAGTCAAGATATTGAGTCGAATTTGAAGAGTACATCAGCAATAATACTAGCGCGAGGTGGTGGAGATATTGAATCACATTCGCAGAGTACATCTGCAATAATACAAGCACTAGGTAGTCGAGATCTTAAGTCAAATTTACAGAATACATCAGCAATAATACCAGCATGAGGTAGTGGAGATATTGAGTCGAATTCACAGAGTACATCAGCAATAATACAAGCACTAGGTAGTCGAGATCTTCAGTCAAATTTACAGAGTACATCAGGAGTTATACAAGCAAAAGGTAGTCGAGATATTGAGTCGAATTTGAAGAGTACATCAGCAATAATACAAGCTCGAGGTGGTGGAGATATTGAGTCGAATTCGCAGAGTACATCAGCATTTGAATATCCACCACGTTTGCAGTTAAAATGTTAATTTTAGCAAACATCCAATTCAACCACATGAACATTTGCCGTTTGATATCAAGATCTACCATGAACATTTGCCGTTTGATATCAAGATCTATCATAGACAAACGGACTTGAAAGATAGCATACCGAGAAATTGGTTGTCATTTAACCAAAATTCTCAGTCTCATATATTGCTCATTTTGTGTTGCATTTGAATCACCACAGTCTAACACCGTTTCATCATTTGTGTCTGGCTTCAAAGATTTTAGACGAGTTAGCCAACAGGTTGCAGAACACGAATCAGGCAGCACTCACCGCAGGCATGTTCTTGATTACATTCGTATAATGAATAATCAAGACTTTGACAGATTTTATAGTACAGCAATAAAGAAATATAATGATGAAGTACTGATACGGAAACAAATACTTTCTCGAGTTATTGATATCATTAAACATTTATGTAAGCAAACATTGCCATTTCGCCGTCATAGGAATGAAGGTGCTTATTCGCTGAACAATGATGAAGAAAATTATGGAGATTTTTTGGCTTTAGTACAGCTCTTGGCCAAATATGACCCACTTTTAGCTTCTCATCTCTCCATGTGTCAAGAGAAATCAACCAAAAGAATAGAAAAACTGATGCGTCAAGGTAGAGCCGGCAGTAAAGGTCGCGGTGCTCTGGTTACGTTTTTAAGTAAGACTACTATATCAAAGCTTCTCAATATTATGAAAAATATGATGCAGGAACAGATTGCATTGGAAGTATCCAAAGCAAAAGTGTACTCCGTACAAGTTAATTCTAGACAAGATATATCTGCAATTGACCAATTCAGCATTGTGGTTCGCTATGTTTTAAATGCTACTGTGCATGAACGGCTGCTTTCTATTGTACCAAGCAATGACGGTACTGGCCAAGGCTTGTTCAACCTCTTAAATTTGACGCTACAGCGGCTTGGCTTTAACTTGAAATACTGCCTATCGGACAGCACTGATGATGCTTCAAGTTATCATGGCCAGTACAATGGACTGCAACAAAAGATTACAGAAGCTGCAGACCACCATGTACATATTTGGTGTTATGCTCAATTTCTCAACTTAGTTGTGAAGGAGGCAACCAGTTGCTGCATTGCATTGTTAAATAAGATGTTTTTATATGTTATATGACATTAAAAAAATATATTGTGTTTTATATTTAGTATATATGCTTATATAATGTTGTTTCCATGATTTCAAAGTGTGACTTGGCAAACGTGTTGTGCAAGATTTGTCAACCTTACTAGTCAAACGGTAATAATGCCTTCGATCTAAGTGTTGCTTAGCCTTCAATGTAACTATTCTACAAATACATAACATTATCTTTGATAATTTTTTGCGCTATGCTGTTACTTTTGCCTTATCTTTATGTGAGAGTCAATTGTTTAAAATGATTAAAAGGCAGTTTCATTACTATTAAGTCATTGAAGACATCATTTCGCTATAAATACATTTTGTTTATCATGAAATAACAATATATAACAACTACTACTCAGGTATAATAACAACTTATCTCTATCAGGTACATTGATTTTCAATTCACATATGATGTTTTTCTTTGTATTTAATTGTTTGTTACATTTTTAACTTCTGATTTATCATATGGTGTATTTATTTGTCATAGAAGAATAATCATTTTAAACTTTTATGAATTTTTAAAAAACATCTATTGATATTTAGTCCAATCAACATTTTAATGTTCAATATTGCATATACCATTTTTAAGTAGTTTCTAGATTTTTTAAAATGCTTTTCTCATTCAAGTGGTTTTACAAGCAAGTTCTGCAAGCAAATTTGAGCTGAAAAGTTTTTCAGCGTTCAAGGAGAATTGATGTTGTTCTCTGTTTTTTTTAATTTGTATAATTAGAGTAGTTTTTAATAAAAGAATATTTGTTTGTTCTTGGTTTTTTACTTATTTGTTTTTGGATTCTTAAGAACTAGGCAACTTAGCGAAGCAAGATTTGGGCTATTTTTTAGTGCAATTAGAAAGAGCTGAAGTGCTTTTTACTAAATATAAGCTGTAATATTTTTAATTAGTCACTTCAAATCAATTATTTTTTGTTGTTGTTTTTTTAAATAAAAGGATTAATAATAATAAAATTTTTTAGTCCAATTGTTACTGATTTGAGAAAGTTTAATATTTTTTATTCATTTTATATTGGATTTATATTAGATATATATTTTATGTATTTAACACGGAAAACTGACGGTAATTTGTTGACAGGTAGGGCTCAATTCACAAAAGCTCAAAGTCACAAAAACTTTTCACGAAAACTTTTCACAAAAACTTTTCACAAAAACTTTTCACAAAAACTTTTCACAAAAACTTTTTACAAAAAATTTTCACAAAAACTTTTCACAAAAACTTTTCACAAAAACTTTTCACAAAAACTTTTCACAAAAACTTTTCACAAAAACTTTTCACAAAAACTTTTCACAAAAACTTTTCAAAAAAATAATTACAAAAGCTCAAAGTCACAAAAACTATTTTTTTTGACTCTCCCCAGTGGGCATGCGTCGTCCGGGGGACGTCCATTGGACGTCTTACGGACGTCTGGACGTCCATGAGACGTCCAGCAGACGTCCTCCGGACGACGCTTGCCCACTGGGTCTATTCAACGTGTACGGAAAAACCTGACTTGAAATTAAATTTCGAGTAACAAAAGGATTTTTTAGTAAATGCTAGCAAAATACCGTTTACTAAAAACTAATGAAATAAAGAGGCCAAACAATTATTATAAAAATGGTCTGTGTTGAGCAGAATTATCAAGACCCGGTTCCGGTCAGCTTGGTTTTACAAATTTTTATATCTACTTATCTGTTACAATTTTTTATTTTAGGTTCGTCGTATGACACATTAATGCAATATAAAATATCGAAGTTATACAAATTGTTATACACGGGTTTGATTATGAATTAATTTTTTTTTGTTTGAAACGTATTTGTACTCAGCTTCTTAGTATTTTCTGTATAAGTTAACTTCATTTCATATCAACCTCATTTGACTCTAAGCTAAGACAATTTATTTAGCTATAAAAATGCAATTAATTTCAATATATATATATATATACAAATGCAACTTTTCTCAATTTGAATTTGTATCTTTAATGTTAATAGTTTGGCTCCTTGAAGCATTTTATATTATATTGCTTTTTAATTTAATTATTTAAAATCTGTTGTGATGTTTTCTAAATTAAATTAAAGTTTACTAAAAACCAACATTAAATAACGTCATTAAATAACACCCACAAGAAATGCTGCATCATGACAGCAGCTGAAGTTTGATAACGGGTTACCAAAAGCAGGTAAACTGTTTTCCAGTCATTTTTTTTATTTTATATGTCTGTTTTTTTTTACGCCTTTTTCATGCCTACTTAGCTGTTAAATTTTTTATTTTAGGTTTGTCATATGATGCAATATTAAAGATCAAAGTAAACTTTTTTTTTAAATTTGTTATACACATGTTTTTATTGTAAATTATTATTATTATTTTTTTTTTGAAACGTATTTGTACTCATTGTATGTATTGTACTGCTTAGTTATTTGTAATAAACTTGGTGTAATAAATTTATTTAGTTATGTGCATTTAACGTTTTTAAGATAACAAATTTTTTTTTCTAGCGAAGAATTTATCGAGGGGATACCAAAAGTTAGTAAATCCTGTATAATATAAGTTAACTTCACATTAATCTTAGTAATTAATTAAAGTTCATGTTATAAAAATTATTAAAAGAATTTAGTAAATATTTTTGTCAATTTGAAGAATGGTAAAATGTTGTTATTTTGTGTTGAACTTAGGAATGTCGATAAAAATGGTTCTGCCTTGCACTGATATGACCTACGTTGTAAATTACTACAATAATGTGTTGAATAATAATTGGTAAATTATTTTACCTCTGCATACTTTTTATGTTAATAATACCGATAAATTAATTTTTTCAATTTAAAGGCGTTTTTCTAAAATTTATCAATTTAAAGGCGTTTTTCTAAAAGTTGAGAATTCTCAACTTTATAATGTGGAAAACAGCCACTATAAATTAATTACGTAACAGACTGACCATAACCCGTATTACGGCTTACTTTTTGCTAGTCTAAATATTATTAACCGAATGAATATTATTATTATTATTAGTGCGCATAGTTACGCATTGTTACGCCTATTGTTCGTTTTGTTAATTACGGTTCTGCATTATGTAAAATACACTATTTCTTAGTTTTTAAGTTGTTTCTAGACTTTTCTAAGTGCTGTTATATATTCCACGCGGTCTTTCGATTAAAATCAGCAAGCACATTGGAGCTGATACACTTATTTTCACGAAGAATTATTGTTGTTTATTTTTTAAAATAAAAGTTTAAATAACTGTTTGTTATGTATTTATATGTATATTTATATCTATATGTATTTTCTCTTAGCAAAAATAATTGAGAATAGAAAAATAAAAAAAATTTCTTCTGAAATTTGTCAAAATGGGTGTTGTGTTATGCTTCATTTTAAGGTATCTAAATATGTATTTATTTTTCATTTTTTAGAATAAATTAGAACTAATTTGACTGGTAAAATAGTTTTTTTAGTACAATGTTCCCTTTTTAAGAAAACTGTTTCAGTTTTGTTGTTAGTCTTTTTATTTTATTTTTTAGAGCAGTTAAGAGGAGCTGATCGCTTTTTTAGTAAGTTCAAGTTGTTTTCTCATACATAAATTAAGATTTTTGATTTATTAGTATAAAAGAATATAAAAGTATAAAAGAAATGACTCCGCTTAAAGCAAAATTAAGAGTAAAATATATTCTGAATATTTACCTAAACAATTTTACGAAATCAGGAAATTTGACATCGACGATCTATGCATATAATTCAAGTCATAAACTAACTTTACATAGTTGTGATTTGCGCATTCAATGTCTGAACATTGCATAAGAAATGGTTAACTTTAATGAAGCTAAGAGTTCTCTTAAACTAAGAAACCAAGAAAAATAAAAGTGAGCACAACTAAAAAAATGGATAAATTAATTGATATTTCATTAGAGAAAATAAATGAAAATCAAATTGTTAGTAAGGATTTATTTAATACTAACCCGTATTACGGGTTGCTTACTGCTAGTATGATATTAATAAGTTTTAGTTGTAATTTTTTATAAATAAACCAAGACATAAAATATACTTCTTAAAATGTTATTTTATGAATAAGAATTAAATACTGAGGGTAACTATAACAGTAGCAGGAAAAAATCCCCCCGGAAAAAAATCCCCCTGAAATAATTTCGCAAAAAAAAATCCCCCTGAATAAAATCCTCCCTAGAAAAAATCCCCCCGGAAAAAATCCCCCTGAGAAAAAAATCCCTCCGAGAAAAAATCCCCCCGGATCATATCCCCTTCCCCCCCAAAAAAAAAAAGAAATTTTAATTTTGATAAAAATTATCAATAAAATAGTTATATTTATTTATTTTGAATAGTTTTATAAAACACATCATTTTTCATCAAAATGTCAAGTTATGCGCTATTCCTGGGTTGTCGGTAAAATGCTAACTGCGAACCGCGAACTGCAAACCGGTAATACGCGAACTTTTTTGCGAAACAAAACATATTTTAAAGACCATTATTTTTATGATAAAAATAATAATAGAAAAAAAACTCTGCAATTTTTAATTATATATTTTAAAGCTTTATTTATATAAAAATTTTTATTTTTTAACTGTAAAACATGGGCGGAGTGTTACTACATCGACTATGTTATAGCCTGACTCGCAATGGAAAGCTGCTACATCGACTGACAAATAGCCTGACTCACAAAGGAGTGCTGCTACATCGAAAGAGGGTTTGGTTTGGGGAGGCAGTCTATCAAATAATTAAAATATATATATAAATTTTTATTTAATTACCTTTTTTTTTTTTTTTTTAATAAATTTTTGGCTTGAAAGTCTATAAAATATACCGCTATACCAACTACGATGGTCCGCAAAAAAGGTCACATTTTACCAGTTCGCAGTTTGTCAAGGTTAGGGTTAGGGTTAGAGTTTAACTTTCGCTATCTTCGCGGAATAACGCATAAGTTGACCTTTTGATGAAAAATGAAGTGCTTTATATAAATATTTAAAATAAGTAAAGAAATAAACTTATGTTTATTTCTTTAGTTAATTTAGCGGTATATTTTATTGACTTTTATTCAAAAAAATTATTTAAAAAAAATAAAAGGAAATTAAATGAAACTAGACGAATACAATATGAAAATATATATATTTTTTTAATTATTTGACAGACTGCCTGCCCAAACCAAACCCTCAGTCGATGTAATAGCACTCTGTTGCGAGTCAGGCTATTTGTCAGTTGATGTAGCAGCTCTCCGTTGCGAGTCATATTTAAAAATTTCAAAACGGTTGAAAATAATTTTTTAAAAAGAAAAAAGTAAAAAGGTAAAGAAAACATTTATAAATTAAACCAAAAATGGAATCAACAAACGAGCAGAACTAATTAATATTTTTAAAGAAGAAAAGAAAAAGAAATATCTGAAAGAAAATTAGCAGAACTAATTAATTTTTTTAAAGAAGAAAAGAAAAAAAAATATCTGAAAGAAAATTAGATAATAGAAATTAAAAAAAACAAACGTTAATGAATGAAATAAATAAAATGAGTGGCAAAGAATGAAGAAAAAACTATTTAAAGACCAGAACCTTGATTTAACCTGATAATGAATGAAATAAATAAAAACAGTGGCAAAGAATAAAAAAAAAATACTATTCAAAGAGCAGAACCTCGATAACCCTGATCAAGATTTTATTTATTTTTTCATACGTTTCTTTATTTTTTTTCCATATATTTCTTAGGATTTTTCATTTTATTATTTATTTACTTTTCTTCAATTTTTTAGCGTATATAGTTTTATTATTTTTTGTTAGTCATTTGTTTGCTTTTAAGTTATTTTTTATTTTTAGTGGTATATAAAGTTTTTATACAGTTATTTATTATATATGTTTGATTCCACCGTGTGATAATAATTTTTTTTTTTTTTTTTTTTTTTTTTTTTTTTTTTTTTTTTTTTTTTTTTTTGTTTGTTTTGTTATTGTTTTTTTTTTTTTTTTTTTTTTTTGCATAACATTTTGTTTTGTTCATAATATTTGGTGTAACTTGATTTGTTTTGATATTTTCAGTGTTTTTCTGTTCATATTTTATTTATTTATTTGGTAATAATATTTGCAATATATTTTAAATATTATATTTTAACAACTATGATTATATTAATATATTTACTAAATCTTTGTAATTTTTTTAGCAGTTGTCGCTTTTATGTGAACGTTAGTTGTTACGTTTTGTCAGTTTATTACTGTTTGTAACTGTAACTTTGTACAGTCTTGGACAAAACATTTGCAACCAACACCAAACAATGCTAAAAAGTGTTCGTTATTTTACATGCCTTAAAAACGAAACGAACTTTACTACCACAGCAAACAGTTCAGGAGTCTGGAGTCACAGCATGCCATGACATGAGCAATCAACTGACATGTGACAGCACTCAGGCAGAATATCGTTGACAAGAGCCATTTTGCAGCGGGCAAAACAAGTGCAACTTTTTTGGTTTGTTTCATTTTCTTAAGTCTGGTCCGTGTCAACGTCACGGATGTTTTTTAATAATTAAAGGGAGTATCCAGGCGTTGTGTTCCACAGAGCATTTTTGTATCATCAGAAGGTAAATTTAACACGGTAAGGCTTGAGAGGCGTGATTTATAATTTTTATGATTTCAAGTGCAAAAATGGCTCCTGACAGTCTTGGATTGGAACTGAAAAAGAAAGTTGTTGGCGATCACGTAA
>NC_061156.1:11941114-12006114 GCF_022113875.1 Hydra vulgaris | reverse complement strand
TTGCCCAGATCATCATGATGTAAATCATATTAATAGCCATCAAAAGTGGTTGATTACAACCAATAAGATGAATTATATGAGTCTGATATTCGTAGCAACTAGAATAATAAATTATATGAGTCTGAAATTGGTAGCAATTAGAATAATAAAAATTATTTGTTATTTAATATTTTTTGATTTTGAATTGCAAAATAAACATCAGTGGCAATAGAATATATAGGAAATTTGGTTAACAATAATATTTCTGTTTTAATTACAGTCCTCTTTTAAAATATTGCATAAAAATGGTATATGGCAAGTATCCTAAGAAAGCAGATCAAAAATAAAAAGGTCTACAGCCTAAGTTACCTATATCAAAAAGCATTCTAATTTTAAGGGACTTTTGGCAGTTAACTAAACAATATACAAACAAAATTTGAAATTAAAATTATTATTTATTTGGGCATATTTAAGAAAAAAAAAGAAAACCATTTTTATTTTTAATTAGAAACCGCCCTGCTTAAAACTATAGGATAGTTTAAAAATGGAAGTAGACTCGACCCAGGCAATTACCGGCCTATATCCTTAACATCAGTTGTATGTAAAGTGATGGAGAAAATATTACGTGACACTATGGTCAATCATTTAGTCGAACATAGCCTTATTTCAAAAAATCAACATGGTTTTGTCAATAAAAAAGCTTGTGTGACTAATTTGTTGGAGTCGATTGACATGATGTCAAAAACATTATCTGACAAGATATCTATGGACGTAGCTTTTATAGATTTCAGTAAAGCATTCGATATGGTTCCCCACAAGAGACTAATTTACAAACTTGAGGCATATGGTTTTACTGGAAATCTCTTGAATTGGATAAAATCGTTTTTACACCAGCGTTTTCAACGAATCGTGATGGGCGATTATGTTTCCTCGTGGCTTGAGGTATTTAGTGGCGTCCCTCAAGGATCCGTATTAGGTCCAATACTTTTTATCATTTTTGTGAACGATATATCCGATATTGTTAACCATCCATGTAAAATGTATGCTGATGACACTAAACTGCTGGCCCGTTTAGACCACCCATTAGCTTCACAAATGCTTCAAACTGATATCTTCAACATAGCCGATTGGTGTAATACCTGGAGAATGAAACTTAATCTCGATAAATGTAAAATCATGCACATAGGTAAAAAAAACAACTTTTATGTCTACTTAATGCCAGCTAATAACAATAACAGTGTCGAACTTGCATCAACTTTAGTCGAACGTGATTTAGGCATCATGATTACACCAGACTTAAAATGGCATAACAATTCAACTTTTGCCACCAATAAAGCTAACCGTGTATTAGGCATGTTGTATCGTACTTTCAGTCACATGACTCCGCAACTACTTAAAATTCTATATACAACTTTTGTACGACCTCATCTGGAATTTGCGGTAGCAGCCAGCAATCCATCATCAAGAATAGATATTGACAAAATCGAGAAAGTACAAAGAAGAGCTACCCGTTTAGTACCTTCGTACCGTCATATGTCATACAAAGATCGTCTGAATATACTGAACTTAACGTCCTTAGAAACCCGTCGCATTAGGGGAGATCTGATACAGGCCTTTAAAATTATTAACAATATAGACATTGTCTCATGGAGTGAACCCCATGTCCTTCGTGTTGGGCAGTCAAATAAAATAAAAACTAGAGGACATCATCTAAAAATGACTAGAGAATATGTTAAAAATTGTGAGCAAAGGCACCAGTTTTTTACTAATCGAATAGTGAATCATTGGAATGCATTGCCGTCAGAAGTTGTATGCGCTTCATCAGTTAACAGTTTCAAGGCTAAGCTTGATGCAGAAATTTCAAATAATCCGCATAAGTATCGAGATTATAACTGAAAAAAAAAAAAAAAAAAAAAAAAAAAAAAAAAAAAAAAAAGAAAAAACAATAAAGTACAAACTTATACTTTATACTATATATCTTATTGTAAATTTTTATATATATTGATATGAATAAAATTAATGTATGATGTAGATAAGGCTGCCAAAACCTGTAGGTTATACAGGGAAACCTGTTGCAGCAATTTCTCTACTACTACTACTACTACTACTACTAGTTTCTATATAACTCAAAACTTTGACCTCAATTATTCGGTTATTGGAACCATGAATATCTGGGAACTTTTTTTTTTGTGATTAGTTAGTTTAGATCTTCAAGAAAGAATTTTTGAAATTTAGTTACTAAATGTGTGTAACGAACGTCTTTTTTTTGAAAGCTTTTTCTGCAACAGACGAGGGCCTATTACAATACATCTAATTTATATTATTTTTTTTTTTTAACTTTATGTTAAAGCTTCCGCAATCGATAAGTTACACATTTTAAAATAATTTTATTTTATTTTAAGTTTGAAAAGGAATCATAACATCAAACTAAGAGTTTTATTATGAAACGATATCAGAATATTTGTTAAACAAAGTAGAGGTTTTTTTCTTGTTATGTTTAAACTATATATCAACTCCAAACAGTGTTATTTTTCTGTGTACTGTAGTGTGTCCGTTATTTTTAAATTTACAATAAATTATTCAAAACATATTTTTACTTAAAAGAAAGCTTAAGTAAAGTATTAAATTAAACTATACTCCAGCTAAAAATAACCTTTATTGAATAGCATAAATAAGTTGTTTATCAAATTTGTAATTTTGATGTTTTGAAATTCACATACAAAAACTTAGCAATATATCAAAAAATATCAAAACAAACCATTTAGTAATGTTGCGTATAAACGTCCGTTAGTGAAATCGCCTTTAGCTTTTGATGAGTCTGCATGTCATATATTGAACATTCGTGTATAATAAACCTGTAAAATTGAGAAAACTTTTGAAATTTATTTTAACAATTAGAAAACGGTTTTGTTATATTATTATTTTTTTGGCTATAAATATTGCTATAATTATTATAGATATATGCTATATTAAAAAAATATTGCTGTAAATATTGCTATAAACACAGCAAGGTTGAAAAATATTCAAATTTATTAGGCGAAGTCTTTAATTCCCCCAAAACGGCACTAGTGACAGCGCACAATACCACTGAGCTATAAATAATATGCTTTAGGAGAAAAACAAACCTAATTATTATTTTCTTATAAGCTCTTGGAATGCGGAAAAGGTGCGTATGTTATTTTTTTTTTGCCCTTAAAGAAATTTTTTAAAATGAATTATTTTACGTAAAAATATTGAAGGAAACAAATAATAGATATAGATATAATCGGTCTGCAACAAATAAGTATAAAAATGGTAGGCTTGCAAATATCTGTATTTTATTGGTCCTGAAAGATATATATGAGAAAAAAGTATAAAAAAGGTCAACGTGGAATAGACTTTAAAAGACCCGTATTTGTACGGGTCAGAATAGCTATTATTATGTAAATAAGGCTACTATTTTGATTTTTTGTGTTTGCAATTAGATTCCAATCAAAAGATGATTAAAATTTGGAATGAAAACTTCTTTGAGGCACTTGATTTAATTAGTCGCCACAACAAAACTTTACAAGATCATATGCATCTTATTACTAAGCATCAAGAAAAAGAAAATTGCCTGAAAAAATCTAATTACTTATTCTGGAAATCACAGAATGAGTTTGTTGATAAATGCAGCAAAGTAGTGGTCAAGAAGTTTTTCAAGAAATTAAAACATCTTTTCTCATTTTGTTCCGCAGCAATCAAATGACCTGCGTTTTTCGTTTTTTGAATATCGTTGGTAATCAGGTGTGGGAGATCAAAGAAAGGTTCTTTAAGCTAGAAGTACTTGAAAAGAATAAGATATTTGATATAACAAAGTTGATATTGTATGTGTTATTAGAGCATGAGGTTGACATAAAAAAATGGTGTGGTCAAGACTACAACAATTGCACTAATACGGTTGGTATTTACAATAGAGCTTTGATAATAATAGCAGAATAATCCACAATAATCCAATTTCCTTGCTCTGCTCACAGTTTGAATTTATGTGTAGTATACGCTATTGAATCATCGGCTTCTGCAAACTACTATTTTGGAAATATTTAAAAGTTATACAATCTGTTTAGCTGCAGCCCTGTTTGTTGCAAAATAATTTAGGAGGAGACAGGATAATCATTACATGAACTTTCTATTACAAGATGGAACTCAAGGATTGAATCAACTTAGACCTTTTAGACAAAAATAGTAATAAAGTGTGTTATCTAAATAAATAAAGAACTTTTTTTGAATTTTTTGTTTTTACTATTTTTTGGATTAAGTATTTGATGGTAATTAACAATGTGAATCGACAAACAAAACAACGAGTGAATAGAAAATGAAAATATTAGAACGCAAAATATAATCGAAAAGCTAAGAAAGTTTGAAAATAGATCGAGAAGAAATAATTTAAGAATAGACGGATTACCAGAAAGTGTGAAAGAAACATGGGATGAAACTGAGGATAAAAATAAATTATTTTTGGTAAATAAATTGGGGCTACATGGAATAGAAGTCGAACAAGCTCATTGAACCGGAGCCAGAAAAGAGGGAAGCTCCAGAGCAGTTATAATGGAGTTGTTAAAATACAATGATAAAACAAAGTTTCCTTAAAACTCATATAGACTAAATTTTACAAACATTTACTTAAACAAAGATTATTCCCATGAGACTGTCAATATTAGAAAAAGACTCCAAGCTGAAGTGAAAGAAAGACACAACAATGGTAAAAATGTTGGTTTAAGTTATCATAAAGTTGTTAAATTAAATAATATCAAAAAAACAACAACAACACTTAATTCTTATATTTACATTTTAAACGTATATAAATATTTAATTTTGTACCTTATTACACTATGTTTTTTTTTGTTTGTTTTTAAAACAGTTAAATTTTTAATTATGACAGTAACGGAAATGAAATATTTTGAAAATTTTGATAAAAAAAACAAAACACTCTTCTTCTTAACAATAACATTGACCCGGACAAAATTTGTTTTGAAAACAACTCATTTAAATCTAATTACTATAGTATCGAAGAATTATATTGTCTTATAAAAGCGTCACAAAATACTTTTTCAGTGCTAACATTAAATATACGTAGCATGAACAAAAATTTTGAAAACTTTATATAATGCTAAGAGACATAAGTCGCAATTTTACGGAAATATGTCTTTAGAAACATGGTGCAAAGACAAAAATAACATAAACTCAAATTTTTAATTACAAGGATACAAAGTTCTCCATTAAACTTGTAGTAGAGGTACTGGTTGAAGAATATGTTTCTTTATACATAATACAATACACTTTAAAAAAGTAGAAAGCTTCAGCATACGGAACGCAAACTGTGAACTTTTCACGGATGAATTAACAACACAAAGTAAAGCAAATACGTATATAACTGGCTTATTTAGGCCACCGGATGGAAAAATAAAATTTTTTTAAACATAAAATTTAGAACCTAGAACTGGCTAAAAATAAGCACTTATACATAATGGGAGATACTAACTTGGATCTTTTAAAAATAAAAACTAATAACAATGTCAAGCGTTATTTAATTAATCTCTTAAAGCACGGCGTATAACCTATAATAAATTAGCCGACTCGAGTAGCTTTCTGATCCGCTTCCCTAATTGATAACATATTTACAAAAAATACCATAAAATGTAACATTCAAAGCGGAATAATAAAATCTTAAATAAGTGACTATTTTCCATATTTCTTCTACTTAACAATTTCAATAACAAAAAAAAAAACAAAAAAAAAAAAAATGATTATAACAAAAAGGCAGATAAATCAAAAAATAGAGAGTTCCAAAGCAACTTATCAATGGAAAACTGAAATCAGGTTATTAATTGCAAATATACTAACACAGCTTATAATATTTTTAAACTCACTTTTACAAGATTGTTCGAAAAAGCGTTTCCGAAGCTTAAACAGTTAACTAAACTCAAAACCCTTAAAAGTCCTTGGATGACAAATAAGTTTATCAAAATTTTTTTTAAAAAAAGGAAAGTGTAAAACAAATATTTGAAAAAAAAAGACTTAAAAAAACGAAGAAAAATATAAACAATACAAAAATCTATTTGAAAAATTAAAAAAAAAAACACTCAAAAAAAAAGAATTATTGCAAATTGATAGAAAATTATTGCATGGGGGAGGGGGGGGGGGGGGGTAATAAAAAAGGTAATAGGAAAAAAAAAGATGCTAATAAAGTGTTCCCGCAATACTTAAAAACAGATGAAAATGATACAGTAGCCAATTAGGCAATACATAATACAGAGCAATTTAATACCTATTTTATAAAAATTGGGAAAAAATACAATAAAATGACTTCTGGAAAAAAATGTTATAAATGGAACATAGAAAAAAAGCCTCAGTCATGAACGAGCTTGAAATTACTCCAAATGAGCTTAAAAATGCATTTAATACCTTACAACAAAACAAAAGTGTAGATGACTTTAGCGTAAATGTTGTAAAAAATGTCTACGATATTATTATATATCCCCTTCTGCATATCTGTAATCTGTTTTTAAAAATGGGGTCTTTCCTGGTCAGCTAAAGCTAACAAAATGTTGTTCCATAAATATAAAAGCGGAGATGGTTCTATTGTTTCTAACTACAGGCCTCTTCATATTTTACCATGCATTTCAAAAATATTAAAGAGCATAATGAACAATAGGCTGAACAATTATCTAGTAAACCACCACATGGTAAACAATAACCAGTACGGCTTTTAAAAACACCATTTAACAGAACACGCTGTTGTCAAACTTGTCAATGAAATTTTAAATAGGTTTGACAACAATAAATACACTCTTGAAGTATTTCTCGATCTTTCAAAAGCGTTTTAACAATGTTGACCACGAAATTCTTCTTTATAAACTGTAAAATTATAGAATAAAAATTATCAATTTAAAATGGTTTCGCTCTTACATTAATAATCGGAAACAAGCTTTATCATATAACAATACTGTAACACAACTTGTAAACAACACTTGTGGGGTTGGTTATGGTTATTCTTTGTTTATATTAACGATATCTATTTATCTTCTAACAGAATTAACTTCAATTTTGCTGATGATACGCAAGTATTCTTTAGCCATACAAACATAAGCCTATAACTTAACACTGTTAGTCAACAACTTGGAAACCTAAACGATTTGTTTAAGGCTAACAAAGTAATAGAAAATAAAATATCTTAAAATATTGGTAGTTTCTTTTTGAAGAAAATGTTTTTTTGTAGAAAGAATTCTGGAAATGAAATTTTATTTATGTATTTAATATGAAAAGTTAAAAAAAATAAGACTGTCGTTTGTGGTCATGTAAGTTTATATACATAAGTTTGCGTTTATTTCAGTCTATTTTATATTTCTCTATATCTATATGTATATTTTCTTTTAAGAAAAATAATAAGGAATAGAAAAATTAAAAAAATTCTTCTGGATTTTGTCAAAAGAGTATTGTGTTATGCTTCATTTTAAGGTATCTGAATATATATTTATTAGAAATTTTGTTCTTAAACAGTTTCTTCTTTGTCATTACTTTAATTAAATATACTGACTGACATAACTTCATTTTTATTAACAGCGTTGTGCATTGTAGTCTGCATTCTTTGTTACAATAAAAATTATGGATATTAATAAATGTTGCTTTATAGTTGTTAAAAGTTTGCATAAATGTTATATTATATTATGCTCAAATTTAAAAAGTTTTTGATAAATACGTGTATGTGGTGATATAATTAATATAATTACTTTAAATTGTGTTTATACAAATGTGTTTTAATAATAATATGAAATGTATTTTATCTAATGTGTGCATAATGGTTAAATGAGATATTTTATATGTTATATAACATTAAAGTTTTTTTTTGTGTTTTTAAGTTAGAATATATCTTTATATAATGTTGTTTCTGTGATTTCAAAGTTATGTAACTTGGCTAACGAGTAGAGCAGGATTTGTCAATTACCAGTCAAGCAATGTTACTACTTTAGGTCTAAGTGTTGTCTAGCCTTCAATATAACTATTCTGAAAATACATAACATTATTTTTCATAATTGTTGTTACCTTTGGCTTATTTTTATGTTTGTGTCTGTTGTTAAAAATGATTATTAGGTAGTTTCATTACTAGAACTCGCTGGTCTTATTTCTCCTTAATATAAATAGCACAGTGCATAATATTATGATTAGTGCGAGTAGTTACACCTATTGTTCGATATTAGGTATGGTTCTGTATTATATAAAATACACTACTTCTTAGTTTTTAAGTAGTTTCTAGACTTTTCTTAACCAAGTGCTTTCTTAAAGATGTCGCGACCTTTCATGGTACGAGTTCAAAATGTTTAAGTACACACTAAGAAGATAATATTTAGTAGCTTAAAATTATAGGTAATATAGAATCTTTTTAAAATTTTATATGTAAATAATTTTTTTTAATCTTTTTTTATAAATTGTACGTTTGAATTTCAAACTTCGTGTTATAAACGTTTTTTTTTTTTTTTTTTTGCCAAATATGTGTATAGTATATATACATCCAATCAATATTTCAGATAAATGCAGATGGCTAGGGCAAGAAGAAGACACAATTTGTTTTATCACCAAGCCCCGAGAATAGACTCCGTAAAATAAAAACTATTACTTACAGCATATGTAATTGTATATGCGGTAGTGGTGTAGTGGTAGAGCACTCGCTTCATAAACGAGTGGTTCCGAGTTCGATTCCCACCACGTCCCTGGTAGTACCGCGCTCAACTCGTTTCTCCGCGCAGCGGCCTTGTTCGTCAAAGTTCGTGTTTCAGAGTTATAGAGTTGAGAGAGGGTTATAGCCACAAATAAGTAGCCTCCTCGTCTGTAGTGGCCGTCTCGGCCTTGAGGAGGTGAATTAAATAAAAAAAAAAAAAAAAAAAAAAAAAATTGTAACCAGTAGGGAAACCTGTTGTACCTTTGACCACGTTGTACCTTTGGTCACTCTACTCTTTTGGCGCACTATTATTATTTTAAAAAATCGTGAAGTGCCATTTGAAATATTAGTCCATGACGACTCTTCTCACTGTAAAAAATCATTCATGGGATAGATGGTATCAATTCACAAGTAATTATAAGTTTTTGCACTTTAAAAGTAAATATTTGTGTTAATCTTAATCTGATTTTAAAACTGTGATAAATTGTTGTTTGATTCATATATGACATTAAAAAACATTACCCAACATCTTTTTTTTGTTATGGAAAAGTTTGAATGGTTATGTCTAACCGTAAATGGGTATTAAGACGATAATTGTTAAAGAAACCCATCTCGTGTACCTTTGACCAGACTAGGACGTTGTACCTTTGACCGACAAAAACTGTTTTCTCGTTAGTTTGCGGACTTTAAGAGCACAAATTTATAAAATTTATATCTACTTATTAGGCGTCTGTGCTTTACTGCTTTTTAATGCAAAATTGTTTTTAGTATTATGGTAATGAAATAATTCCATTAGATTTTAATGCAATTCACTATTTTTTCTTGGATCACTACTACACTTAGAATAATCAATTTTTTTAATTTAGTTAGTTGGACAGCTGAAACAATATTATTATCAAATTCATTTTATTACCTAATTTCTGCACAGCTATAGGGAATTAAATGCATAAAAATAGTTAGTTAATTAATTCTGTTAATATATTTTAGTCTTAAAATGCCAAGGAGCAAGGTTGGTGTTTTTCGCAAAAAGATTTCCAAAACAGATATGCTTAATGCAGTGAATTTTGAACTTCAACAAAAAAAGAGTTTAAGTGAAGCTGCAAGATATTGCAACATTAAAAAATCAACTATGATATATTAGTTAAATTAGTTTAAAAATTCGGTAAGTTGCGAATATTTATATTCACATGTTAAACTAAAAAATATATTCTCAACAGAAGAAGAATTAATTTTGGTAAACTACTTGGCAGATGCTGCAAATCTGCATTATGGACTTACATTAAAGCAGATAAGGTCCTTTGCATATGAGTATGCTTTAGCAAATCATAAAAAAATTGAAACTTCATGTATGAAAAATAAATGGGCAGGTGAACAATGGCTGCGAGATTTTCGCAAAAGATATAATAACAAGCTATCTTTACATAAACCACAACCTACAAGTCTCGGTAGATTTTCTGCATTCAATAGAGAAACCATAAGAATTGTATATAAAAATTACAAAAATGTTTTAGAACGTTATCATTTTGACCCATCAAATATTTGGAACTGTAATGAAACAGGAATTACCACAGTCCACGTACCACCAAAAGTTCTCGCTCCAAAAGGCAAAAAACAAAAAGGGAGCATGACTAGTGCTGAACGAGGCAATAATGTAACAACGATAGCAGCAATTAATGCTACTGGAAATAGCATCCTACCATAACTTGTATTTTCACATGCTAAATTCAAAAACCACATGTTAAATAATCGTCCTCATGGAAGTGTAGGAGCAGCTAATAAGTCTGGATGGTCAAATGAAGTTATTTTTCTGCAATTTCTTAAACATTTTATTAGTGCGACCATCAACTAAAAATCTGTTTTTTTATTAATGGATAATCATAAGAGTTATGTAAACATTTCTGTTATTGAATTTGCAAAAAAATCACGCATAGTTTTAATGACATTTCATCCTCACACAACCCATAAAATGCATCCTTTTGATCGTGGTGTTTTTGGACCATTTAAAACTTTTTATAACAATGCCATGAATAACTGGATGATATCACCAGGCAATGCTGGTAAACCAGTTACAATTTATGATATATCTTACCTTGTTGGTCAAGCTTATCCTCATGCTTTTGTACCAAATAATATTATAAACAGTTTTAAATGCACTGGGTTTTATCCATTTAATGAAAATATTTTTACTGATATTGACTTTTTAGCTGCAAATGTTACTATTAGACCAACAGTAAATACTGAGGCTTGCATTTCTAATGAAAGTATTGAAGTTAAAACTGCTCAATCCAGTTTATCATCAACATCACCTATTGTTTTAGGGGAAATCCCTACTGCAAGTTTACCATCAAAATCATTTATCGTTTCACCTGAGATATACGACCTCATCCTAAGACCAAATAAGGAAAAATAAATACTTCAAAAAGACGTAAATTAAAATTGTTCTTGATTCAAAATCTAATAATCAACAATTTAAAAAGTCCTCTTCAAGCAAAAGAAAAACAATGGCAAAACAAATTATTTTTAGTCAGTCTGACACGTGCTTAAATAATGAAAACTCTGACGAAATTGATTTTGGAGTGAATATACTTGATAATGAAAGTGAAATTGTTTCTGGAAGTTTTTTAATTGTCAAGTTGGCCCGAAAGAAATACTCTAGATTTTATGTAGCAGGAGTTATAGAAGCTGTTGGTATAGTTTACAAAATTAAATAACTTAAGAAATCAGGAGACTTTTGTAACAAATTTGTAAGAGAAGATGACAATCTTTATGAAGTGGAACTTGAGGATGTTATTATGAAACTTCCACCACCAAGTATTGGTGGTGGTTCATCTAAACGTCAGTAGCTTATGTTTGATATTATTTGTAATACTTAATATATTATTCTCTTTTATTATTGTATTTTTTGTTGTCATCACTAAAATATTTCCTTTAAAAAGCATTATGATCATATTTAAATGAATATAGTCTGCCAGCTGACAAAATAGCTATCGATATTAAAAAACATGTTTTGTACAATTAAATCGCATTTAAAGATTAGGACCTTAACCCTATTTATTTTATATAGAAAGCATCTAACTAAAGAAACTATGAGACTTTATCTAAATAGTTATAATAACTGATTTTATTTAAAAAAATTAATAATACTATTAGTAATACTGATTGAGTTTTGTAACTTCGATACACAAGTCTTTGCAAGATTGTAAGGATCGATTTTTCTATTTTTTTTAGACAATTAGGATTGATTACAAAATAATTAAATTTGTTTTTTTTTATTGATATAAAGTAGGCCAGAAGTCGCTATATAATATATAACAAGCTAAAATATTTAAGAGGTTCAAACATTGCATAATTTTTTAATAATAATATTTTGGTCAAAGGAACAACGCGCGTCGGTCAAAGGTAAAACGTATGTGTTGTACTTTTGACCAATAGACTTCTTTTTTTAAAACGCGGGTAAAAGACACTTCTTGGTCAAATGAAAAAAAAGTCCTAAGTAAAATTTTTGGGCAAAATATGAGAGAATATTTTAGAGTTTGAATGGTTTATGTTTACTCAATAGACTATGCAAAAAACGTCTTAAAGCAAAAAGTGGTCAAAGGTACAACAGGTTCCCCTATATAAGAAACAAGATTATCTGGTAATAAATATATATTTATTACCAGAATATAGTATAAAATAAAATAAAAATAATTTAAAATATAAAAATAGTAAAAAAATTTAAAAAGAGTAATAAATACATAAAAAATAAAATTGTGCAACATATAACTTGTGAAAAAATTTAGATTCTTTTGAAAAAATCAAATAAAAAGTTACAAATTAGAAAAAATTAAATGTTGGTTTAATTCTTAAAATAAGAATAAATAAAAAGATGTTAATTGATTAAAATTAAATACTAATTAATATTATTAATCAATTGTAAAGTTGACAAAAACTGAATATAAAATAAAATAAAATAAAAATAATTTATAATATAAAAATAAAATTTTTATACTATAACTTGCTCTGAATCTCTCAAATCAATTTATTGTATTGGATCTGAATCTCTCTAAATATATATATATATATATATATATATATATATATATATATATATATATATATATATATATATATATATATATATATATATATATATATACATATATATATATATATATATATATATATATATATATATATATATATATATATATATATATATATATACATATATATATATATATATATATATATATATATATATATATATATATATATATATATATATATATATATATATATATATATATATATATATATATATATATATATATATATATATATATATATATATATATATATATATATATATATATAATTGAAACAAATGCTATATATATATATATATAAAATTGAAACAAATGCTTCTGGTTAGTCAAGGAGTGCATGACTTCTTTTAAAGTTATCTGGTAGTACAGATAAGTTTTTTTAATTTATTTTAAAGTTTATCTTTCCAACTTTTTGTCACTTTGGGCGAATCATAACCTATTTTTATATATTTAAATATATATATATATATATATATATATATATATATATATATATATATATATTTAAATATATATATTTAAATATATATATATATATATATATATATATATATATAATATATATATATATATATATATATATATATATATATATATATATATATATATATATATATATATTTAAATAAATAGGTTATGATTCGCCCAAAGTGACAAAAAAATGGAAAGATAAACTTTAAAATAAATTAAAAAAGCTTATCTGTACTACCAGATAACTTTAGAAGAAGTCATGCACTCCTTGACTAACCAGAAGCATTTGTTTCAATTTTACTTTGAATTTGTTAAGAGTTTCATGAGTTTTAAGTTTATTAGATATAAACTTATTCCATACTTTTGGTCCTCTAATAAATATTGAAAACTCCGTTGCTGCAAAAAAACTTTTAGCCTCAATATAAGTGTTTCTTGAGTATCTGGTTAAGTTTCTATTTTTATTTATTATGAATAACGAATTAAAAATGTTTAGTGTTATTTTTGAATTGACTTTGAACATAAAAATTAAAAGATGATAATTGTTTATTTGGTAGACGGTGAGTATATTTAGCAATATAAATAGTTCTATGGAGTGTATAAAACGGTCTATATTAGATAATATTCTAATAGCATGTTTTTGCTTATTAAAGAGTTTTTTAATTTTGTTTTGATTTGTGCTATACCAAGCTATGTTTGCAAAATTCAGATAAAAATGAATAAAGAAGAAATATAACAATTTTAAACAAGTTTGATTTAATAAAGGCTTCGCCTCATTAAGTAATCTTAGATTTCTCGAGATTTTAGCTTCAAGATAATGTATATGATCTTTCCTAGTTACGTTTTCATTAAGGAGTACGCCTAAAAAATTTAATGAGTCTTCTCTTTTTATAACTTGACTATCAATACAAAGTATTGGAAGTTTTAAGAGGATTTTATCGCGTTCATGAAAGCGTTGAAAAAATGTATACTTTGTTTTAGTGAAATTAATTGATAATTTATTTGCATTAAGCCATTAAGTAAGTTTTAAGAGTTCCATGTTAACTGAGTTAAACAACATTTTTATATCATAGTGAGCGTGAAACAAATTTGTATCATTAGCAAATAAAATAGCGTCTAATAAATTACAAGATTAGCTTAAGCCATTAATATAAATTAAAAATGAGAGTGGTCCTAAAATTGACCCATGGGGAACTCCGCAGTTTATATTCATACTCCTAGTTTCTCCGCAGCTAAAAGAAATATTTTGTTTCGTATTTGACAAATAGAACCGAAACGATTTAATATTTGAATTTTTATTCCTGTATTTTTCAAACTTATTTATAAGAATATAATGATCAACAGTATTAAATGCTTTGCTAAAATCAATAAAAACACCTAACGTATAATTATTTTCATCAAACGCTTGAAAAATATTTTGAACAAGATGAATAATGGCTTGATCAGTGGAGTGATTCTTTTTAAATCCGAGTTGTTTATCATTCAGAACATTGTTATTTTCTAAAAAGGTAAGTAATCGGTGATACATAAGGTATTCTAATAGTTTAGAAAAGTATGATAATATTGGGATTGGTCTGTAATTAATTGATAATATTGGGATTGGTCTGGATACGCTTGTAACATCTCCTGATTTGAAAGCAAGGACCACCCTTACAAGTTTAAGTTTATTAGGAAAAATTCCCTGTTCTAGAGACATATTAAAAATACGCTTGAATGGAGATTTTAAATAAAAGATTAATTTTATTATTATATTACTGCAAACATTGTTTAGGCCAAGACCTTTTTTAGGATTTAAAAAAGAGACATCATTAGAAAATTCTTTTTCAGTTAATTTATTGTTTTTCATAGGGTATTATTAGAGGTAAGGTATGATTTAAAATCAGATTTACTTACTTTAATTTTTGGTGCTAAGTTTACGCCTGAGTTAACAAATGCATGATTAAGCGACTGAGCAATTAAAGATTCATTAATAATTTCACAGTCATTTATAATGAGTTTTTTTAAAAGACTATTACAATTTGAATTTTTTTTACCTACGACCTCTCTAATTATGCACCATATTTTTTGAGAAGTGTTTTTAAATTTTATTAAATGGTTGGTATAATACGACTTTTTTGAATTTTTTAAAATGGATTCAAAAAGTCGTTTGTAATTTTTGTAATTTGACTCCTTTTTAAAAGTTTTTTTTTTAATAAATTTTTCATAGAGGCGTTGTTTTTTTTTTTTAGATGATTTTATGATACCCGGTGTTATTCAAGGGTTTTGAAAAGATTTTTCTTTAATAAATTTTATAATTTTTAGAAATGCTTTGTTATAGTGGTTTTGAAATACCTGATTGAAGCTGTTATAAAGCTATATCAGTATTTTTGGTTTCAGAACTGGTTCCCAGTCTGTGGAAAATAGAAGAATTTTAAAATGAACAATAGAAGCGTCATTAGATATTCGTTTAGTAATTTTTATATCTTCAGAAATTTTTATAAGTTTTTGTTTTGTTGATATTATAAAGATTGGAAAATGGTCTAAGATGTTTGTTACAAATCTTCCTGTTTTAATTTAAAGCTAGTAAAATAGTTAATTATAACTTGATCTATGGAGGTAGAGCTATCTTTTGTAACTCTCGTTGGTTTGTTTATAGTTGGAATAAAACTATTTTGATATACATTATTGCAGAAATTTCTTACGTTTTTATTTGTGTCACATTCTTGTACGTTTAAATTAAATAAAAATTAAAATGTTAATATTGAAAATACTTCATGCTTTCACATACTTTTAATGATTGGGATAAAAGCCGTTTTTTTCATAAATAAAATTTATATTTAGCATTGCTAAAACTTTTGCTCTTTGAAAAAAATAATGTTTATATATATATATATATATATATATATATATATATATATATATATAATATATATATATATATATATATATATATATATATATATATATATATATATATATATATATATATATGTATATATATATACAGTAGAGTCCCGGTAACTTTTACTCCGAAGGAGTATATATTTATTGTCCGATTTAGCGAGTGTCCGAATTTAACAAAGCCTTCGTTAAGTCGGACTTTAATCGGAAAATGTCTGATTTATTGAAATCTCGAGACTTATCGAATTTCTTCGATATGTAAATATTATGTACATATATATAGAACAATATAATCTTATGTGAAGTATATGTTTTTGTATATATATAATTTTTACAATAAAGAAAAAAAGTCCGAAATTGATGATTGTTTCAATGACTCGCACAATTCTTTTTCAAACAGTTTTTTAGCATTCAAACGTACTCACCAAATCTGGTATAAATTATTTATACTTACTAGAAGTATAAATAATGAAATCGATGTTTTCTTTCTGAGAAAATCATTTTTTTTCTAAAAGTGATGAAATTAGAAGTAACTTCCAATTTCACCACTCTGGGAAAACATCGAAACTAACAAGGGTATCAATTGCTTTACGAAAATGTGTAAAAATTAAGTGAAAATGTGAAAATTTATAACATGTATATATATATATATATATATATATATATATATATATATATATATATATATATATATATATATATATATATATATATATATATAAAAATATATATATATATATATTTATATATATATATGTATATATATATATATATATATATATATATATATATATATATATATATATATATATATATATATATATATATGTACATATATATAAATATATATGTATATATATATATATATATATATATATATATATATATATATATATATATATAAATATATATGTATATATATATATATAAAATATATATATATATATATATATATATATATATATATATATATATATACATATATATAAATATATATGTATATATATATATAATTATATATATATGAAATAGTTGTAGACGAAATGAAAGAAATAGATGATGAATTAATTATTTATAAAACGAAAGAAATAGATTAAATCGAGGCAAAGTTAATTGTTGCCAAAATGTAAGAAAAGCTATTGGACAAGGACGAATGTATTCTATAGCAAAAAATAAGGTTTTTTCAGGTTGTAATTATTTAGGAGAAATGAATAAAACTGTGGTGGTAAAAATTGTTGTTGTAAAAATTTGCAGATGAAACACATTTTCTATATGTTGCGATAATGGTAAGGTAGCTTTAACTCCACTTTTACCTTTTACACAAGCTTTACAGGATTTATTTACAGGGAGTTATGTAGATCGTAATACTAATGTCAATTTTTTAAAGCATATTTAAAAAAATAATGCCTGTCATTCTTTTGCTTGCTCCACCAAACTATTTTTAATTAAATATTTATGATCCACTTGCAGCAGTAAATTTTAGAATGCAACAACCTCGTATTGATCATTGTTTACGTGATTTAATGCTTCAATTGCAAATTATAATTACGGAGCAAAGTCCATTTGCTCTTGCAATTAAAAACATGGCTGAGGAAAAAAGATTAAGAAATTTGTCATGTTGTTCTAAAAAGTTCCTCTGCTTCTGTTGGAAAAAGTCTTTACTTAAAGGGGCTGATAGAAGTTGCTATAATCTACCTTTACACGATGAAGTTGCCGTTGTATTTGTTGGCGAAAATAGTGCTCCCCAACTTTCAGGGAAAATGTTATTTACCCAAGAGTTCAACGTTTAAAAATTGTATCAAGTATGTTAGCCAACTTGGATCCTATGTTTTATCCTCTCTTTTTTCCAAGAGGTGACGCTGGTTGGCATAAACAGTTAGTCATTAACCCTTAGCATGCCACACTGGTTAGAAATCATGTTACAAAGTCTTAGTTCTACAAATATAGACTTTCTGTTAAGCAATTTATATGTTCATTATTTTATGGCAAGAATCTATTTCAGCAATATAATGTAGATGCATATGTCAAAATTCAAGGCTAGCGTCAAGTTTTTTTCAGAAATAATCAAAATAAGTTAAGAAGCGAGCATTATGATGCCTCATATGAACATGTTAACAAAATTGCCAACGATCGTATTATTAGACCATAGCAAGTAGTAGTTTTGTCATCATCTTATGTAAGAAGTCCTAGAGCTTTAAAATAAAACTTTGAAGTTGCTATGGCAGTTATTAAAAATTATGGTAAACCAGATAATTTTATTAATTTTACTTGCAACCAAAAATGGCGTGAAATAACAAAAAATTTATATCCGGGTCAGACTTCAAATGATTGACCTGATTTGGTTACTAGAGTATTTAAACTCAAGTTAAACAAGTTGTTTAATGATAAATTCAAACATGGTGTATTAGGCAAAGTTGTAACGCATGTTCAGGTTATTGAGTTTCAAAAGCGTGGTTTGCCGTATGCTCACATTTTACTTCATTTAACCAATGATGATGAGCTTGAAACATCACAGGATATCAACAATTTAATATGTGTAGAATTTCGAGATTGTTAATCCTAAACTTTATGCTATTATTAAAACTTGCATGATTTATGGATCATGTGGGTTTCTAAATCCTAATTCTACCTGCATAAAAGATGGGGTGTGCAACAAAAACTGCTATAAAAAATTATATGTCAAAACAGTAGCCGTTCACAATGGTTATCCACGCTATATTCCTTGTGATAACGGGTCGGTTATTAATATTAAAGGTAACAATGTAGATAACTGTTCGGTGGTACCTTATAATCCTTGATTATCAAAGAAATATCAAGCCCACATTAATGTTGAAGCTTGCATGTCTGTAAAGGCTGTTAAATATTAATACATGTCAAAGGGCATGATTGTGCAAATGTTTTGATAAATGAACAAGTTAATCATGATGAAGTAAGCACTTTTTTAGATGGTCGTTATTTTAGTGTACCTGATGCACTGTGGCGAATATTTGAGTATCCCTTAAGTCATATGTCACACACAACTATCCGTCTCAAAGTTCATCTTCCAGAGAGTCACCTTACAAAAAGGAGAAAAAAAGAGATAGTAGAAACAATAAAGTTAGTCCAACTAGAGAACTATTTTTTCTTAGATGTTACTTTTGCAGACAAAAGAAGCAATATCTTGGGAAGCGTTTTGCGTTCTGTTAATCATTCAAAACACATGCTTCACGAAAGGTTTCAAGACCTATACCAGTCTTGAAACCTTTCGTGAATCATGTGTTTTGAATGATTTGTTGCAAGATGACACTGAATAGCAGAATACTCTAACTGAGGCTCTTTTAAAGCGTATACTTAAGCAAATTAGACAGCTGTTTTCAATTATTTTAACCTTTTTTGAACCTGACGACCCTTTGCATATTTGGAATACATACAAAGCTTAGATGATGGAAGATTTCATTTATCACCAAGTTCCATTTATATTAGCTGAACAAGCTACTCTTCGTCAAATTGAAAAGATTATTAATCAAAGTAATAAAACCTTGTCTGATAATTTTTTGCCCGCTCTTGATGAATTTATAGATTTTAGTTTAAATGACAATGTTCAGCAATCAATTGCAAAAGCTAATAGAATGAGACCACTTTTCAATGTCAATCAATTAAATGTATGTAGTGCTGTATTTTCTGCACTAAACGAGCAACCAAGTGTAGAAAATCAACATTTCAAATTGCTTTTTATGGATTGACCTGCAGGTAGTGGCGAAACATTTGCATATATTTATTTTATTGTTTAAACGAGCAGCAGGGGTGTTAGTTCTGCTACAGCTGCATGGACTGGTGTATTTGAACTTTCTGTTCCAATGCTGTATAACAGCACAAGTGATGTGACTTCTATTTTTATTCAGGGACAATTTTTTAAGGCAAGTTATGCTTGACGTTATCCATGATTCCTAAACACGCTTTAAATGCAATCGAAAGGTTGTTAAAAGATGTTTTCAACAACAACTTACTTTTGCAGGAAAAGTCATTATTTTTGGCGGTGACTTTAAGCAAATATTGCCAATTGTAAAAAGGGCGACCAGCTGAAGTTGTAGATTTATGTACAAAATATTCTTAACAGTGGCAGTGGGTGCAGTAGTTTACATTAACTAAAAATATGAGAGTATGTAATAAAAAAGGAGAACTTTCCCAATGGCTATTAAAACTTGGCTGTGGAACAATAGCTATCAAGGAAGAAGATACTTTTAAAGGATGTATTGAATTACCGCAGTAGTGCTTTATTAGAGAAAACGACTCAATTGTTGAAAAAATATTTGGAGTAGCTCAACAAAATGATTATGCTAAACGTGTCATTTTAACAACACTAATGTGGTGAATTGTCAATTAATGAAGATGTGCTTGAATGTCTCTATGGAGAGATCAACACTTATTTAAGTGCTAATCTAATTGAGACTGATTACCTTAATAAAAGAAATAATTTTCCTGTCGAGTTTTTGAACAGCTTAACTCTTTTAGGTATGCCTACTAATTATTATAATTGAAAATTCATTGTGTAATTATGCTTTTTAAAAAGATCTTAAAGCTGATAGATCTTAAAACTGGGCTATGTAATAACACTCGAATGAAAATTTATGCTCTCCAAAACTACAATATTGATTCAGAGGTTTTGACAGGTGTTTCTGAAGGTAATCCGGCATTTGTTTCTCGTATTCAGTTAGCTCCATCGGATTCTAATTTACCTTTTGTTCTAAAATCTCGTCAGTTTTTGGTCTGATTGGCATATTCCATGACAATTAATAAAAGTCAAGGTCAAACTTTTAATAGAATTGGTGTTTATTTAAAAAAAACACATTTTTCTTATGGTCAATTATATGTAGCGTTTTCAAGAACAACGGCGTTTAATAGTTTGTTTTTTAAAATTGATACGCATTTTTTTTTTTTAATTTATTTACACTTTTGCCGATAAAAAAAAATTTACAGTCGTAACTTATAAAAAAAATATTTACATGACCGGGGCTAGAAGAAGACAAATTTAGTCTTATCATTAAGCCCCAAATTTATCTTATCATTAAGCCCCGCATCCTATTCATGGTATTGTAGGTGAAAAATGTTACACAGATAATGTTATATTTTTGAATGTTCTTAATTTAGAGTCTTCAGATTTTCATTTCAAAAATGGTATTGAGCACATTTCCTATTTATAACTTTAATTTGTTGTTTAATTTTTTTTTCATAGTTTTTGATAAATTTATCTGTCATTTATTATTGTTATAAAATATACGATTTATAAAAAAAAACTGATTTCTTTTTATTGTAAACTTTTTTGCTAGTTAAAAAAATATCAGGATATGCAATTAGTTCAATTTTTTTATATTCTCTCAATTTATTCCTAATAACTATTGTAAGTGTCTTAGGGATTTTTGTAAACAGGGAGAGGGGTTGTAACTAAAAGCAAATTAAAAACCTTTAAAAACATTGAGAATATTGTAGTTTTACTATTTGTCTAATATCGAGTTACTTTCCGGTGGGAAATGAGCTAGCCACTAGCGAGCAATTAGCTAGCTTTATAACAATTCTGTAGCGACTTTTTTTTTCTTATTGTTTTTTTTCCTAATGTCTTTAACATCTTTAAAAGTTTGATTTTTAGTGTTGAGTCTATTATAATCATGAGAATAATTAAACTTTAAAATTTGCAATTTTGTAACAATGTGTTGTTAGCTACATATTGTAGCTTTGTAGCTAGCAACAAACTATCTACAAATTTTTAGCAGGTTGATAGCTATATATTAAAATTTTTTAGACAGCGATTTTATTACAATATGACGCTAGCTACAAAAACCTGTGGTTCTTTAGCATAATAAGCTAGCTGTCTTCGTAACCAAATTGCTGTCTTTGTCTTTACAAATATTGATAGCTTTTTGCTAACTTAAAAAAGCTGCCGATCCTCTTGGCAAAATCGCTGTCTTTATCGTTAAAATTACAGCTAGCTATTCGCTAGCCGATTTCCCACTGGGTTAAGTTTTTATTAACGTGTTTAACTAATTAATTAATTTAGTCTGCATTTGCAACACTTGAGGAAATCATTGTTTTACATTTTACATTGTTCTACATCAAAATTTTGATTACTCTTAATAAAAATAACTCAACTAACTTTGCCACCATTAAAGCAAAACGAAATTTTGAGTAACAAAAGAAATTTTTAGTAAATGGTAGCAAATTACCGTTGACAAAAATTTATTTAAATATAGTGGCCGTACAAATAATATAGAAATGGCCTGTATTAAGCAGACCCGGGTTCATACCTATCATTTAAATAATTTCGTTTTACTTTAACAAATTTAAAAAAAAAACAATATATGAAAATCGTTGTTTTGAGTTTAAAATTAATTTTCAATACTTTACAACTTCTGTAAACTCTCTCTCTCTTTCTCTCTCTCTCTCTCTCTCTCTCTCTCTCTCTCTCTCTCTATATATATATATATATATATATATATATATATATATATATATATATATATATATATATATATATATATATATATATATATATATATATATATATATATATATATATATATATATATATATATATATATATATATATATATATATATATATATATATATGTATGTATATATATATATATATATATATATATATATATATATATATAAAGGAAAAAGAAGCCAAGCAAAAAGCAATATTCAAAAAATGAATCACTTTTTTATATTAAAATACTACTAAGAAAATATTAAATAGTACTAGAGGCCTTTCAGTATTGATCATCAGTAGTACTATTGCAAATGTAATTATCATGATTTTGATTTATGTAAAAAGTTATATAATAGAAGTATTTAATAGCAGTTTTTGTAACTATGAGTTACCATTGTTATGTTATAATAAAAGGAAGCATTAGTTGAAAGTGTTTTTGTTTATGCAGATAATTTTCATAAGTCAACAAATTATTTTCATATTTTAATTCGAGAAAAACATAAAGCTGTAAAAATGGCTCCGTCGTTGTTTTGTGTACTTTCTTGCAATCATATACATGATTGTCGAATCTATCTGTTGAATTGCCAGTTTTGCAACTGGAAATATGTCCATTGGTGCGGTTTCTTAAATTGTTTGTTTTTCCAGTGTAAGTAGATAGTCCATTACATGATAAGCATTTTAGATAATAAATGACATTTTTACTATTACATGTAATGTGACTTTTAATGTTCCAAATTGTGCCATTGGATGTCTCAAATTTATCTACTTCTTGTAAATATAAATGGCAGATTTTACATCGACTGTTTTTGCATTTGAATAATCCCATTTTTTTGACAGATGACGTAGCGTGAAACTTTGAGCGCGTAATTTGTCTAAGTAAGTTTGGTGGTTGTTTGTATGCTATTACTGGTTAAGTATTTGAAAAAACTTTTTTTAATCGTTTATTATCAGATAAACTAAGTAAAACGTTAACTTCAGTTAAAATTGGTTGACAGTTTAAATTACTATAGAATGTAGTCACCAAAGGAAAGTCTTCTTTTGATTGTTTCATTAATGCTGGCCCTTGTAACTTGGCATTATGAAATGCTTTTTCTATTACATTATCAGGGTAATGACACTCTTTTAACCATATTTTAAGTTCCGTTAGACGTACTTTTTATGTAGCATAATCAGACGTAAAAACCATTATTCTTTTAGCTAGGTTATAAGGTATGTTCTTTTATTTGTGACACGGATGATGACTGTTAAAGTTTAAATAGTCATAAGTGTTTTTTTCTTTGTAAAAAATATCCGTTTTAATGTATTTTTTGTTTTCAAGGATAACCGAAATGTCTAAAAAATTAATTGTGTTATATACTTTTTCATTTGCTTCAAATTCGATTCCAAAATCTATTGATATTAATGCTTGTAAACAAATTTTAATGCATGGTCAAATCATGTGGTTTTAGGCACCAAATAAGATAAAGAGGTTTGACTTAATGAAAAAGTTTTGGTTTTCACGTCTTTTATCACATTTTTAAAACTCTTTAACCTATATTTTATTTTAGTTTGTTCTAATATAATTTCGATGCATCTAAAATGAAAAAGAAATTGAATCAACATAAATTTTTATGCGTACTACTACTATTAACTAGCATTAGTTGGATAAAATTTAAAAGAAATCCACTAAACATGTTGAAGGTATTTAGTCTTTTTTAACTTTGTTAATTGCATAAATAAAATGTATATATATATATATATATATATATATATATATATATATATATATATATATATATATATATATATATATATATATATATATATATATATATATATATATATATATATATATTACAAATGTTTAACTTGTTTAAAAACCTTAATTTTAACAATAATTTTTTACAACAAAAAACTAAATAAATAATGTATAATAATTTTATTTAAAAAACGTTTGTGTTTTATCAGATACGCTTTAATACTTTAAGAAAACAATAAGCGTTTGTGATTTCCTCACAAAGATTGTTCGTTATTTGCCGCGATCTAACCAATTGAAATTAAAGGAATATATTGAGTTAGTATTATCATTTCCTAAATATAATATGTGTTACTAAATGCATGATAATGATACTTTGCAACAAAATTAAAACTTGTTTAGTTTTATATACAAAGTATAGCCTATACATAACTGTTTCTCAAATAAAAATAACATGAAACTAAGAGAAAAATTTAGAATCAATCTATAGTGAACTGTGAATCTATAATACACTATTGCACATCTGGAACTGAGCATGTAACCCACTCTCGCTAGATAAAAAAAATTGTCAGCCATCCTATTGTAATATGGCGTAACAACCTTTTTCAGATTTTTTGCCCAGTACGCCATTACCCAACTCTTCCCTAACTAAATATTTTTGACCAATACTAATAAAACGAGAAATTAAACTTAATTTACATGTTTGTTTGATATATGTTTCGTAAAAAAAGCATACTTCCAAATGTAATTCATACGTCTTTTGAACGC
The DNA here is from genome assembly GCF_022113875.1 of Hydra vulgaris. Classification (NCBI taxonomy): domain Eukaryota; kingdom Metazoa; phylum Cnidaria; class Hydrozoa; order Anthoathecata; family Hydridae; genus Hydra; species Hydra vulgaris. The sequence goes on along the minus strand of NC_061156.1, from coordinate 11,981,054 downwards.
TCAACGCTCACCATAGAATATATTGGTTCCAAAAAGGTCTAGGACTATCATGACGTAAATTGAACGTATATTGTATTTTTTTTGTACGTCCAGTGTTTGCAGGATAAATATGGTCAGATTTAATTTTCCTGATCTAAGTTAACTATATTTAAACATACATGTCCAATCTACTTAAAAAACGTATATTTAAACCATAAGTAGTTTTGCCACTTTTAAGCAATTCAGAACCACTGTATGATGGAAAAAGGGAAATTTTTTTTTGTTTCAGTTAAACTACTTGATAATATATTTTCATTAAACCATTCTGTAAGCTTTGAGCTCTATGTTAACTGAAGCAAACATTATTATTTCATCTTGAGTATGAAACAAATTTTTATATCAGCTTTCAAACAGCGTTTAGTAAGTTACATGATTTTCCTAAATTAGTATTATAAATTAAAATTGAGTGGATTAAACATAGAACCGTGTAGAACCCCGCGATTTACATTCAAACAATTAATTTCCCCACTGCTATAATAAAAGTATTGTTTCTATAATAAATGTATTTGTATTTGAAAGTATTTAGTATTCGAATGTTTAATCCAGTAATTTTCTAGTTTATATATTAAAATATAATGATCAACAGTGTCAAATGCTTTGCTAATATCAATAAATACACATATAGTAAATTTATTTTCATCAACTGTCTCAGAAATATTCCAAGCAACATGAACAGTTGAGTGATTAGTGGAGTGGCGGTTAGTTATGATTTAAAATTAGATTTTTTAACTTTAATGTTGGATGATAAATTTGCACTTAAGTTAGCAAATGCATGGTTAAATTCCTTCAAAATTATATTTTTATTAATAGTTTCGCAGTTATTTATAATAGTTTTTTTTGAGACACCATAACAATTTGTATTTTTTAATATGTTTTTATTTAAACACCATGTTTATTGTGATTTATTTTTGATTTTCATTAATTGGTTAGTATTGTATAAATTTTGAGAAAATTTTTTAATCGATTGAAAAAGTTTTTTGTAAATTTTGTAATTTTACTCATTTTGTACATTTCTTTTTTTAATAAAGTTTTAATGGAGAAGTTTTTTTTTATGGTTTTATGATTTTTACCGTAGTAATCCGTATAAAAAAAGGATTTTGTAATTTTTTTTCTATAAGAAGTTTTAAAAATTTAGGAAACGCTACATTGTAGAGGTTTTGATATATCTGATTGACACTATTATAAGCACTATCAGATATTTAGTTTTCAGGACAGGTTTCCAACTTGTGGAAGATAGCAGGCTTTTAAAATGGACAATGGAAACGTCATTAAGTATTTTTTATTTATTTTTACTTTTTCGGAAGCTTAATTAATTTTTTGTTTTGTTAATATTATAAAGACTGGAAAATTATATGCTTGTTACAAATATTCCAATTTTAATATTTAAGTCAGCTAAATCGTTATAATTTGACCTATTAAAGTGGAACTATCTTTTGTTTATAGTCGGAATATAACAATTATAATATAAAATATTGAAAAAACTTTTAAAGTTTTTATTTGCGTCACATTTCACCACGATCAAAATAAAATACCCCAGAAAGTGCGTGCATTTCCAACGACTGTCTATGTTTGTAAATAAACTTTTAAATTAAAAGCTTTACCCACTTTAATATTGTCCTAAAATTACATTCCTTTCTTATTTATACAAATACTATTATGGTCGCTACTCAAACGAGTTCTCGTCTCTAGATTCATCAACTAAAATATATACTTGCCTGATTTATTGAGAAAAGTTGCATTCTTATATAGGTATCTCACCATGCCAAAGAAACTTTTATTTTAAAATATTTATTTTTATTTTAAAAATGTTAAATTTTCACACTAAAAAAGTCTAACAATTAAACGTTCCTCCGTACGTTTAACAGTACGGACTGTTAAACGTACGGAGGAAAAAAATTGAATATATCATAAAAGAATATAAGTTCATTGTCAAACAGAATTAATTAAATCAATTTATCGTGTTTAAATCTTGAATTTTAATAAATAACCGCAAAAAAAAAAAAGAAAAAAAAAAAAGAAAAAAAAAAAAAATTATTTGCGTCTATTTTAGTGCAATAAAACAAACTTTAAAAAAAAAATACAAATGGTGTCAACTAGGAGCAGTTTTATATGGTGCGAAACAAGTTTATATAATCTTTTTTTTAAATAAACTAGCCTAAACTAATCATTTTGAATATTTATTGTAATTCTTTCCATTTAATTCGTCGAGTCCATGTACCGTAAGCAGTATTTCGGAAAAATAATCCTTCTTCGTTTCCTAAAAAATAGACTCTTTTTTTAAACAATGGAATACCATATGATGCCAAACTCTAAAGTAATCTACAATTAGTTTTAAAGTAAGTAAAAAAGACGTCTTTTAAACGTTTAAAATACGTCCAAAACGTTCAAAAGACGTTCAGAAAACGTCTAAAACGTGTATAAGACGTTTAAAAGACGTCATTTTTTACTTACTGGGTATTTTTTTTTTATTATTGTAATCATCAAAATTATTTTATTTTATCGATTTTATCAAAATTATCCTTGTTCTATAAAAAAAAAAAGAAAAGGAAGAATAAAACAAAAAATTAAAAAGTGTTTTCACCATTATATTGTAATTTCTTTTAAAATATGAGATAACTAGCAGTATAAAATACCTAGTCGCAAGGTTTCAATAGATAAAAGATAAAATCTACAAAATAAAAAAAAAAGTCATCTTGATATCTTTTATAAAGGACAGATTTGAAGAGTTTTTAAGAAAACCTTTAGATAAAACATTTCGGAACTCTTTTCTGAGAAAATAGAAAATAAAATTTGATTATTTTTAGAACTTGCGAAAAAATTTTGTAAGAGTTAATTTAAAAAGTAGTTTGTTAAAAAAAAATCAAATTTGCGGAAATACTTTCAACAATATCATATTGTTTGCTGTGCTTGACAAAAAAAAAAAATTATAAATTTTATTTTTATTATTAATTCTGAAAAAAATAAATGTTTGTGTTTTGAAAAAAAAAACTATTTAAAAAGTTGAAGTGTGGTTGATGGTAGATTTCGTTTTTCATTTTCCCTATTGAACCATTCATTTTTGTTTCAATCGATAAATTTGTGTGAATAATTTAGGACCGACTTCTCCAGCGCCGACTGTCATTTTAGACAAAGGATTGGACCAACTTCTTACACGACCCACAATTAAAAGACTTCATTTAAGGCCGACTAATCAAAGAATCATTTCATTAATTTTAGAAGGAATAAAGTTTAAATTTACAGATATTAACAAAAAAAATTTAAATTTTACAATAAGATGCTTTAAGAAGATCGGCAGAGCCAGTATGATGTCCACCCAGTTGATCGAAATGAAACAATCCTGAAGTTTATACTTTAAAGGATCCATTTAGTTTTAAGGACCAGATTAGCCGTCTTTTCGTTTCGTATTCACTTCTGACTTCTTAACAATGTAAGAAAGTTTAAACAGTTAGTTATTTTTAAAACTATTTTCGACTCAGTACATTATTCTTATTAGTACAAGAAATATTGTTTGAAAAATTCAATGTTTAAGAAAGAACACACAATTTAACATAATTGCTATGAAATTTTGAAACACATAAAAAAAAAAATATTTTTTCCTAATGAGACAATATATATAATCTTTTTCTTAATTTCATAGTCAGAAATCATTTTAACTGATGCTAGTAAAAATAGCTGTGGTGTAATGCAAGTAAATATTTTTATTTTCATTTTAGAGTAAATCAAATTTCATATATTTTATTTTAATATCGTAAGATCAATACATTTGTATATAATTAATGGGTAATAAATAAAAATGTCAACAGATGTTTGATTTAGGAGGCAATAAAGGGACTTTTCTCTGTATTCTTAATTTTATTCGTTTCGCTGTATCTTAATATTAATTTGATGTTTCTCTATATCTTAATATTAATCCTCCAGTTAACGTCGTCCATTTACCGTCGTCTATTTTATTACAAAGTAGTTAATAGACTTTTTAAAATGCGTTTTTTGAAGTCCGCTCGGCTTTTCCAACAGTGTCTACAAGCAAGTTAGTTGATAATTCTTACTTTGCTGTTAAGGAAAATAGGAATTATTTTTTGAGTAATTTAATTAGTTTAATTACGAGTTTTAATAAATAAATATTTATTTGTTGTTGATCGCTTACGTAGTCTCTTTAAAATCTTACGTACTAAGCAACTAGCTCAGCAATTTTTATTTTTTAAAGCAATTTTAAAAAGCTAAAACGATTTTAAGTTACTTATCCAACTACAAAAAAAAGTACTGCTATCGTGGAGGCTAGCAAAAAGAGTGAGTTCATTAATCTATTTGAGGTGAAATCTTTAATAGATCTATTGATTTTTTTTGACATAGCTGCAGGATATTTATTTTTTTATTTCAGAAAGGTGTTTTGGAGTTTTAGACTTATAATTGTGTGGCAGTGGCGCACTGGTTACAGCGTTTGCTTTATAATCAACAAATCTAGGTTCGAAACGAGCTCCGGACATATTTTCACGTCATGATAAGAAAGGAGGCGCGATTTTCCTGGTTAAATGCACTTCCGTGGTGATCTGGGACAAGATCGTTAGGTCTTTTTAGGGTACCTAAATAACAAAACAAAAAAAAAAAAAAAATTTGATTTGCAGACGTGGGATGGAGCTCATATAGAAGTAAAAAAGATGTTAAAATCTTTTTTACTCTAATATATGTTAATCATTATAAACTTAAGCAGCTGTGGTAACCTCCATCTCATCATTGGTCAGAAAGCTCTATCCCAACCCTGGACATTATTTATTATTATTATTATTATTCTTATTATTAATGCTATTATTATTATTATTTTTATTTTTCACGGAGGCTAAGTGGTATGGCAGACAGTCTCTGAACAAAGGGTCCCAGGTTTGAATCTCGGTTTCTTAGTTTAGGGATTAAATATTTTACTTGGATCTGGAGGAGAGAGTCCACCCAGTTCTGAAAGGTACCTGGTGCAAGTTAGGTAAAGTAAAGGCGAGTGGGCGTTGTGCTCACCACACAATCCTCTCGTATGCAGCACAGTGGTTTATTTTGCACTTTTTGTGGACATTTGACTATACTTAGGAAAAATCTCTTTGTGCGGCATGTGGAAACAAAACATGATATATGTCTTTAGATTAATTATTTAAGTTCCATCATTAAATAATAATCCTAAGGGCATACCATAAATCTAGGACACTAAAATAAAACACTACAAAACACCCTAAAAAAGTTGGTAATAGCATTTTTCAGATAGGTATACATAGCCAAAATTTATGCTTTAAGGGTAACCTTTCAAGCTTTATTCAGTAAAAATACTCTTATGTTCATCACCATGATTGCCTTCTACACTCTAGGAAACCTAAAAAAACACTTTAAACCATAAAAATAAAAAATGTTTTTTTACAGGATTCTTATATAAAGTCAAAATACATGTTTTTACGTCAATTAGATAAAAAAATATTCCGCGAAAAATATTCACAAAATCATAAAATATTAACTTTTCTAAAATAATTATTATACTCGAAATATGTTTTTAAAATATTTTTTTACGATTCATGAATTAAAAAATTTATATAATAACTGTAGGACACCAAAAAGTTTGATTTAATTAGTTGTTGTCTATCAAAATAAAGTTAATATACAATGTTACATGTGTTTTTAGTTGCATTACATTTAAAGCAATAAATCTAGGGCCCCATAAAATTTTTAAATGAATGCAACATTTTTTTAATTATACGTCAAACTTTAATAGTTTGATGATCTTTTTGTAGTTTCAAATACGAACATTTGAAGACTAAAATTTTCAAAAACAAAATCACGTTTAAGTAGTTAAGCAGTGAAGTCCGTCTATATCTAAATCTACTAAAGCATATTTATATGCGCACTTACTCACTTTTTTTGCTCAACTAAATCGATATAAAATTTTTAAAAAACGAAGAGGAAAAACGAAGAATAATGAATCAAAAGGTTGCTGAACCATCCTAAAACCCCTAGGCTATATAGTAGCACTCCACTGCGAGTCAGGCTATTTGTCAATCGATGTATGTACGAAAATCCCATTCTCAGTATGACGTCACACCTTCCACTCAAATCAGCACTCAGGTATATATGTATATATATATATATATATATATATATATATATATATATATATATATATATATATATATATATATATATATATATATATATATATATATATATATATATATATATATATATATATATATATATATATATATATATATATATATATATATATTATATATATATATATATATATATATTTATATAGTCGATAACGTTTTATCATTATTTATAGGATTCTCGCTAAAAATGGAACAATGGTTGTTAAAAGTGTGTTTGAATTTATTCTAACAAGATGTGAAGGAATAAAGCATTTAAGTTGAAAATACCGACAGTGACAGCGGCTGCTTTTTGTTATTAGTCAAATTTAGGTCGAATGACTAATACTCAGCAACAACAACAATTTGACAACAAGTTTTCTTCCAGATGCTTTTGTTAGTTTCTATACAAGTTTTATTAAATCTACCAAGATTATTATTGAGATAATTTTGAGCCTTGAAGATATTTTCTAGAGAAAACAGCCTTACACTAGAAGTAAAATTCGGCTACGATAAAAGTGGGGACACAAAATTTACAATCAACTGCACAATGTTAAAACAAGCAACATTATTATGCCAATGTTTTGTCCGTTTAAAACTTTAAATCATGAAGTTTTACATAGTGGGAACAGCAATACCCTAACTCAGAGTCTACTCAAAGCCACTTATGATTAAGTTGGTACTAAAGCTATTGTTAAAATGTTAAAGAAAGTATTAAAAAGTTGATAATTAGAAGTTTTATATACATATAACTAAAATATACAAATTTTGAAATAATTAGTAACAAAAAATTTTTCTTTGCCTCGCTTACCCAAATCTAAAAACACATAAAAAGAAAAATACGCAGAATGCAATATCTCAAGATAGGGTCATTTATTTGCTCCCAAACTTTACAATAACATAGGTTCCATAATGATGCAGGAGTTGTACTAGAATCATCTACTGTATGTATATAGTTTAGGAGTAAAGGCAGTTTTACCTTATTGAACCAGCTGCGGGTGTCAGGTGGGGGACATATCTGGCATTATTTCATGAACTATTTTGTATTAGAACTTAATTCTAGTACAACTCCTGCATATGAGTATCATGAATACATCCTGAAAATTTCATTGTAATTGCACCTTTAGATCTTGAGATATTTAATTCAGCGTAATCGTGTATATTGAAAATATTCAAATGGCAAAAAACATGTTTTAAAAACAATAAACTTTCACAGTCAACTAATAACCACCAATAGAATAAGCTGGTAGTTTTTCTGATTCATTTTCAATGTCTGAGTAACCTTTTCTTATATTTTTAAGGATTTTTCTTTGTTGTATTCCTTTTTTTGATGATTTTTCCCTCATATTTCTGATTCGTTCGTTGTTTTTTTTAATAAATCCTTTATTTATAAATTGTCCGACAGGAATTTTTAAACGTTCAAAAACTTTGCAAATACCAGTAGCACTTTCATTAAACTGTAGTATTACAAATGAAACTCTAATCTTTAAAACCTTTTTTCCAACAAAAATATTTTTAGGGTATTTTTTCCATATTATAGAATTTAAAGCTTCATTGTTGTTTTGGGTTTGTCTGTGTAAAAATTTGGAAAGTAACTCATCACTTGAAAGATCATGAAAAATTGGGAGAAGTACAGCTTTGATTGACAATGGTATATTCAATGTGGGTTTGTATTTGTTTTAATCATTAAATCTATCTGTTTACCACAAGCACCAACTGTTTTTAGGTTGAGGGCAGAATCGATGGCGTTCGATGGGATTACTTATATTACTGTTATGAAATAACACAACCCAAACAGATTTCTTTATTGGGTATAATAGTTTATTCTGCCTAATTGCCATTCCATAATATTTTTGAAGTTTATTTATAACTTTATCTGTCAATCTTCCTGCCCCATTCAATTTTTTTCCATCACTAAGTTTTTTTCCCTTCATACTTTGAAGCAAACTGCGGCATTTGCCATGTATTATCAACTGACACCTGGCAATTTGTAATGCTATTGTTATCAAAAGTATTGGTAGCAAGTAAACTCTTTGTTTCTAAAGCTGCATTGATCATGCTTTCTGAAGCTGCATCGTTATAAAAAGTATGTAATTTATTATTTATTAATTGATATCGAGGAAATGATAATGGTGTTGGCATGTTCATAATGTTAGCAATTGTACGGATTCCCTGATAACCTTGACCAATCTCACAAAAAGCTATAACCATTTGATAATTAATGCAGCTTACAGCTTTTCCTAAAGTAAGTTTATTTGTTTTCTGTGAGCTTTCAAATTCATATTTCCAGTCACAATTTGTGCAATTCAAACATAGAAGATAAGAAAATCCCTTTCTTTTTTTGAAATTGTTTGATAAAGTTACTGTTTTCTTACATTTAAGACAAGAAATAAATTTTACAAGCTCATTCTGAAGAATTGAAAAGTTTATTAAAATGTTATAATCATCGTTGTTACTAAATGAACTACTGTATTTTTTCTTTCTAAGTTTTTTTTCACTTGAACAAAGTTATTCGATTTGCATGGTTTTATCATCAAGTTTTTTTTTTTTTGTGAATCTGTTACCTTTAAACTTCATCTTTTTCTTTGCTTTTAAAGACTTTGGCATTTTTAAAAACCAACTAATATACTTAAAAAATGTTTTTATAATTTTAAATAAAATAAATAAATATGGAACAGCACCAAACAATCAATTATTGTATTTGTAGTTAGGTGTCTACTTCACTTTAAAATTTGAAACTTGCAGTCGTGATTTAATGAAAATAATGTGATTTTAGCTAATGGATTTAAGACATTTTATCAAAAAAAACTTATTTGTAAGATTCAATGCAACCCCCTGTTAAAAACATGGATATATAACTAAATTTTTGGGCTTGCTTGGCGTTGCTAAGGCGTTGCTAAGCGATTAAAATTATACCTGGTTTTTTAAAAACCTTATATCTCCTAATACAATTAAAAAAACATATCAAAGTTATACATATTTGAAACCAGCATTGAATTCTACATAAATTGAAATAAAAATCCCAAAATCGTTTTTTTTATGATTTTAATGCTTTAGTACCACCTTAATAAAAAATAAGGAAAGAGTCAAATAAAAATATCCAATCTCTTTCTTTATTTAACAAAGACATACAGTGTATGAAGGAAGACGGAATTGTTGCTGAGTATAATTGAAATGATTACCATGTTAAAGTAAACATTGTCGCTCATAGTTTGGACAGAAATGCTTCAAATATTTATCAAGGCCTTGGAGGTTCACACTGTGATCTTTGTGATCATTTAAAAGAACAATGTGAAAAAATACAGAAATAAAATGGGATTTTGAGGAATCAACCGGACAAGAGGGCAATACAGCAACTGAAAATGTTGCCAGAAAACTTTTACATAAGAATGTAATGCGAGAGATTACAGATCTCATGTCAAGTCAAACTGACAGCAAACTAGTTGAAAAGTATGGCTTTGTTCTTTCCAATAATCTGAGAGCTATTTCATCTAGCAAAAAAACTAATATTGAGCTATATAAACAAGTGTGTCAGGAGCTAAACATATTGCTTCTACAAGAATATTATAGGGAAAGTACAATTCTAACGCTGCACAAAGTTCTTTATATAGCTGGGAATAGAAATAAATGATTCCACGGTTTAAAATCTTAAAGTGAAGAAGGAATGAAAGCTAATAAAAATCGTCTCAGATACTTCAGGGAAAAACTATCAAGAAAATTTAATCAATTGGTCAATATAGAAGATTGCTTCAAAAGACCTTGGCTGGGGTCTGACCCATTAGTTGCAGAAGAACGGAGCAAAGAGCTGTTATTTTGCAAAAACTGCTTAGATAGAAGGCATTTCAAATGCTCATGTATGTGCAGAAGTGTATCAGCTGATTATATTTTAAACAACCTTTTTGTTTATAAATAAATTACTTTTGTATCATATGTGTATTTGTTAATTTTTTAAAACCAAGTTCTTAGACTTCAACCTTAAGATAGCAATTTTAAAACTTATTTTTTGAAAAAAACCGCTTATAGGGTCAGCTTAAGGATAGCAGCAAATAAAAACTTTTATTTTGTAATTCGGAAATCATATAAGGTTTTGTATGAGGCCATTAGCAAGATCACTGAAATGTTCAAAAATTATAACAAAATTATGTGCAAATATTTACAGTTTTTCTATATATTTTATGAAATTATCTAATTTTGTTTCTGAAATACTATCATTATTATTATTAGCCAGAAAAGTGTTTTATTATGTAGGCTCTTTATGCCTTATTGTTAAATTATAACTTTCCAAGTTTTGCATCAATAATCTTTTTTTTTCATCACCTTTTTCCGAGTATACTCAAAAACTCTGTTTTTGAGTATACTCGAAAAACGGCCGAAAGAAATAAAAGGAAAAACGGCCGAAAGAAATAAAAGACCACATTCTTTCAACTATGAACATGGTGCAGCTTGGTAAAATTTGCACAGGGGCTTAATGAAGAGACGTTCTTACCATGTTTAAGTTAGAAAAACTGAAGCTACAGGCAAAAGGCTTTAATTGAGTTGCTGTTGATACCTTTTTTGACTTACTGGAAAACGTCGGTGACAGCAAAACTAAAAGTAAACAAAATTTAAAACTGTAATAAAACAAGCACCACCATTGTGTCAAAAACCTTTTCTAAAATAATATTCACAAAAGGGAAAAGACAAGTAGATACAATCACCTCTGTAGGGCGAGGACAGTGTGTAACTGCTATTATTTGCTGTTCGGCGAGCCGAAACTATGCGCTGCCAAAGCTGATCTTTCCACGCCAACATATAAGTAAAGTGTTAATGGAAAGTACACTTTCTGGTGCTAAGGTTGAGTGTCATCCAAGTAGCTAGATATAGTTAGAGCTCTTTCTAAACTGAATAAGAAAATTTACTTTTCATTTAGGAGTCACAAAAGGCATTAAAGTGCTTTTGATCTTAGATGGTCATGCGGCACACACAAAAAATCTAAAACTTATTGACATAGCTATGGAAAATGAAATAATTATGCGGTGACTTCTTTTACATTATAACCACAGATTTCAACCTCTGGACCTATCCTTCATAAAGCCCCTTTGCTTGCATTATGATCATGCCATGAGAAAATGGCTTTGTGAATATCCAAGGCAAGTGGTCACACAAATTTTGATAGCAAACCTATTAGGCTCTGCGTATTTGGAGGCAGCACTTATGAAAAATACTTTATATAGCTTTAAAAGTTCTGGAGTATGGCCAATGGACAGGCTAATTTTTATAGATACTGATTTTTTATCAGCTTTGGAATAACATTTTTGAAATAATAACAATGCCCATAAAAATTTTGAAAAATTAATGGACTTTTTTTATACTTGAATATCTTGAGAAACATACGTATTTTACAATCCAAATTTTTAAGCATTTTTATAAATATCAAAAAAGTGTGCTGTATTAATTTATACAATTAACAACATTTTACTCTATATTTACTAAAAGTTTATAAGATTTCTAATTAACGGTTAAAAAAATATGTTTGTTAAAAAGTTAAAAAAAAGTCAAAAAGTTTAAAGCAATAAAAGCAATTTATTCATTTCTAGTAAAATAGTTTACAATAAAACCTATTAAAGACAGTGAATATGAGGTTTTAAATTTATGGACATTACATCAAAAATTAACAAGAGTTTTAAGAAAAAATTCAGTCTTATACACACAAAAGAAGTATAAAATGTAGACTAGTATTTTTTAAGTAGTATTTTTAAAATATTTCTTAAATTTAGTAGCAATAAATTATTTTAATATCAATTAATTTGTTCACAAAAATTAAGATTAATATCTTGTTTCATTTATTTACTCAAAAAAGATGTAATGCATCTTCTAAATTTGGATGGCTTATTGCAAAAAATATGCATTTATGCATATGCATTTATGCATATGCATAAATGCATATGCATAATTAACAACATTAATTATGCATATGCATATTTAATGTTGTTTTATTGTAAACTATTTTACTAGAAATGAATAAATAGCTTTTATTGCTTTAAACTTTTTGACTTTTTTATAACTTTTTAACAAACATATTTTTTTAACCGTTAATTAGAAATCTTATAAACTTTTAGTAAATATAGAGTAAAATGTTGTTAATTATAAAATGCATATGCATTTATGCATATGCATTTATGCATATGCATTTATGCATATGCATTTATGCATATGCATTTATGCATATGCATTTATGCATATGCATTTATGCATATGCATTTATGCATATGCATTTATGCATATGCATTTATGCGTATGCATTTATGCATATGCATTTATGCATATGCATTTATGCATATGCATTTATGCATATGCATTTATGCATATGCATTTATGCATATGCATTTATGCATATGCATTTATGCATATGCATTTATGCATATGCATTTATGCATATGCATTTATGCATATGCATTTATGCATATGCATTTATGCATATGCATTTATGCATATGCATTTATGCATATGCATTTATGCATATGCATTTATGCATATGCATTTATGCATATGCATTTATGCATATGCATTTATGCATATGCATTTATGCCTATGCATTTATGCATATGCATTTATGCATAATATGCATAATATGCATAATATGCATAATATGCATATGCATTTATGCATATGCATTTATGCATATGCATTTATGCATATGCATTTATGCATATGCATTTATGCATATGCATTTATGCATATGCATTTATGCATAATATGCATTTATGCATAATATGCATAATATGCATAATATGCATATTATGCATATACATTTATGCATAAGAATAATATGCATAAGAATAATATGCATATGCATATACTCTACTATATGCATATGCTATGCCATATGCATATACTATTCCATAGCTAATTTATGAATATGCTATGCCATATGCAAATGTATATAGTAGACTTTATATTAATAACATATATTGCATATTATGCACAATACGCGCAATATGCACAATATGCATAATATGCATAATAAGCATATGCATAATATGCATATACATAATATGCATATACATTATATGCATATTATGCATAAGCATAATATGCATACTATGCATAAGCATAATATGTTTATGCATGTACTTTACCATATGCATATACTATGCCATATGCATATACTATGCCATATGCATATACTATGCCATATGCATATAGTATGCCATCGCCAATATATGAATATGCTATGCCCTATGCATTGTATACAGTAGAGTTGTTAACCGGAAGATTTCATACGATTCCGGAAAAGTAAAAATCTTTCGGAAGGATATTGAGAATCAGAAAAAAAAAAAAAAAGAAACAAAAGAAAACAAAAAAAAAAATTAAAAAAAAATTACTAAAAGAAAAAATCAACATTTGTATATATAAATAAGAGAGAAAATAGGAAAAGATTGTTAAACAAATAATAATGGTATATGTAATAATAATAGTATTAATACAAAATAATAACAATAATAATAAAGTACCAGTAATATTAAGAATATTATAATACAATATAAATTGTATGTACAAATCATAGATGATAATTAGATATAATAATAACATAAAATGTAACATTTATAACACAATAATAAATAAATATAAGATAGGTAAATAATAAATAAAGTAAAAATCAAACCACTTGTTCGTTAAAGAGATTATATTGATTCAATGTAATGAGTTCTTGCGTCTTAAGTAAGAAAAGTAAGGTTTCCAAAACAACGACGTGACATAATCACCGTCGTCTTCATTCAAATCACCTTTATTTGGAGAGCACTGGTGAAAATTTGGAGAGCACTGGTAAATTTCTAAAGACTCTCTCTCGCTTTTTTCTTAAAATAGTCTACCTCTACTTTAACAGTGTTGTTTTTCTTCCAGCTAAAAACACCATGGCAATTTCTGGAATCCTCCGCCACAGCCAAATGTTTTTGATGTTGGTAAATGCGATTTGAAACCGTGAATTTTATTTCACCTACATTGAGTTTTCCACACCAACACTCCAGTTTGTAGACTCCTGGATAAAAGTTGTTAGGAAGTCGAGGCTTGTTTTTTTGAGTTATTAATTGTTGAATGTTTTTGGTGATTTAAAAGCTGGAGTAAATCCTGCAGTTTTAAATATCTTTTTTAATTGATCACTTAATTTTGGTACCCATGCTAGAGAAATCGGTACCAAAATGGTACCCATGCTAAAAAATTTCAAAGCATTTTTTTAATTTTAGGTAATAGTATAATTAACTTAACATTTCAACGGTGTCCTTATATTGAAAAAAAAAAATTAAATATATATATATTTATATATATATATATATATATATATATATATATATATATATATATATATATATATATATATATATATATATATATATATATATATATATATATATATATATATATATATATATATATATATATATATATATATATATATATATATATATATATAAATTAATTTTTTATTTAAAACTTGTAAAAATGCACTTGTTTAAAAAACTATATTTTGTATTTATTAAAACTCAATAAATAGTTGTATTATTAAAAGTTTACTTAATTAAAATTTTTATATAATTTCACTACTTTGAAAATGTAACATGATTTGTAACATTTTTGAATTTTTTTTTTCAAAATACTAGGGACCCGTTAAAAAGTAAGGTTTATTATGCTGTCCCTAAAACACATTATTGAGAACTAATGTTATTCTTCGTGTATAGATAATTCATAAATAAAACTATTTTGTTTATCAAATCCACATAAAGCATTTGTTTTAAATTAGAAATTGTTTTTATTTATTATGAAGTATAATAAGGTTTGGTATTTTACATGCGACGTGCATGTTTTTTACGTTTTTAGTGGAATAAGCTACACTTTTCTCCTGGAATAACATGTATTTATTTTATGTTGTTTATGTATATTATGTTTATGTATATTATGTTGTTGATGTTGTTTTGTAAAAACTGAGTTTAAATTGATGTAAATTGTTATTTATGCACTATAGGGCGCTAACTAGTACTAATAAACAAATTTTTTCATCGCAAGAAGTTTTATTTTTCTTAATTGTAATCAGCTAAGCTAAGTGTGTGCCCTTGGTCGAAATGCATATTAAATGTTAAATGTAATACTTAAATCGTGGATTTTCGTATAAGCTTCATATTGTGTAATTCAGCTATAAAACATGTTGAATTTATATTTAATAAGTAAAAATAGATCTTGTGAATTCAAAAAAGCATTACATTACAAATACTAGCAAACGTAGATTCAAACAGAAAGTATGCGTAAATCTATACATTAAAAAGAAAAAAAAAATGTTGGGTAAACGTCCGTGTTCGTAATAACACGTTTAAGGTGGACGTTTAAGAGCTATCAAAGTAAAGTTTCCAGCGAAGTTCAAGACATTGTAAATTGGAGTTCACGAAAATTTGTTCAAATAACGTTTGCAGCGTACGTTATGCAAACCTAAACAAACGTTGTGGTAACGTTTTTTGAACGTAAATTTTTAGCAGGGTTGGACGTTTAAAAGCTATCAATATAACGTTTGCGGCGAACGTTAGATCAACGTTCGTTGTTTGTTGTTTGAACGTTCACAGCAAACGTTCAAGAACTATAAATCGGAGTTCACAAAAGTTGGTTCAAAGAACGTTTGGAGCGTACCTTATTCAAACCAAACGAACGTTATGGTAACGTTCTTAGAACGCTAATTGTTAGTTGGGTAAAGACAACTCATAACCATCAGTTTAAATCCGGCTACACTGGAAAATCCAACAGATCATACGATTTTAATTCAATTTCTAACATTTTTACCATCCATGATAGTTGTGCCAGGGTCAGACCGTTATTTAAATTTTTGTGTCGTTATTTATTACTGCTGATTTTGTTGAATATGTTGCTGGATATGATAGAGATCACTTCTCGCTAATTTCATATTAATCCATTTCCCATGAAATGACCGCTTGACAGTGCTTAACCATGGAGGAAAACACTTTTCCGGTGGGTGTAAAAAAGTTTTCATAAGAGGTGCAAAATGTTGATGTGCCGGTTTTCCTAAATATCTTGGCGTATGTGGACGTATTGAAAAAAGCTCTCCGAGAGAGTGGTCTGGAGAGTTTTAATGTAGGTTCAAAAAACCTTTTGATTGCTTAAGGAGACCAAAAAAAGGGTGGAAGAAGCTCTCTGAGGGGTAGTGAAGGATGTGCTCAAAATACTAACTTACATCTTTTTAAATTGAGTTTATAAATATATTTAAATGTATTTTAAAGTTTTTATTTATAATATTTTTGTTAATAAAAGGGTATTATGTGTTCGTATTATGGATTAGACATCATAGGCTTACTCAAGCAAGTATTATGTTATTACAGTTTTAATAATATGATTTTTGTCAAAACAATCCAAGATATTAGCTAGTGTAGAACATTGCTTAAAAGATCTTCACAATAAGTTTAAACAATGTTAAGCAATTAATTATTTAGGTAAAATAAACATAGAGTATGAGTACTTTCGTGTAAAAAAGTTGTTATTGGTTGAACAATAAATAATGAATAATCAAACAATTAAAGGTTTCAAAATATTTCTATTTCAGTCCAAAAGTCTTCAATTTGGTATATTGTTAAGATTATTAATTTTTAACACTTTTTTATATTGAAGGTGCTCTTTGACGGTTTTTATATACTAAGTAGTTAACAAGTATTTTTTATTTATCAAAAATTTATATCATTTCATTAATTGAAATTTTTTATAAGTTTTAAATATGTTTTTTCAGTCTATTCAATTCATCTATCCAATGTTTTCATTTAGCCGTCATTCTTATAAAAACTTTAAAGAAACTCGGCTCAAGAAAAGGACAAGAGCAAAAAAAAAAAAAAAAAGAAGACTGCTGTCTACGTCAAAGGTTTTTAATCAAAAGATTCTATCTGTTTTAAAAGATCTTCTCTACAATAAACATTTGTATTTTTATTTATAGTGTAGTTGTTTTTTTTTTGCTTTTTAAATATAAAAATTACAGTTAAAGTGTTTTTACAAAAATCTTTCTAGTACTTTAGCAGTGATATCTTTTATTTCAAATTATTAAATAAAAGAGTTTAGTTAAAGAACCATCAGGTTACTGATTGAAAGACTGAGTAAACGATGAATGAGTTGTTTCGTTCAATTAAAGCTATGTTTTAAAGTTGGTTGTTGTTGCCTCAAGAAGCTGCTCTTTATTTTAAAATTCTTTAAACTTTAACTAAAGTGTGTTTAAGAATCTTTATATCTGCTTTTACGTTTTTAATTTGTAAAGTCTAAAAAGGTTCCTAATAGTTTATTTTATTATTGTGCATATAAATTTAAATTTGCGGTAAAGTTATATTAAGCTTGACAAAAAAACTTGCGTACAGTAAAACAGAACCTGTATAAATTTCAGCTAAGATCAAGAGTACTATTAATTTATTTTATACCTGCCAATGTTTACCAGTTATGAATGTATGTATCATTTTTTATTTATTTATAATAATATAAATTTTTTTATTGAATAATGTTTGGTTAAAGATTTTATATTGTAACTTTTAAATGAAGTACAGTGCAAATCAATTCTGGAATGTTATCTAATGTTTGATTTTATCAACCATAAATAACTTAAATAGTGTATGGAACATGAATGTATGACAACTATTGTAATAATGATTGTTGATGAGTAATGTTGATTAACAGTAGAAAAATTGGCATATTAAAACAAGTTTGTGCTGAAACTCTAAAGCAAATGAGATGATATCTAATAAAATTCAACTTCAAAGTTTAAAAACTATTTTTCTACTTTATATGTTTTTTTATAAGCTAATATTACTTTTTTACATGTTTTTCAAAGCTTTAAAACTATTTATATTTTCTTTATATGTTAGCAGTTTTAATTTTAAATAGTAGTAAAAAAAAGGTTTCGTAGGTTTACATTAAAAGGAATCAGTATGCTAGGTAGCCTTTTCTAAGGTAAATTAAACCGTCATAACAAGGATTTTGTTTATTTGGAATGTGGGTTTCATTTAAAAATATAATATGTTTGATATCACAATAAATTATAAATAACGATCTAGCGTTTTAGTTACAAAAAACAAATGCTTTTACGTATGTGTGTCTATTTGACTTTACTTTTGCATTTTTTTAAAAAGTATTTCGACAGTTTTTTAATGCAAGCTTTGTTTTTGTTGTTTTTAAAATTAGATACTAAGTTTAAAGTTATTTCTATTTTCTTTACAGTTTGTTTAATGTAGACACTATTATGTTGGGTAGTTACTCACTAACAACTTGCCATGAGACATAAGCCCTTCAAAAAAAGTGCTCAAAGACTGAAAAGTTTAGTTTACTATATTTATTCTAGTATCTTATAACTAGTTAATTTTTATATTACAGTTAATATATCAAAATCTGCTTTAGGGCTACGTTAGGAGTCTGCAGACCTCTACGTGTAACTATTTTTGTTTAACGTTTTAATTGGTTTCTCTACGGTGTCTCTAATTAGTTTCGTTTAACGTTTCAACTGGTTTCTCTACGGTGTCTCTAATTGGTTTTGTTTAACGTTTAATTGGTTTCTCTAAAGTGTTTAGTATCTGAATGAAATTTGAAGTGAAGATAAACTTGACTTGAAACTAACCCGGTGAAAAGTTTGAAGTTTTATTCTTATATTAAAAAGATATTAAATTTATCAAGATTGTACATTTTGTTTAAGATAATAGTTTTATTATGATTGTAATCTGTAAACTGTGCTTGTAAATATTAATCTTAAAATGATTTTTATAATAATTTTAGATTATTCTTTTTATTTTTATTTGTTAATCCAGTTTAAAGTTATAATGCCAATGCAAAGAAAAGTCACTGACTTATCATTAGTATTTCTTTACTAGTAATATTATTTAATAAATTCGACGAGGTATCAATACCCTCTCTGCACTGTTTTGGATGAGATCAGGTAACAAAAATATTTACACTTTCGTCAAAGATAAGTTTCTATAAATAAAGAAAAGTATAAAAACAATAATATTAGATTTATGCCTCGAATTAAGAGCGCAAATTACAGCAGTTCCTATATCGGAACGCTGCCACTCCAATGGGCCGATGTTAGAAATTTAGCATTTCGACGCCATAGGTCCACTGTCAAACCGCCTTCAGCTAGCCGCCAACTGAGCAATATAAATACGATGTGTGCAGGGCCGACGTTGGTACGGCAAGTTTGCTAAGGGCGGTCCGTTAACGCTATTAGTTAACGTTTAGTTAATTTAAGTAACTGAAAAATTAAAATATTTATTTTTAATTTATTAAGTTATGTTTCCTTATTCTGTAGTGTTTTGAACTTTTTCACTATATATGCATTTTTATCATAATATATTAATTTGTATATCATTTATTATAATAAATGAGGATTTAATTAAAAAAAAAAAAGTTTTTATTGTATACTAAAAACTTTCGTAGTGAAACTAAGGAAACTCTCAAAAAAAAAAAGGTATTTGTAAAAAAAATATGTTTTCCAAAAATGACCGAAACTTTAATGTTTTTTTATTGATAGTTAGACTTAAGGACGTATTTGTTGTGTGAAATTATTTCCGAATTATCACGGCAGCCAGCTTTAACAAATTTTTATATTTTATTTATAAAATATTGTTAGTTGAAAAAGACTTGAAAATCAAAAATAAAAAGCGTTTTCATACGTCTCAAATGACTACTTATATTAAAAGCAGAATACTAATGTGTCATCTTTATTCTTTTTATCAAAATATAGGTACTTTCTATAGATTATATACTTTACTACTTAGTTAAAAATCAACTTTTAGACAAAATAATATAATTTATATAAGGGATTTACAAAGTAATAAAAACAATTTTGCACTCAACCAAAATATATATTTATTTTTTTCAGAACTTCAGAATTTGCAAAATTTGCAGCAGTTTAAAGTTTGCAATTTCAGAAACATTAAATGTTAGGAATTTAAATAAAGATATACATTTTTTTCTCGTGCGTACACAAGATAATGAAGAACTTAGCCTTAATAAAAAAGAACTAAATTTGAATCAGTGGATAAGGTTCCTGATGAATTGTGACTAGTGGAATGACAAAAATTTAGCTATAGTAATTTTTTTTTTTGAAACATAATGCTTTCTTCGAAAATTTGGAATTAAGCTGTTGTTGATAAAATCTACCTATTTTAAAAATGCGCACATTTAAAAAAGATGACCATTATACTAAAACATTAATGAGAAATAAAAAAAAAAAATATTAAAAAGCAGCAAAAATTTGATTAAAATTTTTACCCATCCATTGATGAGTTTGAAGTATTAAAATTTGATCATAAGTTTCTTCAAACTTCAAACATAGAGAGAAGTTTAAATTTTTCAATATACTTTTTTCAAACTCGCTGCTTGGAACTGCCAACCATTTTTCATAAGTTTTGTGATACATCAAGTAGGTTTTTTGATTTCGATGTATAACATATAAATCTCTTGTTAATAAATGATGACCAAGAACAGAGCCCACGCGAATATCTAGTTCTATAACATATATTTTGTTAAAAATAAACCTACATTACAAAACAACAGCACAAAAAGTATATTTTTTAAGAAAACAGTATTTTTCTGTTTTAAAAAAAAAAAAAAAGAAAAAAGAATCGAAGTTTTTTTCATATAATCAAAAAGCATTTACTTGACCATTCCTCGCCATAGTTATTTGAAACATAACATGCCGTCTTATCGCTTAAACAATAGTTTTGATACCATAAATTCATAGCAAGGTTTATTTAAAGTTAAAAAAAAGGGATTAAATAAAAATCTTTGCAAAACAACTTTTTTTAAATTTCTTTTTATGTGTAAAATATAGAAAACTTTATTTTAACGTAAACAATAAAATTATTACATTGTTACATATAAATTCATACAAGCATATATCCAAGATTCTTCTTGATTCCAACAAATACCTCGGCCATAGCTTTCTAAAAATAAAACAAAATTTTTTATTTTTCTGCAAAAATTTAACAAAAAAAAACATTTTTTTTCTGGTGCAGGAATTAATTTGGTTTATTTGGTTATCCATATTATATTTGGTTTGTTTGGTTATTCATATTAAGTTTTAAGATTATGTCAAAATTTTGAGAATAACACTGTCAAAACTTTTGTCGCTTTGGCTTAAAAAATAATAATTATAAATTAAATATAGTTTATTTATATTATGTAAGATTTATTTTGTTATAAAATTCATATTAAATTTGCTTCAATTGGATGAATTTGATATTTTTTTACATTATAAAAATCTTTAAGATTATCTATATAACAATATGTCAAGGTTACTATTTAAAATTCTTTTTTAGCAAACAAACCTCTTAAAGTAGTAAAAAAAGGCACATGGATCATAAATTGAAAATGAATTATACATATGTTGAGTAAACAAGTTCCTATATTTAATGCAACATACAAAAATTTGTTGCTTTATCCTTGTATTTGTTTTACAAAAAATATAGTTAAAAAAATCTTGTAGAATTTGCATTAGAAAAGCATAGTTACAAGTTTTATATTTTAAATAAATAATAAATACTCAATTTATATTATTGTGATACAGCATAAAAGATATAAGCTACTTCCTTCGTAATACTTCATAACGTAATATATATGCTTATGTTACAGCCTACTTCCTTTGCAATACTTAATAGCGTTTTTATATTTCAAACAATGACATTAAATATCTTGATTATTTTAGTTTTCTTTGAATGTATTGAGTACTGGAAACTAAAGAAAATTTTTAATTGTAACTTACAATTTATTTCGCACCTAAATACAATACTGTTATAGAAATGAAACAGACCCAGTGTTATTTTTGTGGGCTATATGTTTAGACTCTTTCACGTCTTTAATTAAATTAATGGTTTCCATAAAGCCTAAAATTTGACGGCTGTTATTTACTAATATTTACAATGCTGGTATTTACATAACAATATTGTTTTGAAAAAGGAATAATGAAATAGCAAAAATGCTTAGTTGGTTTAATATTATTAATCTTCACCAGAATTTTTAAAAACCTAATTTTTCAATGTTTTCTTTTCAACAAATATCAAATTTTTTCTTAACAAGTTTTTAATAAAAGTTAATACCTAGAAAGTTATCTTTTATTAATTTGATAATATCATATCTTTGATACCTTTAGAATAAAAACTCTAGTTGGAAATATAATATTGAGTCTTGCACTATAAAGTTGCGGAATATAAAAAATGTTATGTACAAACTAAAAGTTCATTGAAGTCTTAAATTATTTGCATATTTTTTCTATCTATTTTAGTTTAAATTCTGCAAAGTTGATCAAACTTAATCAAATAAAAAAAGCTTGTAATAAAAAAGAAATGGAACAAGCACAATATAACAATTAAATTTAAAATAGAATTAAAGCAATTATCTATAATGAAAAACAGTTGCTGCCTAGTTGATTTTGACCTCTTCATCAAATAGAAAATAAAGTAATCTTAATACATTAATTGATCAGAGTAATCACTTATTAGCAAATTTCTTCATAAAAATACGCTTATTTAATCTGGCACAAACGCCTTTTTTTGTAAAAATATTTAAATTGCAGTATTTAACACTAAACAAACAAACTACGTCTTTAAACGATTATAGAAAATTTTTTGTTACTACTGTGTAGCATCTTCATAAACAGTTTTTTTACTTTGTTTAAATGAAACACTACACAAACAAACTTCTTATTTAAACTATATTCTTATTTTAAAAGATTTTTTATTGGTAAAGTAAATAAAATAGGCGACCGGATTTGTTATTTGATCGGGGCCAGGGCCTGGTTAGATAAATTAGAGGCAGGGTTGCGGGGCCGGGGCCAGGTTTGCGACCAGGGCTGCATAAACATTTTTACACCCTTAAGTGCATTTTTTGAATTCAAAACTTATGTTATATTATATATATACATATATATATATATGCATATATAAACATCATTATGATCAACAAAATCATCATAATCATCATCATCGTCATCATCATCATCATCATCATCATCATCATCATCATCATCATCGTCAACATCATCATCGTCATCATCATCGTCATCATCAAATTTAAATTTCTACTTTTTTGCTGTTTCTCTAATATAAACAATCTAGAACATTATATTTTCTTTGCTAAATCTCATTCCTACAACATCTAAGGCACTCTTTTCAAGTTTTCTTATTCCTTCTGCTACCATTTTTTCACGAAGGTGCTACCTCTCTACGCACTGAAACCTAAATCCCTTTTATATTTTCTAAAAAATATTGTTCGATGTAAGATTTTTTTTCCTATCTGTCTAAGATTATGCTCCTTTTCTTGTCTTGCAAAAGTCACACCGCATATCTTTCAGATCATCTTTTTTTTTGGTACTAAACCATATAAATACTAAAATTTATATGCCAGCATCTAAATAAATAGCAAACATATATATTTACATTCATAATATGTAAGCATAAATGGCATCTCATATGCTTTTATTCCTTCTAAAATAAAAGTTTGAAATCTTTTATTTCTTCTGTTCAATTTTAAGTCAGACATTATTTAACTTCACACTTTTCACTAACTTGAGCAGTTGCTTTATTGAACAGTTGTCTTTTTTTTTATCTTTTTTACAAGAACATCTGACTTAATAACAAATGTCTTTTCAGTATTCCAAGAA
This sequence comes from Hydra vulgaris, assembly GCF_022113875.1. Taxonomy (NCBI): domain Eukaryota; kingdom Metazoa; phylum Cnidaria; class Hydrozoa; order Anthoathecata; family Hydridae; genus Hydra; species Hydra vulgaris. The sequence continues at coordinate 11,957,240 of NC_061156.1, read as the reverse complement.
GTTAATTTAAAAAGCTTGTTCACAGTTTACTAAATCTTGTATCTTATCTCAGATTTTAGGATTTAGAGACTGTAGGTTAGTCTTTAAAAATGTCATTAACTAAATTTAGTGTAACATTAAATCTCTAATTCATGGTTCTGATCATTTCACTTTCCCTAGAATAAAGCAGAGTTTGCAAAGAAGTTTTACTCTATTTCGAATTTAGAATCTAATGGTCTTACACTTCTAGATACTTAAACAGATTAACACATTTTTAAACAAATCACTATGACTTCGAATGCTAATTCTTAACCAAGCTCTAAGATTTCCATCATAGTTATAACGAACTTTCCTCCAGATCTATCTTTGATTTTTGCTAAATTTTCAAAAAGTTATAATTAGTGGTTCTATTTTTTCAAAACTATAGAAAGCACTTTGAACTCTCCAACTATGCTACAATTAGTCTTAACTCTGTTATTAGTTACTTTATATAAAGGTTTTGAGAGTATTAAATTATTTCTTTTCTAACTGCAGTATTAAATTTATTTTTGAAGGCCTGCACTCTTCAAGTAACATTAGGAGTACAACAAGGTTTTATCTTTCCTCCTGTACTACTCACTTTGCATGAGGAGGAACACGAGTTCTTTCAATTTTCAACGAGCTGTTTATGTAGTAGTTATTTTTCTAAAACGTTTATATTTTTGTTTTATTTTTTTACGTTATGCTTTACATTTAGTTTTTATTTATTAGCTTTGTTGTTTGTACCCTAGCTATAATAAAATATATACTTTTTACTTTATTCTTTATATTTATAATTACTTTAGTTGCATCGGGTACAGCTATATCTACTACGATTACCTTTTATATTTTTAATAAAATTGAAAAGAAAAAAAAGCATACATTTCTAAAATAATAAGAACAACTATAATAAATGAATATAATATATATATATATATATATATATATATATATATATATATATATATATATATATATATATATATATATATATATATATATATATATATATATATATATATATATATATATATATATATATATATAACCTTTACTGAAATGAAAACCGATATTAAGCTTTCAAAAACATACTAACAATTTACTAGTATATCTAAATATACACTGAAAGTTTCAATATTTATCATTTATTAATAGTAACTGTTAAATATTGATATCTTCAGTTTAAATGCAGACACCTTGTCTATCTATATATTTTTTTACTCAATAATTTAACTGTTTTATTTCTTTATCTTACTAAGAAAAATTGTTTCAAATACGTTAATTTTTTCAAACTACGCGAGGCATAAAATACTTATTAAAAAAATAAACTTTTTTATTTATAAAATAATTTAACTTAAAAGTAAAACAAGCGTTAGTTTTATTAGAATTTTGTTGGACTTTTTGCGGTCGGGGGCTACTTTTATTTAGAGGCCTTTTTTTTCCACATCTTAAAAATGACTTAAAATAAGATCTTGTAAGGATAAGATCTTCCTGACAAATTTGGGGCCCCTAACATTGCGGAGGCCGAGGCTATAGCCCGCTCCAGCCGCAACCCTTCTTTATTTAGCACTAAAAATAAGACACGATTACATAAATAAAATTTATATTATACTCTTTGATAAATAAATGAACATTTGTTTTCTTACGAAGCAATCGCAAGATGTTACTTTATATAAAAATATATCGCTTAATTACAGATCCTGTCGAGTAACTCTTAATTGTCAAAAATAATATTGAAGCTGCTTGAATTGGTTACATCAATTCCAATAATGTGTAGGGCATTTTTATAAAAACGTTGGATCTCTCTTTTTGCAGCAGCACTGCATGAAGTAAGAATAAGAGCACTATATATCAAGTGGTTAATAGCGTATGATCGGTAGACCTGTAAAAGGTTTGACTGAGTGTGTCTAAGTTGTTTAAGACGTTTGAGTAGTAATGGAACTAATTTTATATTGTTGTAAACTTTATTCCACTGTTCATCCCAACCAATATTCTCATTGAGCCTTTTTCCAAGGTGTTTGTGGGTGCTGACTATTTCAAGTTCAGTATTATTAGGTACAGGGGATGGTAATGCTTGAATTTCGGAGCACCTAGGAATAATTGTTATAATTTTACATTTAGCGCTATTAAGTTTTATTCCGTTTATAGTAGACCAAAGAGCGTCGCCATCAACAATATACTGAGGTAGGTTTGGAGGAATTTTATCATTAGTTATATAAGTCAGTATGTCATCAGCATATTTTTCGAGGATGGTTTCAGGTGAAAGATTATAAGTAGAATGAAAAAGATTAAACCTAGAACACTACCCTGAAGGGTAGTGATCTAGGTCTTTATTCGAATAAATCTTTGAAATCATCTTGAGTAACGCTACTAAATGCTTTGTGTCGTACTCCTAGTTTTGGTAATTTAGATCACCTTTTCGTAGTTAGTCAACCTTCTCTAAATCTCTTTAAATCTACTCGCCTAGTTCACCACAAGATTACTTACCGGTCAGGTAGAATTGCTGACACTATTGTGTCAGGAATCTCTGACACTGTTGTGTCAGCAATTCCGGACCTTGAACACCACCCTGAAGGAAAGTGTTCTAGTTCCGGCTTCAATACATTTCCATTCAGTGGTGTGATAAACCAACTTCAATACATTTCCATTCAGCGGTGAGATCATTTGATTTAAATCTTTGTTTACGGTTAGATAAGAAAGCTGCAATCCTGGAGGCGAGCCAACTAGGTAGTAAGTTTTTTAACTTCAGAAGTAGCTTGACATGACTGACAAGATCAAAAGCTCTTCCGAAATCAAAGAATATTGCATAAATTGATTTGTTGTTATCTTTAGCATGACTCCAGTCCTCTATAATTTGAATAATAGCATCCATTGTACTTCGGCCTGGGTGGAATCCGAACTATTTGTTTTAGACCCATAAGTGCTTGGTGTGATGGGCAATGAATTTGGTGAAAATACGTTCAAAAACTTTACACAATGTGGATGTAATGGCAATTGGACGATAGTCATTAGATAAGTGTGGGTTAAAAAAGTTGGGAATCGGTGTTATGTTTGCTGATTTCCATTGGTCAGGTAGGTAACTGTTTTCTATGAGGCGGTTGAATAGGATGTAGAGCGATGGGGTAATTTCAAAGCGAGCAGATTTGAGTGAAAACGGATATAGGTCATCTTGTCTTGAGGACCCTGGTTTGAATATGCTAAGTTGGTTGAGTATGTAATAAGTAATAAGTTGGTTGAGAATGTAATAAGAGAATGTAATATGTAATAAGTAAAAATTGGGGTCTCAGGCGGGTTTGCCTTTCGGTTGATGAAGCATGAGAGGTTATTATTATAACTAGGATTATCATAACTAGGACGGGTATTCGACACAAAGCATTTAGGAGCGTTACTTAAGATAATGTGAAGGATTTATTTGAATATATATATATATATATATATATATATATATATATATATATATATATATATATATATATATATATATATATATATATATATATATATATATATGTATATATATATATATATCTATATATATATATATATATATATATATATATATATATATATATATATATATATATATATATATATATATATATATATATATATATATATATATATATATTATATATATATATATTTATATATATATATATATATATATATATATATATATATATATATACATATATATATATATATATATGTATAAATATATATATATATATAAATATGTATATATATATATATATATATATATATATATATATATATATATATATATATATATATATATATATATATATATATATATATATAATATATATATATATATATATATATATATATATATATATATATATATATATATATATATATATATATTCGAATAATCATACGCGTACTCAGTCAAAAAAAAAAAAAAAATAGGTTGTCTGATGAATTCTTGCTGTTTTTTTAAATTCAAAAGGTTGCAATTGAAATGAAAGATTTTGGTATAATTTTTATGTTATTCGTAAGTGAATATTTGCTTTTTTTGTTTTTATTCATCCTTTATTTTTTAGAGCATTTAAACGAAGCGCCTAGTTGACAAGATCGAGTGTTTTCGATGCTTGTTTGTTTTTGTTTTAATCAAAACAACGGAAGTTGTTTGAAAGATTTGTGCCGTATATGGAGAAGGTGTCATTGCTAAAATAACTGCTTAATATTGGTTTGAAAATTTAAGAAGTTGCCATTCCAACCTTGAGGATGCGTATTGTTTGTAGCAACCAACTAAGTTTGATAAAGAGCATTTGAAGAACTTCTGTACACGCGTCCAAAAAACCATAGTTTGGGCAGAGCGAAGAGAATCCAAAAAATCAACAATAGCAGAATATTGCCACTCAACCAAAATTGTTTAAAAACATGAAAACTGAGTGCCACGCGAATTAAGCAAAACAATAAAACTGTACAATTATCCAAGGTTGCTTGTTTGCTTGCTCCTTATCTCTCAACTTATGGATAAAAGAAAAAATTTCTTTATCACACCGTGTTGCCATTATGACCAAGTAGGCAATAAACGTTTGTTTGGATGTGCCGCCATATCCTCTAAACTCTCCAGATTCAGCGCTATTGAATTGCCCTCTATTTCAAATGCTTTGCGCGGTGTATTGTTTAATAGTGATGTCGTATTACGGCCGTGGTAAAATTTTTTCGAATCAACGTCTGGCAATTTTAGCCAAAAAAGAATCAAAAAACTTGTTTAACGCTGGGAGCATATCACATCCAACCCTGTTAAATGCATTATTAATAAAAATTGTCCTTATTTTATGTTTAAAAGTAAAGTTATATAACAAAAAAAAAAAAGAAAAAAGACAGGCATTTATTGTACAACCCAATATAATAGAAACAAATGTAGAACAAATAACTGTTTCAGATTATGAAACAAATACGTTTCAAGTATATTCCATAGAATATTTTTGCTTATTGGTGTAGTTAAAACAGATTTTCACTCAGATTTGATCTGGTAGTTCTGATTCTGATTCTTCTGTCTTAAATCATGGATACTTTAAAGATAATACTGACAAAACTGTTAATGAACGTGAAAAATTTAAGAAATAGGTTGTAAGTAAACTCTAAACCAACTTTTACATTTTACCACGAATCATCTATTTTTATATTTGAAGACACCATTCCGTACGGAACTTCTAAAAGACTTGAGGGCGTTGTTAAAAACTCCATGTAACATTCCTCTGCAGAATAAGAAAAGCGGCAATCACATCGTAACTGCCACGTCAACAAAATAAGTGTGGTAGCAATTAAATTGTAATTACCACAACAGTTATTCTGCAGAAGAATGTTGGGTATTTGTAATATTTATGTTTGTTAAATGTTAGTTTTGGCACGAGCAGACCATCATCTGAAGAGAGGCTTATCTTGAATTTGGTAAACGATTATCAAATTCGTTACAAAATGGAACCAAAACTTTAGACAAAACATTTTTTCGTTTCATTTAAAATATTTTTTTGTGATGCTCCAGCTTGTCAATTTTAAAAGCCATTAGATCGCCATAATGTATAATACTCTTGTGAGCGATATACTATACATAATGCAAATTTTATTAAAAGACATGTTTTACTGGGGTCAGGATATGCTCTGAGAAATAGTAAAGGTATACTCTGAGAAACTATCAGGGTACACCACGAGAAATAAATCAAGCTACACAATTACAAAGAGCACCAAATAACATTATGCATTCTAGCTTAGTATAAATCCTATGTGTTAAATTATTAGTTTTTGGTATCATGAGTTTGATATATATATTTTTTTAAATATGTCTAAGATCTCACTATATATAGAAGGTTCAAAAGACAATCTTTGGAAAACTTAAAGCGTTGTTGGGGAAACGTCCTAGTTAGTTTACAAGACAGCCAAGGGTGATTGATGAGTTTAGTAGCTACAGAAAGCTACTAAAGCTACTTTCAAAATTTTGTTATAGATACTGGTATAGCTGTTGTATAAAATATAGTATCACAAGAAACCTTTACACGTTTCCCTAACTTGTTTAACTTCTACAAGTATTATGATCAATAAATTTATTAGTGAATGCAAAAGAGCTCTTGAAATGCCTTGCAGGCCAGTCATTATTTCTTTATAATCAAGAAATTGTTAAATATAGTGTTCATAGTTTGATTCATCTAAATGAAAACGCGGTTGACCACAGCTGGAGTTGGCAAGGTATATATGCTTTTTCTTATATTTAAGCATTCTAAAATCTTAGATGCTTAAGAAAAATTTTATATGCGTAAGTCCTTTGCCACATATGAGAAAAAGAAAATTGGAGATTGTTGTGCGACAAGAAAAAAACAACAAACAAATACTTAAACTTCAATCGGGAATAAACTTTGATGGTTTTTTGCTTGTGGAGAAAAATATTTAATTCTTAAAAAAGTGCGAGGTATTCTTTAAACTTCATTGTGAATTTTTGAATTATCTGTCATTAAATGAAAAAGTTGTTTTTAAAAAAAAGTTTTTTTTAATAAAAAGATAAGAAATTTCATTTGTATTTATGAATAAATTAGAGTTGCTAACCTAAAGATTTCGAAAACCTAGAGATTTACGAAACCAAAAATTTTTTTTAATGCTTATCTCGCAAATGCTAATAAAACTAGTACTTCGCAAGTTTAACGACAAAATAAAATTGGTTTCTTCATATTACATGAGCGCCAACGGAGCATTTTCGAAAGCGCTATCGCTAAACAACTTTTTGAAGTGTATAATAAAAAATTTGTTCGCCAAACAAATATAGGTACAAAAAGTGAAGTATTAGCAAAATAAATATGTTTACTTTTTACATTGGAAGTAATATTACAAATTTTGAATTTATATAATTACTTCCAATGATGAAAATAATACACGTTGAAAGAGAAAGGTAGTTTGAGTATTGATATATAAATGGATTTCGTCTCGTATACAAATTTTTCGCAGTCTATAAAGTTCCTTGCAGGTTTTGCTAACCCATTTCTTCGTGTTGTTCACTTTTTTTTGATTCATATCCTGTTAGAGTTGTCATGGCTCTGTGCATAATAGCAGCTGGGTTTAAACTAATAACCTTCAGAGTCCTGACACTTTTTATTAGTCCTCGTCCTTGAGTGAAGCCACCTCTACTTTTTACTGCACGCATTAATGTTTGTTGCATTACCAAATCAAACCTAAGAATCCCACAATAACGGCTGGTTCTTCTTACAGGATGTGATCCATTATAAAAGCAGGCACTAAACCAAACCTTTTGATACACCTTTGTTCCATATCTTGAGCAAAAATTTTGGCAATCTTGCGTAGTTTATCTGCATATTTTTAGCAAATAAATATAGTATAAGCTTTGTTATATTCAATGAAGAAACCGATTTCATGTTCTTTCTGCAATAATAAAGATTTTTTCAATTGTAACATATTCCATATATTGAAAGGTTCTGCAGTGGTAGATAATCATTTCATATATTAGATGAAATTGTCAACTTTATTTGAAAAACGGCGATAAATTATTTTGCTTTTACAAACTTCTCAAATTCGTCTTCAATTAAAATATTTTTCATTGTTTTTTCAAATAGAATGAAGCAATGAAAAATTTGTCTCTCCGCCATAAATAAGGATATCCAGCAGTATAATGTTAGAGGTAATTTTAGCTTGAATGTGCGCTTGAAGCGACCTTGCAATAGCTTTTACGGACAACACATTTATAATACTATTTTCTGTGTAATTGAGTTTATTAATCTCATTAATTAACTCCCCTACACCTAATCCTGCAATAAGTTTACCAATAATTCCCTTGTAACTCATTATGGTATGAAAACCACCCAATCTGCCTAATATGTTTAAACTTTCTACTTCAATGATTGCTGTATCTTTTATCCACAATATAGCAAGGTAATAAACGTTTAATTTTTCAGCCTGATCCATAATAAAACTAAAAATGGAGTAAATATATGTTTCATCAGAAGAATTGAGATCAATTATTGAAAGGAATAAAACTAATGATTTTTTTGTGGACAAACCTTTGGACCAGTAACTAGTTACATAAAAACTGACTAGTTTGGCCGTGGGTATTCAGTGGGACTAAAGAACCAGCTTTTCATAAAAAGTCAAAATTTAATTCTCTGGGAATTTTAATCTAAGATGCCATTTCTCTTTTAGGTTCAAAATTATATATCAGAAAATCAATTTTGCTAGATCCTAAATAAAGTAACATAATACATATTTTCTTATTTTGATTTAAAAGTTTTATAGAACTTTTTGGGACCCATATATTGAGCTAACCAATATGATACCCATCCCGTGAAATCTGTCTTTTCCAGAGAGTGTGGCAGTATTGTTGTTTTAGTTTTTAAACAAACCGCATCAGCCTTATTGTTTAACTTAGCAAAGATAATGCGGTTCTGCTATGCTCCTTTAATTTTTTTTCAAAGCATATGATTGAATATATATAATTTCTGTTTTTTCCCACCCATCATTTCTTTCTATACAAGATTTAGCAAGTTTTTCACGAATCAATAAATTTTTACCTTAACAACAACTTTAAAAATTCGTATTAAATTTCTTTGTTGCCATTATTTTTTTTGCAAAAAAAACAACCTTTTTTTTCCATTTAAAAAAAATTCTCAAGAATAAAAGGTGATACCAAAGATTGTTATAATTTAAATTGTTTTTTTTTGTGTACAGAGTTCTATGATTTACAAACGTTCACCTGCAGCTATGATAAACTGTAATTGACTTTTACCGGGTTCTAATTTTTTTAAACCTGAAGTAAGCTGTTGAACCTTTTGTTTCATTTATTTGCTAGTGTTTTTAATCATTTCAACTTTGCAATGACATAAGACTCTTTACCGAGTGTTTTGTCAAAAATAATTAGTTCTTTGCATATTAAACATTTTTCCTCAAAGACAACTTGAGTCATCTGAAAATAAATCAATATATTTGCATCTGCAAAAAGTCAGAATACCGGCTATATGATTTTAGGTAACTGTTACCAGAAGGATGTTAAAACCGTAATGATCATGTAAACCAAAACGATATTTATAAATAATATATTAATAAATAATTTATTAGTATAATAAATGCACTATTATAGATTTAATTTTAATTCAATACTAAAAATAAAGTTTTTCGTCAAAGTTAAAAAAATACAAAATAAGTAAAATGAACTAAACATTTTTTTTAAATGTTATTTTTCAAAAATTCGGCGTTACACCTTAAATAAACAAAAAATACTAAAACATCATTTAACTTTTAACAATTACTTTAAAAATTTTTACTAAATCGTTTAATAAAAATATAAACTTTTAACAACATGCAGCAATAACTTAGGATATAATATTAAATATTTTTATGCTCTTGGGTAAAATAAAATTCATCGAATCTATATAACATTGGGTTAAAGTAATAAGCGTATGTTATCAACCAAGTTCTTATATGAATATGATCTTGGATTAAATTATCTTTCCAACAATATATGAAAGGTATATTTTTGAAAAAAAAATTGTGATCACAAAAATTGTTATCCTTTTTTAAAAAGATCTAAAAGTACACCTTTCGATCCTTTAATTAATTGGGCGTTTTTTTAGTGAAGTGTTTATGTTCACTTGTGCAAAGTTTTTACCTAATAGTATTTTATTCTAGATAGGACAAAATTTTCTTAATCCAGTGAACTATATTGATAACACCAATCTTGCAATTAGTTAAGTTTCAACAATAACAAATTATTATTTACTTACCAGAACCTTTACGTCGGATGCGGATGTTCCAAAAAGAGCAGTGAGGAATATTTTATTGCAAAATATATTTTCTTTTAAGTCATTTAAATATATTTTTTAAATCCTCAAAATAACATATTATTTTTATTATAAAAATTTTTTGCTTAAAGTATTTATATGTTAAATTAGCTTGAAAAGGTTATTCTGTACCTTGTGTTTTATCTACAGCCGATGTAGCAAAGCCCTTTAAGTTAACTACTACTTCTATATATGAGGATTTTTTATACGCAAACAAAGATTTAATAGTCATTATAAGAATGTTCGAAAGCTCATTAACAAATGACATCACCAATTTAAAAGCTGTTTTTTTTTTTATAATTCTATGCAAATTGCAATGAAAAAGGTTTTGGGTACTCAAAGCAAGTTATTTAGTTCAGAAAAACTTGAAGGTAATGGTAGGCTTCTTTACTCTATCATTTGTAACTTTCAGCTGTTTCTAAACTTGATGATTATTTCTCAACAAATATTTTGTATAAAGCCTTTTCATTGAAGTATATCAAATACTTTATATTTATTTCTCTAATATAACACATAAAATAAGCTGCTTAAAATAACTATTTTCTAATAAATATTTATATCATTTTTCTATATTTAAAACTCAGGCTAAAACAATTTTTAAATTTTTTTTTCATTAAATAATTGATTAGTTATATAGCACTTTGTGTAACTTACAATACTATATTCATTAACATACATATTGTATTTTATTATATATATATATATATATATATATATATATATATATATATATATATATATATATATAAAAATATATATATATATATATATATATATATATATATATATATATATATATATATATATATATATATATATATATATATATATATATAAAGAGATTTATATAGGGATAAAATTACCTTAAAAGCAGTGCTGTTGCTACAGAGTCAGACCTCCCTACCTCCAACTTGTCAATCTTAAAAATCATCAATTACTAGGTGTATTACTAAAAAAACATCCTTTCATTTTTAAAAGGACCCCTAAATTTGAAAAACACCCCCCATTTCCAGGTCCTACAAATTGTTTACCGTGGCTAGTTTCCATGCTATCAAACTATGCATAAAAATTAATGTTACTCGGGGTAAAGATAATGTTTGTTGAGTTCTAAATTTTTTGTTATAAGTCTTTGAAAATTGCGTCATGGAAGTAAATGTATTTCGAACAATAAATTATTTTATTTCAATAAAATACATTAGCAGATTAAAGTTTATTACAGAGTCTCAGAAATATGGCCTCTAAGTTGATAACTTTGAAGAATATTTTCTTTGAAGAAATAATTTTACTTATTCAAGAGACCTATCGCATTCTTCATTTGTGAAATCAATGTCTATCGGGCATTAGTTCTAAATATCACTGTGTCTTTTCAAATATTCCAAGCAATTACCAGTTAATGCCAGTTTTAATTTCATTATATCTTCAACATATCTTCTGCTAAAAAACAATGGCTTAGCCGAGAAATCATCAATAAAGTTGCAAGCTTCTACTAATGATTCTTTTTTATCTGAGTCAAAAGCATATATTTCAAGCAATATATATATCTTGAATTTCATCGTACATTTGAAATAAGCCCTGGTTTAGAAAAATGAATCCCGGGTAAATCCATTGCGTCTTGATAAGAATTGTATCCTTTACATAACGGATCCAGCTCTGTACAATCATACCTGCCATATTTTTTACTTATTAACTGGCCCGTTAGGGTTGTGTTTTTCAACTAAATCATGCTAGTTACTAGTCAACTCATTGATGAGCTTAGTAATAATAATAGGCGATGTTGATAAGGAATCAAACTTTGAGTTCATAAGATGCTTAACAATCAGTTCGAGAACATGAATTCGACAAGGATGGTACACTAAACTTGGTTTTATGTTGTGTAACATGTTATAAATAGAAAAAAAGTTTCATTTTCCTAATTTTTTTGAAAGATATTACCAAAGATTTAGACTTGCTCGAAATGCAATCACTATTTTAAACTTGTTTGTCTATGCTCTAACCATTAATCTGAATGCCGGTAATCTTATTTGCCGGTTATAGATGAAAAAAGATCTTTCAAACCTAGAAGAAGAATGATGGAACAAAGACACCTTATGAATCAATAGTATATATCAGTGAATTGATATTAGTTAATAGTTTTTGGAAACAGTACCATGTACTATTAAAGTTTCTCATTTTTAAAATATATGATGCATTTATATAAAACATACAAACAAATAATACAATATGATACGTGATTGACTGTAATTATTTTGTATATCAGAATGTTTTATATAAATGCTTATTACATTTTATTGTCATTTTTATCTTTTATGCCCAGTTAGCAACGTATTTTGTGTAGCAATGACTACTATCCTCAGATATCTTTGACATCTGTAGGGTGTATTCACCGCTACTGATGTCATAATCTATTTATAACCAATTGCTTTTACTCTTCCATAATGTCATATTTTAATAAGAATCACATTATGGAAAACCGTCTAACACATACACAAGAGGAACCATTATACTTTTAGTACAACCAATTTTATTACACTTGTTTTCTTATTTTAGATAAACTTTCTTATTTCGGTTGGAGGAGATGAGAAACAACTTACAGTAGCAATCTTAATACAGCTAATGACCAAAGAAGTATGTTTTTATTCTCAAAGTATGGAATGAAGCAAAAACGTCCTGAAAGGTCGTTATAGGTAAAGCACAATATTTGTATTCTACATCCCATTTCCTTTTAATAAAAAATATCTTAATAAAAGCTAATTACTTTACAATATTTATACGTTAAAAGTTATATATTTCAAAATTATATTGTGATGATATTTAAAAAAACATTTTGTAGAGTTGTGTTTAGTTGTTTATCGTTGTATTCGTTCATTTCGAAATCGCTACTGACAAAAGTATTAAAGAAAACATTGACAGCTTTCTGGCGACGGCCATTAAAAGAGATTATGGAAAAAAAATAAAACCGTAACTGAGCAACGCCCAATATTGAGCAATAAAATAAGTTTCGCCAATATAATGAAAGTCGATACCCACTATCTCATAGTGAGAATATAATACAGTTGTTTATATATATATATATATATATATATATATATATATATATATATATATATATATATATATATATATATATATATATATATATATATATATATATATATATATATATATATATATTTATATATATATATATATATATATATATATATATATATATATATATATATATATATATATATATATATATATATATATATAATATATATATATATATATATATATATATTATATATATATATATATATATATATATATATATATATATATATATATATATATATATATATATATATATATATATATATATATATATATATATATATATATATATATATATACATATATACATATTTTTTGTACGTGTATTTAAATAACATTGATTTTATTTTGTTATATTTTGGTTTTGAAAAACTCTGTACCTCTTTTTATCATTTGTATTTGTTTCATATAACTTTAAATAAATTTAATGATTTCGAATTTTTTTTCTTAAAGCATGTTCTATGATTATTGTCATCTCCTAGACTATAACCTGTTTAACTCAAAAGAATAATGCAGCCTAGTACTATAGTATCACATAAACAAGAAAACTGATAGTAATTTTAATTACTACAAATTTGTAGAAGGCAATATTTTTTATAATTTTTTAATAATGAAAATTTAATCAAAAATACTCAATATATTGCCTTGTTTTAGTTATATATATTATATATATCAGGATAATATTGTAAACTATATTAGGCCGATATTGGCCAGTATAATATCCCCATTATTAACGCAAAATTATTTACAATATTGGCGCAATAATATAAACTATATTGGGCCAATGTTGCAGTGTGAACATTTTGCCAATATTAGCCAATATTGACTTTACAGTATTGGTGCAATAATTGTTTCGCCAATATTGGCCAATATTGACTTTACAATATTGGCGCAATATTGTAGCGCCAATATTGGTCAATATTAGCAAAATGTTTACATTGCAACATCGCCCGATATAGTTTACAATATTGCGCCAATATTGTAAACAATATCGCCCCAATATTGCGCCAATATTGTTTGCTACTAGGGTTGCTTTAAAAATAGAGATAAGTTACAAATTCCACAATATTCCATTTTCAATTACATTGTATTTGTACGTATGCTGTATTTTTTTTGTAATTTACCATTCAAATTCACCTACTAGTACCAACTCCACTTTTAAGCTATGTTTATATGACAGTTGCAAAATGCCGTTATTGAGACATCTTGAAAAACAAAAGTAAAATTTTTTATTTATGAGCTACATTTGTATAATATTAACTATAATCGATGTCTAGAAGCATTATAAAGAAGATTAATTGTAGAAAAGGACAGGAACAACGCTTTCTCCTACACAGTGAGATGAATAACTTAGAAAAGGAAGATGATCGCTACACACACCGCCACACAGTAGTTACCCTTTTCCAATCTTCAAGATATGATTGCATTCCCATTTTTTTTTCTTGTTTTATATTTTAAACTGAATAATTGGTTATTTTTTTAATGACTATTAATATTATAAAATATTTTTTATTAAAAAAGTTAAAAACTTCATAATTAAAATAAGAAAAACTAAATATAAATATAAACATTGTACATATGTTTTTTAGCGCTATTAAGTATTTAATAAGTTAATAAACAAATACATGAATAATGCATAAATTGATAATTTGAATTAAAAGTTGTATATATATTGTATTAAAAGTATTTGTATAGTAATTTATATTTATCTATACAGTAGTTATAAATATATTAATACAGTAATTTTTTGTATTTTATAGAGTAATTTAAATCTTTAAGTCATTATCTTTTTACAGTATGGATAGAATTCATTTAAATTACTGGATAATACATTATACATTTTTTTTAAAATTAGAATATTAAAGTAAATGATTTAGTTTAAAATTTAGTCGCCATTTATGGACTTTCAAGTTTACGGACTTATTACAAAGCAAACAATTTGGAAATGGATGGAATTCATTTAAATGATGGTATAAATACAGTAATATATTTCATTATAATAAAAAGTTAAAAACTTAACTAAACATTGAGTAAAAACATTTTAAATTAGTATACATAGATTTTTTAAATTCAGGTTTATCAGATCCACCGTTTGCCGCATATGGACTTTCGAGGAAAGAGATCTTCATTATAACAAAAGAATATAAATAAAAAATATAAAACGATTTGCAAGTGATCATAGAACATTTGGAAAAGTCATTGACTGAAAAGATTGGATATGTAGTTTCAATTCGTGACAACATGAGACCTACTAATTCTGTTAAAAGTTTACTGCAAATGAATCATAATTACGAAATTTTAATAAAAGTATTAAACGGTTCCAATCGTAATAAAAAATACTCCTCGATATTATTTAATGCAATTGAACGTTCAACACTAAAAGTATTTCATCGTTCGTACCTTTGTTCCAAAAAATTTGGGAAGTCAGACGAGAAAAATCAGTTTAAAAAATTATTCGAAAAAAGTATTTTTCATTGTTCTTATACAAGATCAGAGAAAAACCGCTGACAAAGTTTATTCAAAAATGCGTTAAAATGCCCGTCGCATTTGTTTGATCTATTTTTATGCTAAAACATTTCCTTTTTTTTAAAAAAAAAAAACATTTTTTTTATATTTTTGATCTTGAATAACATTTTATGCAGAAATGAGATCAATGGAGACTTTATTTGAATAATGTACTCAAGGTTTGTATCAATTTTCAACTCTATGCAAAATATTGCAAATATACCAATATTTTTTTTTTGTCTATTATGACCGGATTAATATATATTAGTTAAACTTATAGAAACTTTCTGCTTTTAACTCAGGTTTGTAATATATAGTATTGCGGAGGTTAGTATTTATAATCTTGCAAATGAGTTAAATATCTAAAAAGTTTGACGCAATTATTGACACCTGGATGAAAGATGCTGAAATAGAGATAATCATAAAATTCGAAAATATAAATACTTTACACTTTTACGGTTTAATTAAAAAAAAATTTTTCACTAGTTTAATGTTTCTGAAAAAAGTATTTTTCAAGGGTTTGTTTTATTTTTTATTTATATATACCATTAGTTAAATTAAAATTATAATGGGTGAGCGTTATTTATATCAAGGGTGATGGGTAGATAATATCTGAAAGTTCCATTGAAGATCTGGATTTCTATTTTGCAAGATTGACACATTGTTCATAAAAAGTTACCTTTCATTGTATATGGAAGTATGATTTATCTCCATCATTTTTA
>NC_061156.1:11898614-11936114 GCF_022113875.1 Hydra vulgaris | reverse complement strand
TTGCTTGGATAGACTTAAGTCTCGTACTAAATCATTGATCTCTTCCTGGGAGAACTGTTGCTGTTTAGAAGTACTGTCTTCATATTTACTACCACTATCTGCATGTTCGCACACCAAATTCTGCATATCTTCTTCATCAGACACTGTTAGATCTGGGAGTGTAGTGAACACTGGAATGGGGACATCGTCTGAGTGTGGTACAGGTCACCTTGCTGATTCCAAATCCGGATTCTCAAATTTACGTTTCTTGAAACGATTAATACCTTTCACATTAACCAAACAAAAATAACAGTCACTGTCGTGATTCTTTTGCTCCCGCCATACCATAGGCACACCAAATTTTAAACCTTTTCTTTGTCCATTTTTCCACTGACGTAGATTTTCGACACACGTTTTACATACAATATGGGGAGCCCAAGACTTATCTTGGTCTCCGAGTTTCATTTCAAAGTATGCCAGATATGCTTGCTTCACAAAGTTAGTAATATTTCTTCTTTGGCTCTCCTGGCAATATTCACCACAGATGTGGCAGAATGCATTGGGTTTGTTCAAACATCCTCTTCGTGAAGAACTCATTGTGTTCTAAAAACAGGAAAAAGTATATATATATATATATATATATATATATATATATATATATATATATATATATATATATATATATATATATATATATATATATACATAAAGGTATGCCCTTTAAAAAGAAATAAAACTATTTTACTGTAAAATATGCATGAACGAAGATATTTGTATAAGAATATATCTGGAACACCCTGTATCTCAAGAACTAGAGCCAATCGTGGAAAACTAATGTCATTTCTGAAATCAGCACACCCGATATACTATAAATTCGTAAAAATATCCTCGGCAGCAAAAAAAAATTTTTTTTTTGTTTGCCAGTGTAATTATTCAGTTTAAACAGTTTATTAAACTTTTGATTAAAAAAGATATTATTATATTATTAAACTAATTTTACTGAAAATAAGTAAATATTAGTACAAGAGTTTGTAGGAATAATAATGAAGTTGTTTATCTGATTTGTTTCAAATCATTATATATCGCAAAGTTATTTTACCACTTTAAACAGGAAAATGCATTTTTTAAGTATTTAAAACTTTTGTAATTGCATTCAAAAATAATAAAAATAATAACCTTTTAAAGCGTTTTTATCTCTTTTAAATATTGGATTTGAATTAAAAGATGAATCTACACTTGTTTTAAATGACGCGTATTGGTTAATTGTATATCCTGCGCAGTCGTTAAACGAAATCTTTATTGGAATTTCTATAATAAAGTCACCACACAATAAGCAGCTTGTCATGTTTAAAGTGATATTCATGAAATGATATATTTTTTTTGTCAGAAATGCGCCAGGAATCTAATGAAAAAAATAAAGTAGAACAAAGATATCGTATAATTAATAATTTATATACTATAGAATATTATTGATAACTAGGTCGAGTGAATAAAAACAAGCTAATACTTTTACTCAGTTATTGGTTAGCTTTACGTGAGTTAAAACTTCAGCGATTTTGCGTAACTTTTAATTTACGTAAAGCTGAGAAATTACTAATTACTTTGCTTAACTTTACGTGATTAAAATTTATAGCAAAACAGCTGAAGATTTTATTTACAAAAAGGCTCACCAATTACTGAATAAAAGCAATTGTTCATTAATACTCACCCACCCTTTTAAATTGTTTTTTGTACCATTTATAACTAAAAAGTTTTTATTATGGAGTTTGTACTAAAAAATAGCCACTGAGTATTATAAAATAAAAGATTTTACACATGTTCTAAACAATTACTGGAATTCTGTTAGGTTCAGTATCAATATGTCAACATTAAAATCTTAAACTATAAAATAAAGATTTTCCGAAAAATTTCTTTGAAAAGGATATTTAAATCAAGGAAATAATTTTATTTTGTACCGAATTAAGCAAAACAATGAAATTTTTCCATTTTCATGTTGCAATTACACATCTCGAGTTTTTTATTTTGATTGTTTAACTTTAAAGTAAAGATTCTATGCTACAAACAAAACTTACGCTTTCGAAAGTTGCATTTACACAACAAGCAAAACAACGTTTTAAAGTAAGCTCCAGGAAAATTTATTTGTATATATGCATGTATATATAATTGTAATATATTAGCCATTATTTGCAATAACGTTCACAACAAAGTTTTGTTTTTAGAATCACAAAATAATAGTTATTTAATATATATATATATATATATATATATATATATATATATATATATATATATATATATATATATATATGTATATATATATATATATATATACATATATATATATATATATATATATATATATATATATATATATATATATATATATATATATATATATATATATATATATATATATATATATATATATATATATATATATATATATATGTATATATATATATATATATATTTATATATATACAAAAATTAAACTTTGACGTCAGCGTTAGAACGGCTTCTTTGACTCAAGAATGCAAAATACTGAGTCCAAAATTAAAATTTTACACTCCATTTATTGCATTCTTGCCTCAAAGATGCCGTTCTAACGCTGAGGTTAAAGTTTAATTTTAGTAATTTATTATAACGGTCATAATTAAAATTTTTAATTTCGATAATATATATATATATATATATATATATATATATATATATATATATATATATATATATATATATATATATATATATATATATATATATATATATATATATATATATATATATATGTATGTGTATATATATATATATATATATATATATATATATATATATATATATGTATGTGTATATATATATATATATATATATATATATATATATATATATATATATATATATATATATATATATATATATATACGGAATAAAGTCTTACTGTATAAATTAAGCCCTTATTTGAATAGTTTTCACTTTGAGAAGTTATCTTCAAAAAGTACGGCAACATGTACTCCAGCGTTAAGTTACAGGCAGTTGGATCTGTTTCGGATGCATAACTAATTGAAGTATTAAGAAATAAGGATTTTCTAAAACAAAATAAAGATTATTTTGGACTATTAAACTTATAATAAAAACAATAACAGAAACAAAACTATTGTTAATTTAACAATTTTTATAAAAACAGTTATAAATCTAAGAAACAATAATAATTTCTAAGGTTTGCAATTATTTTAATATTGTAGTACATAAATAATATATAATGTACTTTTATTCAACTTTGAAATATAATAGCAATCTTAAAAGATGCTATTGCAATATTCCGATACAAAAACAGCAAATGTTGCATTGTAATTCCTCTTTATAATGCAATAAGAATATTTATAAAATAAAGTCATCCTAATATTAAAAATTTAAAAGGCCTTATTGTTCAGTCACCGTGCAAAATAATTTAAAAAAATAATTCAGCTGAACTTATACGATTTATTTTAGTACTATTTGAATTACGTTATAAATTACTTTAATAATAATGTTTTGCATATTTGCATGGCTATTGTCGGGTTTGCAATATTTTTGAGGCATTTTAGTTTCAAAAACAAACCAAAATGTCAATAAGCCTGCCCATACTGAAAAGGTTCAAAGACTCTCTTTTTTGGTAATTGTTATCAATTGTTTTTTGCGCAAATTTGGTTACAAAATTCAAAGAAATTTTCTTTTGATTTTTCAAAGTCTTTCTCTCTCTCTCTCTCTCTCTCTTTATATATATATATATATATATATATATATATATATATATATATATATATATATATATATATATATATATATATATATATATATATATATATATATATATATATATATATATATATATATATATATATATGTACATATATATACATATATATAGGAAGGGTGGGAAAGAGGTCAATATAAAAAGGACAGAAAAGAAAGTTGTCAGAAAAGAAAGTCACTTTTTAGATTTTTTATTTTAGTTTAATTAACACGGAAAACTATGTAAACATGTGTTTTTAAAAAGATAATGTATGAGAATGTTTTTAATATTATTTTTTATAGGTTTAGTAGCAGATTCAAACATCATTGCAAGATGAAATACATTTTTGTGCGGTTAAGCTAGGAAGGAAGCGGGGTCAGGATATTATGTCGTTTTTTTCAAGTGGGGTATAGGGAAAAAGGACAACCGGTATTAAAGGATGGGGAGAAGGGAATTAAAAAATGTATTTAAAATGGTGACATTCATTATGGATGGACCCTTTATAAGTTTTTTCTATAAAGTTTTTGAAAGCACTTTATTTTATAGAAATGGTCTTTTATAGTTTTTTTAAAAATAGAAAATTTAGTATTATTGAATTTGAAAGAAACTAGGTTAATAAATACTTCATATAACAAAGTTTTTGTTTAAAAAATATTTTGTTTATTTTTTAAATTTTTAAAATGTAAGTTATTTTAGTGAGCCAGCTGCTTCGCAAAGTAGCCGATTGTATTTGTATAGCAGAGAAATAAAAGAATTTCTAGAGCGGAATTATTTTAATGCTAATCAGAATAAAATTAGGAATTTGAAAATAAACTTTGAAAGCTGTTATACTTTCATAGAAAAAAAACTATTAAACTTTTTTTGCATAAATTGTTCAACTAAAACTTGGTAAGACTTTGATGATGCTGTTAATAAAATCATCATTGAATTTATTAATATTGTTATGGATTATTAATTGCATATTAAGAAAAAATATTTTATATTGTTGTTTGAATAAAAAAGACTACTGTAATCAGCAAACAAAATTCATGTAGCATTTAAAATAGTGAATACTGATTATTATATAATATTGCAATAAAATTATTAGCGCTTTTAAGTTGGTATACGAGAAACACAATAAGTAATATTTAATTATAAACATATATCAAATTTTATTTTAAGTGATATTGAATGCATATATTTTATCTCAATTCCTATTAAGTTTATTTTTAAATAATTATCATATTATTGATTTTAAATTAAATAATATTTTTTAAGTAAGTAGTTGGTATAAACAAGTGGCGTAGACGCAGCTTAAAGAATTATTTTTAGTTATAAGTAAAACATGTACTTCTTTGAATTCCGCAGCCTAATTTCACTTTTCAAAATAAATAATGCAAACTGCATTGAAATGCGAAAAATGAAAATGCAAATGACTGCTTAAAACAGACTCCAAGAGTGTCCCTGAATTTACTAGTAACCAAACAAGAATAAATGCATGAAAGATATATGTAAATCAATTAATTATAAAACTTTTTGACATTTTGAAGTAATAATAAAGTACATTGTTTACTTAATAGTAACAAAAAGAACATGTTATTTTTAAGATTATAATAATCAAATAGAAAACCTAATTTTTTCAAATAAATACTACTGGTACAAAAGTCCTTACCCTTGATAAAAGATATATAAACATTTATACTCAATTTATTTTACAAAATTATTGCTTGTTATAGATTACTATTTAATACAGTTGGTTTATGTTATCATCTAATGATGCTATTATATTAAGTATGAACTGTATTTACCTATTTGTTAGCTGACCATCGATGTTAACTTTGATAAGTGGTTTATTATGCATATTTCTATCTAAAAGAAGTATATAAATTTGGATAAATATATATATATATATATATATATATATATATATATATATATATATATATATATATATATATATATATATATATATATATTTATATATATATATATATATATACATATATATATATATACATATATATATATATATATATATATATATATATATATATATATATATATATATATATATATATATATATATATATATATATATATTATATATATATATTATATATATATATATTATATATATATATGTATATATATATATATATATATATATATATATATATATATATATATATATATATATATATATATATATATAGAGAGAGAGAGAGAGAGAGAGAGAGAGAGAGAGAGAAAAAAAAAGAAAAAGTTAGAAGAGATTGGCTTGTTTGATAATCAGCTGTGATAATCAGCTGTGGGAGGTCAAAGAAAGATTCCTCAAGCTAGAAGAACTTGAAAAGAAGAAGGGATCTGATATAACAAAGTTGATATTGAATGTGTTGGAAGAGAATGAGCTCGACATAAAAAATTGTCGTGGTCAAGGCTACGACAACGGCGCTTATATGGCAGGTATTTACAATGGAGTTCAAGCTTTGATAAGACAAAATAATCCGCAACCAATTTTTATTCCTTGCTCTGCTCACAGTTTTAACTTATGTGCAGTACAAGCTATTGAATCATCGGCTCCTGCAAAATCCTATTTTGGAAATATTCAAAAGCTATACAATCTGTTCAGCAGCAGCCCAGTTTCGTTGGAAAAATATTCAGGAGTAGACAGGTCAATCATTACAAAAACATTCTGTCACGATGGAGTTCAATAATTGAATTAGTTAAGCCACTAGCAAAAAAGCCAATAGAAATCATTACACCGTCTAAAAGAGTTAGACCTTCCAGGCAAAAGTAGGAATGAAGTGCATTATCTCATTAAATGGATGAATTCTTTTGAATTTCTTGTTTTCACTACTTTTTGGTTTAAACGTTTGATAGCAGTTAACAACGCGAGTATTCTGCTTCAATCCACTCAACTCACTCTCGATGATGAAGTAAAGATTTCAAATGGCCTTTTGATGGATCTGGATCGAATCCATCTGTCTTGGAACCTGATTTTGATAGAGGCAACAGAAGTTGTAAAGAACTTGAAATTTGATAAAAAAATTGTTTACTGTGAAGAGAACGCTAAAAAAGATCATCCCAGAGGAAACTGCTGGTTACAACCACGAAGAAGCATCAAAAAACTTTGAGTGTAATGTCTTCAATGTTGCACTCGACAACCTGACAAGTCAAATGAGATCAAGATTTAAAGTAATAGAAGAAGAATGTAGCAAGTTTTACTTCCTTTGGTTTTTACAGAAATCTCAAACAGACCAAGAACTAGGTTTAAAAGCTGAGAATCTGGCTTAACCTTAACCAGAGGACTTATGTAAAAACGAATTTTCTAATGAAGTTCGGCATTTTTTTTCCGTAAGAATAAATATTCTAGCCAGCCAAAAGCCTGCCGAACTTCTAAATGAAGTTTATGTAAAGGGGCTGCATTCAATATATTCCGCGAGTGTGTGTTTCTCTTTAGAATCTTTCTAACATTACTCGTTTCAACATCTGAAGGAGAAAGATCTTTAAGCGAGTTAGCTATCATCAAAGATTATCTTCGTTCCACAATGGGCCAGGAGCGACATGGCCTACTTAAATTACAATTAAAATGTAACAAATCAGGCTATTTATTTACAGTAGCCAAGAAATATCAGGCATACTAACTGCTTTGGAGTCAATAGCTGTTAATAAAATTCTAATTTTTTTCATTGCCAAAGAAGTGGTTATCATTCTTCTTTATTTAAATGGTTTCGCAGTGGTAAAAAATACAAATTGAAAAACTATAATATATTAGAAAAATCATTTACAAAAATTTGGTATTAAGAGATTATTTGCTTCTTGTGGGTAAGGTGTACTTCCAAAAAGCAGCCCAAGATGGTAAACATTTTGATGAAGATTGAGAAAACAATCTTTATAAAGAATTCGTTTTTGTTATTATGATTGTAGGGCTTCAAAAACTTATTCTTATGTTTTGAAATCATAACCTAAAGTTTACATAACAGGTTTATGTTTGAAAAAAGAAATTGATGAGTGTATTACCTCAATGCACCAATCTGAATTTAAGATAAAAACTATTGTTACCGATAACCATTTTACAAATGTTAATGCATTTTTATAGTTTCATAAAGCATATACTGGAGATGGAAAATTATTAATTTATCATTTAGTTTAGAAAAGGAATGTTTAAAATATACTTGTTATTTGATAAACTCGATTTTTGTTTTTTCTTCTTGTTGAAGTTACTGCTGATTACATTGCAGGGAATATATTTCTTAAAGTTTATTAAAAGATCACTTATTAAACAAGCAAGAAAAAGCAAAAAAAAATTAATTATCAAATCACATATTTTGGTAACAACAAACAAGTTGTCAACATCGACAATATTTGACAAAACCACTGCAGCTACAACTGCTAAGTTATAGTTTTTTTAAAAAAAAATAACACAGCACAATTATCATTTTTTTATAAGTTATTTATCATACTTAATTCAAAGCAGAAACCTAAATCATCTAATCAAACTCAGCAATGCTGCTTTAAAAGGTGATAACAAACCCACACGTATAAAGTTTTTGAAAGCACTTTATTTCATAGAAATGGTCTTTTATAGTTTTTTTATAAATAGAAAATTTAGTATTATTGAATTTGAAAGAAACTAGGTTAATAAATACTTCATATAACAAAGTTTTTGTTTAAAAACAAAAAATTAATCTTTTAAATCGTTAAATCAAAAGTTTAGAACTTTTAATTACACTCGTATATCTTTTTAATTAACATACTTTGATAATTAACAACTTCAAGTTATTTATTATCAAAGTGCTTTAATTAAAGAGATAAGCAAGTAAAATAATAAAAAAACTAAAAAATTCATATGTAAATAAACGTTTTTCTTTAAACAGAAAGACATAGGAAAATTTTTTAATAAATTATTATTTGCAAAATTTTAATACGATAACGAGAGCTGGAACTTGCATTGCATGCCAAAAGACTGTTCAACGGGCAAGCGATTGCGTCATAGTCTATAAACGAACATCATATCGGAACGCTTGTGAAGATGAGAAACAATTGTTTGCAAAACGAAATAACGAATCATTAATCAACTTTAACAACGACATCATAATCTTAGCTGAAACATACAAAGTGGTCAAAAATGTAATGAATCCTGAAGAATCAAAAAAGAAAGCGATATAAATTTAACCAAATTATTTTTCCCAACTAAAATCAATTGTATGTTTTGTCAATACCGTGCGCAAAAAAGCTGCCAGGTTCCTTTCTTGAAAAAAAATACTCATATTGCTCCGCTATATTGGAAAAAAATTTCAAACCAATTGAAAATTGCTCTTCAGTGATAGTTATAAAAATAATGGTAGTAATCATAGAGTGAACTTCAAGACACCAAGTACAAAATAGTTTTAAAACACTTCAATCAAAGCATCATGCAAAATTCAAAACGCTGCTACTTTTGCTGGTGCCATCATTGAAGTAATCGAGACTCTCTGCCCACAAAAGTTTAGAAGCATTATTACTTACAACGTTCGAGTACTCAAAGCTGCTTGGAATTTAAATGAAAAAAAACATATCTTGATGTTTACCTGTGCAGAACAGGGTTAGAATCATTTTGTTAAGACATTTTAAGTACTGCTGAAAGCTCAAAGACCATCAAAAATGCTGAGAAAATCACCAATTTTGTTAAAAATCATCACATTGCTCAAGCAAAGTTTGACGAGAAGAGAGTTGCAGATAATATTTCTTGCTCATTCACAATACATGTTTCGACATGATGGCTCAGTTAATTTAATTTAATAAACAGCCTTTGTATAGCGAAGTGTACTTTGCTTCAACTTGCGAATAAGAAAAAAGTATTTTTAGAAGAAATTGCTTCAAAAGCAAATTCGACCGCTGCTTTGACACTAACTAAATGCTTACTGGGATAGTTTTCTAAAACACGTTAAAGATATCGAATATCCTTCTAACATCATTGGAAGACTTGAAAATGATAATGCCCCATTATTTTTGGTGTAATATTATTTTAATCAAATCTACAAGAAATTCGCAAATGAGAAAACTAATCAAGAAATGGTTATGAAGTGCATAATAGCATGTTGCAGAACGATTCTTTTTTGGTGAGGATGAGATTGATATAATCAGTTCTATTTCAGAATTACCTCCTAAACAAATCCAAAAGTTGTTGACACAGTTGTAAGTAAAATAAATGAATTTATCGGTAAAATGACATCACTGACAAAAAAAAAGAGAAGAGACATTTTTCAAAATCAGCGCGAAAAATTTTTGAAACATTGTTAGTCATCAAAAAGATCCAGTAGTCTTTGATGTTGCAAAATTTATTGTTGAAATGATTTCCCGTCAGGCTCATAAAAATTACAGTATGACGAATTTTTATGAATAATTGATATAATAAATTATTTCCATATGTAGAAACTTTTTTATCAGTTTTAAAAAGCTCATTTATTTTATTTGTGAATGTCTAGAAATTTCTCCAATAAAACTGGCATTTCAGCCAAAACTTAATATTATAATTGATTAGGAGTCGGATCTTTCAAAAAATACTTTTTTTTGCAATGTTTATAAGAGAACATTGATTTTATTATGAGAATTTGCAATATTTATTAATTTTGCAATATTTAATAACATCATTTTTCATATTCGTGATATATATTTTGAGTAGATTACAATATATGGATGCTAGAAATTATCTAGTATTTGAGTTGTTAACAAAAGTAAAAACGACCATTTCCCATTTCTTCATTTCTTGAGCATATTGTAATGACCGTTTTTTTGATTTTATGTAAAGTTTTCTGTTTTTAGCCTTTAATTCAGAATTTTATTGTAAAGTTACACCTTAAATTATTAAAGCGAAAAACTAAAGATGGCAAAGTATGCAGTATTGCGAGCTAAGGATCTCACAGTAATATTTGAAAAGACTTTATTAAAAGTTTTTTAACAACAATAAACACTGTTTCAAATGATAACACTACGAAACAATTGGCTGGTATAAAAACAACAAGATTAAATACAAAATCATAACTTTTTAAAAATCAAAACTTTGGATTGAAAAAATTTTCAGATTAAAAGAGCGGATAAAACGGGTAGTAACGTTACTGATGAATAAAAAAATAAATAAAACAATTTAAATAATTTCTAAATTTTAAAAATAAGTCTGCAGTGTTGGTCAGCTTTATAAATAAAGAATTGTGGAATTATAAGTCAAACATTAACAAAGATTACAGTGAAGAGACTTTAAAAAAGAAAAATAATATACAAAGAAGAAAACGATCTATAATCAAAAAGTAAACTTGCGGAAATAGTGTATAATACACCTATTACTTGTGATTCTTTTATTCGATAGTTATTAAAAGTAAAAATATATTGAAACTAACCAAAAATTCTAATCAATATCATGTTAGTTATTTACAAAAAATAAATTTTTTGTTAATGTTGAGTCAGGCTATTTTAGTAAGTCAGCTGCTTTGCAAAGTGTCTGGTTGTATTTTCAAACAAAGAAATAAGAGAATTTCTTCAGCAGGATATATTTTAATGCTGATCATATTAAAAATAGGAGTTTGCAAAACTAACTTTGAAAGCTTATGTACTTCCATAAAAAAAAATGCAATTATTTTAGGCAATATTTGTTTAACTAAACCTGGTGCAGCTATGATTATGCTGTTTATAACTTAAATTTCTCTTGTACAAGTAATAAAATGATTCCGTTAGGACAATAAACAAAATATTAAAACAGTGGTGTACTTTTATATATAAAAAAGAAAACACGCTAATAATTAGACTTAAATTTAAATTTTTTGAACAACACACTAACAACAAAAATATTTGTGACGTTTTATTACAGAACGGTACAACTCCATTAACTAACAGACCAACTAGTTTAACATATACGTCAGGTTCTTTAATAGGTAACATTGAAACAACGGAGATTTTAAATGAATCTAAATTAAAAAATGTTTTATAAAAATGGTAAATGTAAAGTCAACAGAGTTCAATACTTATAAAGCCAAGCAAGATAAAATAATTGTAGCATTGAACAATTAAATCTATAAGCTAAAAAATTGCGATTCGCATTTGTTAGAAAGAATTAAAGCTTTAGAAAATGTCAAGTCTCCCAGCGCACCACCTTAATTACTTAGGCAAACGTTGTAAGTAGCATAGCACTAATAAAAAATAGCACCAAGAGATTTAAATACTGCAAGTCCTAAAGAGGAACACCGAAAATCAATTCTAGATATCTTTAATTTTATCAACTCAATTATAAAAGCTAAACCAATAATAGAGCTTAAATCTAAATCTGATGAAAAAACACAGAGTGTTATCGTCCTCTTTAATAAAAACAATTAAAATTCTATTTTAAAAGCTGCGAAATCTCAAAAAGAATAGCCTATTGAACAATATTTTAATCAACCCTGACTTAATTGAGGAGAAAGATATAAAGTTAAATTATTAGGAGATAAATACATAAACTAAATTCAGAAAATGCACAACTTTTGGTTTGTTATAAAGAATACGTAACGACAGAGTGGCTAATATTGTCAAGTAGCAGTTAATTTCAAATAACCGAAAATCAAATCTGAACGAATCTTAAGGTTCTTTTGATTTTAAAATAAGTCAAATAAAAATAAACGTTTGTCCAAAAGTAACTGAATTTATCAAAAAAACAAAAATTGAATTTAATAACGATGCCAGCTTTTCTTTACAAAAAAAATGCATTTGAAAATTTTATTTCCGTCTAACGTAAGAAGCCTTATAAAGCCTTGTTTTAGTTATACGCCGAGGCAACAAAAGCTTCTCTAATCTACGTTCGTAAGACTTATGTCAAAACTTTTTATATTTCTAATTTTCTATAAATTCGAACAAATTTCAACAGTGTGAAAATAACTCTCAGCAATTTATCCTCATACTAATGTTAAGAGTTTTGAGTTATATTTATTAAAAATAAATTATTATTTTGAGTTTTCTTGTGTCTGTACATTTGATTACTACTAGAACTTTTCTAAGGCTTGATGACTACTAGAGCTGTTCTAAGGCTTTTGGTACTGATAATAATAAGTTTGTATTTATTAGGAAAAAGTATTATAACAAAGGAGTAATCGCTATCCAAAATACATTTATTTGGAAAAGTTGAACGAATAAAAAAACAACTTATAAACAGTACGTAAGAAATTGCAAGCAGATCTTATTTTATTGCCAATTGAAAAATGGATTAAATCTACTAGAGGGAAATATTATTAGTAAGTTTTGTAATTATGTTGAAATAAAATATATACAACTTATAAACAGTATATTATTAAGCAACACCATCTAATAGAATAAAATAACAGTAACAAAGTCACTTTCAGTAATATAGAAATCGCTAACGTATTTAATAATTAATTTAGAAGTGATTTTACGGCTGATAATAGCTGTTCTTCTAATATTGTCAGATATGGTAATGAAACAATAAGTATTGACACGGTTTACTTTTCTGAGTCTTCAGATGTACAAAACCATAATCGAAATTTATCCTAGTGTCTTGTACATTCCTAATGGCTTATCTAATGCAATTCTTAAAAAGTTATGTTTTATGTTTTTTTTCTCATGTTTTATGTTTTCCTCTTTCATATATTTTTGAAACTAATTTTACATCAAACAATTTACTAAACTAATGGCACTATGCTTTTTTTTTCCTATTTTTTGAAAAAAGAAGCTACATCTGATCCTAACAACAAAAACCCTATCTCTTTAACTTATATTTGTTGTCAAAGTATGGAACAAATTATCAACTCACATATTGTTGAATATCTAAATAATTATAACACAATATCTCCTTGTCAGCATGATTTCCTCAATAAAAGTTCGACCTTTACAAATCTTTTAGAATCTACCAACGATTAGAGTTTTCTACTTGACAATCATCTAATAACAAATTTTGTAAATATATTGATATTTAAAAGGCATTAAATCTGTTATTTAAGCTTTTATTATAAATTACACAGTGTAACATTTTAAAGTAGATATATGCGTTTTCCACAGATAAAACTCAACAAGTAAAGATGGTTAGTTATTAATATGATCCGATTCTAACCGTTAGTGGTGTACCTCTGGGTAGTGTTTTAGGGCCAATATATATATACTAAAACGTTTTTTGTATAATAATACACATTTAATCTCTCATTTATTTAAAAGTGATCCATATTATAAAAACAAGTTTTTTTAAAACAGATCTGATATAATTAATTAGTATTAAAATAAAATAAAATACAACTTTTTGTTGATACTCAGAGTTTTATGCCTGGCT
The DNA here is from genome assembly GCF_022113875.1 of Hydra vulgaris. NCBI lineage: Eukaryota > Metazoa > Cnidaria > Hydrozoa > Anthoathecata > Hydridae > Hydra > Hydra vulgaris. Next base: position 11,922,105 of record NC_061156.1, on the reverse strand, counting down.
GCAATTATCAACCATATATTTTGAAACTAAGAAATTAAAAAACCGTTAAAAAAATACAAATTAAGTAATGCAATGAGATCTAACGTCAAAAAAACGATTAAATGAAGTTTACCTTTACCCTTCGTTGAATTGAAAAAGAAAGAGTTTATTTCTATGCCATCATTTTAATATAATTTTAGTTTTTTTATTTAATAAATTGTTGTTATTGTTTGAAATAATTTCATATTTTTAATTAAAGCCTAATTTCTACGATTTTGATTTCTGGTTATATGCTTCTCATCTTCTAACTATTTTTCAAACAAGTACAGGATTTTTATTATCACCTTTTAAGTTACAAATCTCCTTGACAGCTCAGTATCGATTCTATATTTCGGGATATTAAACGATTTCAAAAAGTTAGAGTTTCTCAGTTTAAAATGTGCTTCACTAATACCAATGTATGGATTTTTTATTGAACTGTTATCCAAAGTTATTGTTGCTTGGTATACAACATTGTTGGCTAAGAAGTTATTGAGTAAAGGACAATTATTTTTATTAAGACATTTGGAGTTATCTTTATTAATGGTAGAATTTTTGTTAAGGATGTGCTTGTTGTGTAAATTTATTGCTGGTTTCATGTTTTGCATGCAACTATAGCTGATTTTAACAGTGTTCTTGTTAAAAGTTTTATGTATTTTGTTGTTAATTGGATAAATGTTTGGCAATCAAGTTTAAATAGTGTTTTTCTAAATTTGTTGTGAAACTTATTTTGGCATCTCAGTAAAAAAGGAGGCATGAACTTCCTGGTTAAATGCACTTCCTCGGTGCTCTGTAACAAGACCGTTAGGTATTATTGGGACGCCTAAATAACCATTAAAAATATTCATGACAAAACAAGAATTGTTCAATGTTATTTTACGAGTACGGTTTTTCTTTTGTTGTAATTTTAAGTTAGGTTGGTAAAAAATTCATGTTTATAACTTTTTTAATAACCTGTTTAACTTGAGTTTCGCAGTGCTTCATTATAAACACATACAGATTTACTTACAACTTCTTCACTGCTAGAATTTCCGGGCAATCTAAATTCAAAGTTTTTTAGGAGTTATTTTAGTATACTAGAGGGGTAGTTAGATGGAGCATGCATGTAGTTTAAAGTATGATGTATGGTTGATATGATTGGTCGCATAGGTTAAGAGTTACGTCAAGTTAGTTCACAATTTTGAGGTTACACGATATAAATATGTTAAGATTGTTACATTTGAATAAGTGCTATATATACTTTTTAATTTTTTCCATTTGCTAGCCAGTAGCATTTTTAAAAACGGCTAATCCGTTATCGCGATATAAGCTAAAGTTATATTTATTTTTAAAACTTGGAATTTGAAAAATAAAATGAATATACCCACAAACTCACATATTTCTACTATCAAACGCACCGTCAAACGCATCCATTGTAATGTCAAATAAAAATTTTAACTTTTTTATCTAAACCTGGTCATTATTAAACAGTTAAGATTTCCTTGCATATTTTCTGTGTTTATAGTGACATGTTTTTTCCCAAAACTGATTGAAAAAACACCTTTTCAATATCTCTATTTTTAATATTAACAATTTCTACCCTTCAATTGGTGAAAAACTCCTTAACGGGAGTTTTTCACCAATTGAAGGGTAGAAATTGTTAATATTAAAAATAAGGATATTGAAAAGGTGTTTATTTTTATTTTTTTAAACCAATTTAAAACATCTTGAGTGCTTTTTTAATAGTTGCGATGAAGTATATTTTTTAATTTAAAGTTTCAGAGTATTTACTAATGCTACCAATTTCAATATATATATATATATATATATATATATATATATATATATATATATATATATATATATATATATATATATATATATATATATATATATATATATATATATATATAATATATATATATATATATATATATATATATATATATATATATATATATATATATATATATATATATATATATATATATATATATATATATATATATATATATATGTTTATAAATATATATATATATATATATATATATATATATATATATATATATATATATATATATTATATATATATATATATATATATATATATATATATATATATATATATTTTTAAATATATATATATATATATATATATATATATATATATATATATATATATATATATATATATATATATATATATATATATATATATATAATATATATATATATATATATATATATATATATATATATATATATATATATATATATATATATATATATATATATATATATATATATATATATATATATATATATATTTATAAATATATATATATATATATATATATATATATATATATATATATATATATATATATATATAAATATATATATATATATATATATATATATATATATATATATATATATATATATATATATATATATATATATATATATATATATATATATATATATATATATATATATATATATATATAAACCCAGTGGCCATTTTTGACGTCGAACAAACGTAGAGCGAGGTCGGATCTCGACGTAGGATCGATGTTGGGTTTACGTTGGAAATGGAAATGTTATTTGACGTCGGATAAAGTGACATCGTGCGACGTCGGCATTCCGATTTTAATCCAACGTGTTTTTTGTAAACTAAAAAATGTTTCCTTAGGCAGGGGTCGAACCCCGGTATACTAGATTCCAAATCCTTCGCGCATACCACTACACCACGGGACATATTGAATAACGTGATCATTTTGTAATAGATAATTATCGCTATTTGGGAATTATTACTTTGATTAGAAATAATTTTGTTTTAGTATTACATAAATATTAAAACAAACGGTTACATTTTATAAAAAATATATACTCAAAAATGCTAACAGTTAAAAAACTTTGCTATTGCCTCATTCATAACCTCGTGATGTTTTATCAACCATTATTTAAACTAGCTTCCATTATTAAGAAATAAATTTGGTACACATTTTTATTAAAGAGCGCAATTAAAAACAAAACGCTGGGTTTGTATATAAGTTTTATCAGCGATGTCTTACGACGACACACGTTTTTTATTGACGTTAAAATGACATCCATATCACAACGTCTTTTTCATGACGTCAAAATAACATTAAAAGACATCAAAACGACGTCGGAGAATGTCGAGATATTGACGTTGCTCCGACGTCGTTTTACTGACATTGGAACAACATCGGAATAAGTTTGTTGACGTCGCTAATGAAAATCCAACGTAAATCCGACGTCGGATTGACGTGGGGTGCTTACTGGGTATATATATATTTATATATATATATATATATATATATATATTTATATATATATATTTATATATATATATATATTTATATATATATATATATATATATATATATTTATATATATATATATATATATATATATATATATATATATATATATATATATATATATATATATATATATATATATATATATATATATATATATATATATATATATATATATATATATATATATATATATATATATATATATATATATATATATATATATATATGTATATTATATTAAAACACAATTAAATTTGTAACATAACATAAGAAGAGTTTCATGCTTTATGCGATCATCAGGCGTGACAAACAACCATATCAGCAACAAAAATTATATACAAAAATGAAATACAGTGTTATCTTAGATGACGTCAAAGTTGCAAATAAAAAGTTTGTATTAGTAGCAATTTTTCGATAATAATTCGTTACGTTTTTTGAATAGTTTAAAAGATGGAGTAAAGGTATGATATTTTTCCGTTAAACACAAGTTACATGACTTTCTTCTAGATTTAAAAGTTTTCGCCCCCATCAATAATCTTTCACTTTTAAATTTTTGCGACATTTTAAAATGCGTTATTAGAAAGTCGGTATAATGAAAATAAAGCTTTTAAAAAATATCTAACCTCATCAAAACCAAAATAATGGTCACGAAATATTATTTAGTTTACCCCTCTGTTTTCGCAAAGAATAAAAACCAACGTCGCTATTAATTTTCTAAATCTACTTGAAATGCATTTTTAAAAAACGTTTAAGTTGAGAAAAATATTTAATAAGAATAATTTAAAATTTAGTATAGGTATCTTTCAAACATTGCCAACTTTATTAAATCGCCCAATAAAAAAGTATTAGCTTATGTTTCCAACACAATTATCCCAACGTGTAACTTCCCGCAACGTTCACAATATTCTATGCAAGGTAAGTGTCTTAGTAAAAATATAGTTTACGTCTGGAATGTAAAAGCATCAACGCAGGATAGTGGTTTCAATTGTATTGGTTTAACAGAGCACTCCTTTAAAGATTGCTGGTACATACATAAAAACTCCTTTCAATACCAAAATAAAGCTAATGCTACAAAACTTTCTAAATATATCTGGGGAATGAAAAATAAAAGATTTTCAAATCCTCTTATTACGTAAAAGAATCTTAATGGGTCACAACCTTTTAAACCTGGCAGAAAACAATGTAATCTTTGTTTATTGAATAAAACAATATCATTACATCATCTTTGAAACCATTAAATAAACGAAATGAATTAATATGTAATAAAATATATATAAATGCATATATATATATATATATATATATATATATATATATATATATATATATATATATATATATATATATATATACATACAACGGTGGCCTAAAATTAAAGAGCACTCATTTTTTTTTAAATGTATTTTTAACCTTTGTATAACTTTATTTTGGAAAATGATATCAAAAGAAAAAAAACCCTTTTAGAAAGAATTTTTGTTGTATTTTATATTAATTATAAAAGAATTTATAATTTTTTACAAAATAATGTTTAAAAACTAAAAAACCGACTAGTAAAAAATATATATGGAAAAAAAATCGGACAAAATTTAAAGACCAGTTTTAAAAATATTTTAAGTAGAAATAAAAAATTAATTTAGAAACGTGTTGTTCCTGGATTAAGTTTCAAGCAATCTTGTTCTCGTTCTGGCATTGAATTCATTAAAGTTTTTATTACTTCATCTGGCACATTATTCAAATGATGAGAGATTTCAACTGAGAGAATGAGAGAAGATTTCAAATCTTCCAAATTGTAAAGTTGTTCTTTACCAAGCTTTTAATCAAGTCATGACCATAAATTCACTATAGGATTCAAGTCTGGACTATTGGCAGGCAATGGAAGCACTTGAATTTTATTAGCATTGAATCAATCGCTAACATCATGCGCTTTATGACACGGCGCATTATCTTGCTGGAAAATAAATCCATCTTTCAACTGCCATAAATCAATGCTAGGAATAAACGAGTTTTCCCAAGTTTCGACGTAGCTTTCTTTGTTGAGTCTATCATCGAATAAATGAAAAACGTCAACTCCACAGGCACTCATACAGGCCCAAATGCCTATTGAATCACTGCCTTGTTTTGTTCGTTTTAAAATGCATGATTCATCGAACCGTTCGCTTGGAAGTCTACACAAAATTACGCAACCTTTTCTTTTGTCTACCTCAACGTTCATTCCATTACTAAAGACCACACGGCTTCACTGATATGCTGATATGTTGACCAATTTTTATGTAGTTTGCACCCCTCTTTCCTGGTAAATTTTTGTTTTTTATTTAAGCGTGGTTTTTTTGCAGCAGCACGCCATAAATAATTTAAAATTGTGGAGGACCCTTCGCACAGTTTTAGAGCTTGCTTTCAAAACATTTGACAGTGTCTATTTCGTAGACAAGTCTGTAGGTGATGCTTGTCTGTTTTCTTTCATTAATCTCACTAAATTTTATTGCGTCCAGTCCTATAACATTCATTATTTGACCCGGTCTCTTTGTATCGTTAAATTATATTAATAATGCAAGAGTGAGACCTTCCGAGCTTTTCTGCTATTTGCCTGATGCTATAGCGATCTTCTTTTAATACAAAACCCGCGTATCTGTCTTTTTCTTCGATCTTTGCACGCATTTTGCAATATTTTTATATCCTTATTGCAATTTAAAAATTAAATGTTTATATGATATCAAAACTTAGGTTTCGACATTTTATTTTATAGCCAACGTAATAATCAATTAAGGCAGTTAAAAAAAAATAATCGATTATTATTTTTAATAAGTGCAAACTAAAGGTTTGAAAGTGGTCGTTAAATTTTGTCCAATTTATTTAAAAAAGATTCAAAAGTACTCATCAGTTTTTGAATAAGTTAAACGCTACTTAATTAGAATTAGATTTAAAAAATTATACCATTTTAATCCGTATGTTTTAATTAACAAGATATTAAAAACAAAAACTTAATATGTCAATTAAAATCTTCTTAATTTCGATATAACGATTAAGAAGATTTTAAAATATATATATATATATATATATATATATATATATATATATATATATATATATATATATATATATATATATATATATATATATATATATATATATATATATATATATATATATATATATATATATATATATATATATATATATATATATATATATATATATATATATATATATATATATATATATTTGAACTGTAAGAACCAAGATTACCTGAAAGCAGGTCTACAATTACAAAACTTCTAATAAGTCCAGGTTGTGCATCATACCATGGATCACCCATGTAAACTCTTACATTATTAAAATTTGTCAGAACAGTGTTTTGCGTGCAGTAAACTGTACTATTTGCTACATCAATAACAAATATGTATTGATTTATAATATTTCTTTGTGATATTTTAATTTTTATCCACTTATTGATTGGTAGTGTTATATCTGAATAAAAGTAGCTATCAGCTGTACCGTTAATAGCTGATACAAAGTACAATTTGTTGTCAACCGATACCCATAATGCTGGTGTTCTGTCTCCATAGTTACCCATATTTGAACCATTTGTTAAATGAATAATACTTGCCCATTTGTATATATATGTAGTTAGCATAACATCAAATGATAACTCGTATTCTGTTGGAAAATTAGTCAAAGTAGTCAACAGCTGGTTTTTTTTTATTTCTGTAGTGTTTACCATTGAGAATAGTTCTACTGTATAAAATAAAAATATAAAAAATAATAGTAGTTACAATTATAATACAGAAAATATTTTTTTTAAGAACTCAGTTTTGTGGAAACAAACTATTAAACATATAGGCACCAATTTTTATATTTAGTTGTAATCATTTGTTTTGCAAATTGTTTATTGCTTTTCAAAAATTAAATATTTTTGTTGTTACCCCTCTTACTTTCTTTATTTTTAAATCAATTAACTAATATAAAGAAATGCAATACTATAGACAAATTATCTACTTGGGTTACTATCGGACTAAAGAAGTCTTTAAAACTAAAATAAAAGTTGTTTAATAAATAATAAAAAGCAATCCGAAAAACACAACAAATTACAAACAATTCAAATATCTGTTTGCAAAAACTCCACAAAAATGCTAAATAAAATTTATATTCTAAATTGCTTACTCAGCTTAAACATAACATAAACGTGTGTGGGAAATATTGAAAGAAATTACAGGAAAGCAAAAAGTAATTTTAACCTCTCTTTTTTTTGAAATAAAGTTGGAAATAAAATAACTAATGTTACTAATGAACTAGCGATAAATTAACAATTTTTTTCCAAAATATTTTTAACAAATTATAAATAAACCGACGAACTTACATTTTACTTCTTTAGTTAACATTTAAACTCTTTACATTTTACAAACCTAACGCTTAAGAAATTTGATTCAGCTTGTAGATCGTTAAAAAAAATTAAAATCAGTAGTATCTAACGCTATAAATGGAAATATTGTGATAGACTCTCATGACGTCATAAAACATATTCTTCACAAAATTTTTCAATCATCTATTAAACAAGGTTCTTTCTCAGACTGAAAATAGCAAATGTAATTCGTATTTTTAAAACAGGAGATCCGACCAATATAATAAATTGCAAACTTATTCCAGTTTTTTCAAAAATATTAGAAAGAATAATGTATAACAGAGTTTACACATACGTATTTACCAATAAACTCCTTTTATGAAAATCAGTTCGGTTAAAAAAAAAAAAAAACTCAAGCGAACATGCTATTCTGCAATTAACACTTTGTATTAAAGAATATTTTGAAAATAAAAATTTTACACTTCGTATTTTTATTTACCTGTCAAAAGCTATTAATTCGGTCGATCATAAAATTTCGCTTAAAAACTTAAATGTTATGGCATAGCAGGTAAAATTTTAAATTGTTTCAAAAGTTATCTCTCAATATCAACATTACTTTTCATAAAGTTGCAAAAAACATTGGAATTCTATACAAATCTAGAGGTATTTTTAACAAAAAGCAATTAACACAATTATATTACTCTATCATTCGTTTTCCAATCAATGATCGAAATATTATATGGGAAAGCACACATAAAACTAAACTTAAATCTCTTTATCGGTATCAGAAACACGCAGCACGCATTATAAATTTTTATTTTTTTTTTTCAAACTCTAAACTGCTTTTTAAAGAAACGGATGCCTCAAATATTGATCAACTTAATATTTATTTAATGTTTTGTGTTTTATGTACAAATGTTAAGAACATACATCCCCCGATGTATTTGTAAAACTTTAAAAAATTAAACCCGGAACAAATATAACCTAAGTAATAATAGCGTTTTAGAAAAACCTTTTTGCAATAATAAACAAGATCATTTTTATTTTATCGAGCACCTTTTTACTGGAATGAAATTGTACGACCTAATTTTGTTGTTTCATTTAAATTGACCTATTCCTTTTTCAAACAATGTATTAAAAAATATAATTTTTTAAGAAAAAGTATTCTTGATGCTTTTGATTTTTTAAAAAATATTTTCAGTTGCTATACTATGCTTAATTATTTAATGTGTTTTATTTTTAATACTAATTATAGTTATATTAAGTATGTAGAGTATCAAATTTATGATATATTTAATTACTATATACTCTTGATATATCTTTATTTATATATAGTATATAGTTGTTTTTATTGCAAAAGAAAATAGAATATTGTTAAGGGCTTTGTGATAATGTCCTAACGATCTTTTTGAAGTCCTGCCCGCATAATATTATAAATTCTAATATAAATAATATTATACGCATATAAAATGAAAATATTTTAAAAAACTAAAATATATAATGATACTTTTAATGCAACACAACAGGGCTGTTTGTTATTTATACCAAGTTTTATAAAATATTGCAATATTAGTAAAAAACATACCATATATTAATATTATTACAACATGAAAAGTTTAAATTTTAATTTTTATGTATAGTGGGCTGAATATTATTTTAACGGTAAATAAATTAATTCTGATCTTTTTCAACTAAAATACTTGAATATTCAACAAATACTCTCTGTTCAATTATTTTTACTGTTGTTAAAAATTTTTGTCAATTAAAGGCTCATATAAAAAAATTATTTAACAAACTTAATACATTTGGAAAAGCAAAACTATTATCACTAATTTTATTTTTCAAATGGTTGCTATTTGAATTAAATTTGAAAACATTTTTTCCTAATTGTTTTTTTTTTTATTATTATTATTATTTTTGTGTTTTGTCGTTAAAGAATGTTTGCATTACATGTACGTATAAAAAAATTACTCGCTGCAGCAAGAAAAAGGCAGATTTTTAATGTATCGCGACTTTAATGTTGTTGACTAGTTTGTTGATTTTAATATCAAATCTTTAAAAACTTGTTTTTTCTTGAGAAAACTCAAATTTAATTAATTTAATTTAACGTCCTAAATAACAATTAAACACTTTTTCATAATCCATTGGCTTAATTATATATTTAAATAGCTGCATTAAAAAGCTTAGTTTGTTTTCACTCATTAATAAACAAGTTAAAAAAGTTTAGTTTAGCACGTCAAAATAAAGTTTTCTATTTAAATGAAGTTTTTTAAATTTACAACTTTCCTCAGATTTTCGAAAAGTGAGTAAAGCCTGAAAAAGGAAATTTTGCATATAAGACAAAAAAGTAAGTAAAGACCATTAGAAAAGAGGTTGCTTTTTTAAATATTGTTCATTCCCAACAAGGCTGCAAATAACCCCGAATAAATTAGAATTACGAAAAAATAAACAATTGAGATAAAAATTAAAAGAAAAAAACTAGATGAATAAATGTTTTTATAGCAAGCTTTGACACTTAAAGTGAAAAAATATGCCTTTGCAGAATGATGAGTATTAAAAAAGTTTTAAAAAGTGCGAGTAAACTAAAAGGATCAGGAATACATATATCAATAAAGATTATTCATTGAAAACTGCATCTTCAGGAAAAATTACTTGAAAAAAAGAAGATACATAAGTAAAAAAGTATGTTTTTGGTTGTACTTTGCGATAAATTATTTGTAAAAGAATTCAGAAAATTACCCACTTAACTTTAATTACTTTGTACTTAATTATATTGTTAGTGAACCTTTGTTTTTGTTATGGAATATATGAACTTTTGTAAAGTGAGCTTTAAGGCTTTCCAGACAAACAAAAATTTCCTTAATGAGAATTATTCAGATCCAGATGTTAATTTGCTTAACACTGATAAAATAAATAGCAACGTAAGCCTTTTTTATTATAATTTTGATATTTCTAATTTTACTGCTGATATAGATATGAATGAGTTCTTTATTTTACACCTAAATATTAGGAGCTTTCAAAAATGATTTGATAAATTTAAAGATTTTTTATATAGGAATAACTGATCTATTTCTGTTCAGTTTTCAACAGTACCGGAATCTTTAACAAAAAACGAGATTCCCTCTTACTAAAAAAAAGGTATTTCAGCTTTTTTTTATTAAAAGTATTTCTGTTTTTTGAAAATACTCAGTTTAAATATACAAAAACTTGCAGATATATATGATAAATATATATGTAAAAATTTATGTCTCCGTAAACTCAAGACTCGGTATTTTTAAAGATTTTATAATTACATTCAAATTCTAAAGCGTTTGTATAATTATATATATATATATATATATATATATATATATATATATATATATATATATATATATATATATATATATATATATATATATATATATATATATATATATATATATATATATATATATATATATATATATATATATATATATATATATATATATATATATATATATATATATATATATATATATATATATATATATATATGTATATATATATATATAATTATCTCGATGGCATAAAATTGTGTGACAGCCATAGGCTGTGAAACAATTTTATGTCATCAACATAGTTTGACAAGGCAAATTGTTATATAAAAAATCTGAAAGTTTATTTATATATGCAGGGTTTAAATTAATAAAACGGATTTTAAATGATCAGAAATTATAAAACTATTTTAGTTATAAAGAAACAAAAAAAATGAAAACTGAAAATGTAAACTCAAAACTGAAAAAATAATATTTTTATTTTCAAAGTTTTTTAAAAGCGAAAATATGAAAAATGAAAACAATAATATCAATTTTATAAAAATTTTAAGAATTAAGTGGGTTATATTAAATGATGAATTTGTTTTTGATTTAAAGATTTTGTTAAAAATGTAAGAATGCTAAAAACTACTAAAAAAAATATTTTTAAGGCAGCATATTTCTTTGATCCCTTATGTTTTTTAACACCGATAACTTTAAGATTAAAAACTATTTTTTAATTAATTTGTATCCACTTTTATCTCTAAAAGTATATGTGTAGCTATAAAAGTGGATAGGATGCAATAGCAGCAGCTGAAATAGAATTCTTGGGCATAATTTTCAAATGATCTTGATTTTTTAAGTTTTGTTAGAATTTCAATATTTGTGTCAGTGAGAATTAATGAGAGTAGTATGCGTGTTCAATTGCAGGGATTTTGCGACATTTGCAAAATAACTCATTGAGCAGTTATATATTTAGTTGTAGAACAAGTTAAGGAGTGTATTGAAAGTTTTTAGTTTCAAAGTCACGTGTTTTGCTCTTAAAATAGTTAAATATACCTAGACTAGAGCTATTAGATTGTGTGTTACTAAGCAGGCTTGTAAAAGTAGTGCTAATAGTTTTGAGTAGATGAGTATAATTTGATGATGTAAGTTGCGGTAGATGAGGTGGTATTGTATTGGATTAAAGGAAAAGATTGAACATGAAAACCATGGGTTGAGAATAGTGTGAATTCCATTAGAAAGATTGATTACAGAGAAATAAATCATATTAATGGATTATTGAACCTAGGTAATATTTTCTACTCGAATAAACTATTTTTTTGATTTAAGACATTGGTTAAAAGGACCATAACTTTTTTAAATATAAATAAAAAGATTAGTGATTTTAAAGTTTACATCAAGTTTCAGAATAATATTATGTCTCGTGTAAAAGAGGAGAAAATGTAGTTGTTTGTAATGTTGTTTTGGAATCATCAAGTTTGAGAACTTTTGTTAACGCATGTAGATTTAGTCTATTTGGAAAATTAATTATTAGTACTGGATATGTATTTTAACTTATTAGCAATTTATTAAAAATAATTTAAGATTCCATTAAACAAACAAGTAGCTTTGACAACCGATGGTTACAAATTTGCACTGAATAAATGGATTAGAGAAAAGCAAATAATTTTACGAAACGCTAAAAGATTTGATTAACTGAAAAACTCATTAAAGTTATTTAATAACAAAGACAAGCTACTACAATTATAAGGAAGATTTAAAAACGCTAATTTAAACTTCACAGAAAAAATATCTTTTAATATTACAAATACAATCTTTTATTATTAAAAAATGGACAAAAAAGTTGGTTAACAGTATAACTTATTTTTAACTGTCATGAACAAGTTTTGCATAATGCAATTGAATCAACGTTATATAAAGTACGATCCTAATTCTGGATAATAAAAGGAGGATTGACAATAAAAACTTATAATGATAATGAACAACGTGGAAGAAATTTAGAGGAAGAAAATTTTTATCACGTAGCAGTCCAAATTTACCTGATTTTTGATTTCATAACTTATAATCATTTCAATAAACTGACTTAGATTATACAAGACCATTATTTATAAAAACAGTTAAAAAGGGCGCTGCTTGTAAGGTCTATGTTTTGCTATTGACTTGCGCGTCTAGTCCAGAAATCTATTTGGAAATGATTCCTGACAAGAAAATTCCAGCATTTATAAGAGCTTTCAAGGGTTTTGCAGCTTGAAGAGTTTTTTCTGATGGTATGATTTCGAATGAATTTAACACCTTTATAACTTTATATAAGAAATTATATCTTTCAATAAGAAGTTTATATCTTTAAATAATAAGAAACTTAATATTAGAAGTTGAAAAATTTACGATGAAAAATGGTGTGCAACATTAATTCATTCAATCATTTTCCCCATTTCTACAAACATATAATTAGATCGGTTAAATTACAAAGAAGACAAACGGAAAGACTTTTTTATATTACAAAAAGCTAGAAACGATACTTTGTGAAATTCAATTTGCGATAAACAGTCGTCCACTATTTTACATAAACGAGAATGTTACTGATTAAGCATTAACAATTACCATATATTGTTAGGACAAAATATTCATAATATAATGAATGGAATTCATCTTAAATAAAGTTATACAGGAGTTATACAAGGGTGATTAAAAACAAATAGAATATATTTAAATAAAATAGTAAAAATATATTGCCTTCAACAAACTTTAAGTTATTGGTATTTAAATTTACAAGTAAACTAGTTTTTATAGTGAAAAAAGTGTCACTAAATTTCAATTTACGACATAAAAATAGCCTGATAAAACAAATGTATATCGTTTAAAAAATTGATTATTTAGTGTGTGTAAACATATATATATATATATATATATATATATATATATATATATATATATATATATATATATATATATATATATATATATATATATATATATATATATATATATATATATATATATATATATATATATATATATATATATATATATATATATATATATATACATATAGATACTTGTATAGTTTTTCACTTACGGAGACCGATTTTACAAAAAACAAACACTTACGACGATATCAGCATTATTGGGGATATGTTAGTGTACCCGTTAATTTTTTGTCCCCGTAAACATTATTTTTTTTGTAAAAAAATGTACCTATAAGAAACTATGAAAACGAAATAGATAATAATAGAGAACGAAAAGTACATAAGTAGACTATCAAATAGTAAGACTCTCAAGGGAGTACTGCTACATCGACTGAGGGTTTGGTTAGACTAGGCATCAAGGTCACGCTTAAGGTTAGGGTTACGGCAAGGTTTAAATTTGGTTATGTTATGCAAATAAACGTTTTTGTAAATAGATGAAGTTAAAAAGAAAATATAATATAAAATAAATAAATAAAAGTTACAAAAACTAATATAAAAATTATATTTTTTTTAATAAAATATTAAATTTATATATGTATAAATAAATATAGAAATAAAATATGAATTGAAAAAAATATATAAATGTGATAAAATTATTATAAAAAAGTAAAAAAAAGCAACACAACGGCAACAAAAAAGCATGTTTTAAATTAGTTGTTTAGTCAAATCCTTGAAATTTCTTGGTCAATTTTTACGTGATAAGGAAAATAAAAGACATGAACTTTAAAAAAATTTGAAAAATCTGTGCTTTGTTTGAGAATAGTAGTTACAAACTAAAGGAGAAATGCTATAAAATTGATGATTTCAACACAAACAGTTAGTGCTTGAAAAGGAAGCTGGTTAAGTGTAGAAACGTTGAAGATAGAGAAGTTTGAATTTGCGGTCGTAAAAGAATCACTATACCATACTTGAGAGAAAGATCAAATTATATAGTATTTACAGATAGAAAAGTTCTTGCAAGATTATACCTATAGATCGAGCAAGACAGGGCATTAACATTTGTCTTAAAATGATAAATAAACACTTGTTGGAGCAGGAACTAAAGGCATACAGACCATGGAAAAAGCTAAAACTATTGAACAAATCGAAGCCTGCCAGGCATAGAAGTGCCGTTAAGCATGAAAGTTGGACGTAAGAAGATTAGTCCAAAATTATCAATAAATTAGCTTTTTTTAGATCTCTGATTGTATTGACTTTTTCATTTCATTCAGTTTTATCATATTTACTTAATAATATCGGTAGGTGTTAACTTTTTTATCATGACTATTTATGTTATGTTTGTAGCATAATTTCATTGGATATTATCACGCATTTTTTTGTTCAGGTAATACTTTTACATGAATCAACATTTGCTGTGTTGGATGATTGAGTCAGACTTTAAGAAGAAGGACTGGAGAAAAGTTTAAGCCTTAACGTTTTAAGAAACCATTGAAGTTCCCCACTAAGATATATTTTTACAGGATTGTGCTCCTTGCCATATTGTCAAGTTATCAATGAGATGGTTCCGAGAAAATGGATTCTCTGTACTCAAATGACCTGTGAATTCACCAGATATGAAACCAATTGAGAATTTATAGGGCATTTTTAAGAAAAAAATACACTGAGTTTTAATTAATACAAAAGTACACCTGATAAAGAGGTAATCCTCGTTAAGTTCCGCGATAAAATCATAGGCATTCCCATGGGAATAAAAGCATTGAAAGCTGCAAAGGTGGTCGAACCAAGTATTCAAAACATTGATATACCAGGAATATATAATTTGTAACTTTATTTTTATGTTACGATTGTTTTTAATGTAAAAATGTTACCATTGTTTTTAATGATTTTTATTTAAAAACTGAAAAATTCATAACAAACCGAAAATTCCATAACAATTTATTTAGACTCCTTTAAAGAACCTTTAGAGATTTTGTAACTTTGTCTTTATTTACTGATTGAAAAGTTGATTTAATAATATGTTGCACTATAGGCTTGAAATTAAGATAAAAAATTACTGCACATCAATGTTTTACCCTACCTGTATGCTACATAGTTTGTTTTCACAATTGTTCAACGTGTTCTAAATCAGAAATACTTTTTAATTCTAATATAATTGAAACTTACAACACGATTTGTTTTGTAACTGAAGAAGCAGATATACAATATACTCCTAAAAAAAATATTTTTTATAAAATGTACATTCAAATATAGAAAAATAGTTAATTTTAATTCTAAGCTTTCGTATATAAATTGCTTTGTGTATAAAGAACATTAAATAAATACGTTTTCTACTTTTATATAAACTCTGTTGCAATATGTTTTGAGCTGTGTAACACTCCTGTCAATTCTAAAAATCTACTTACAGAGTATATTATCTTTTAAATTACTAACTAATATTAATAAAATGAAACAAAAAAGCACCATTATTAATGTCCACATTTGGGCAAATCTTTTTCAAGCGGTTTAGCACGTCATTTGCTTTAGAAAAATTCGCCAAGGGTTGAAATGCAAACTGAAAGAAAAAAAAAGTTCTTGGTTTTATTTCTTGTGTAAAGTGAAATAATGCTTACTTTGTTGTTCAATTTTTTTTATATAACGTTTTTTCACAAATAAAAAAAGCATACTATAAAAAATGTATAATTAAAAATATAAAAAGAAGGTGTGAGGGAACAAAAAAATGAATACATAATTTAGTTTTAAAATTAACTTTTCACGTAAAACGGCAAGCTATTTTAATTAGCATAAACTTGTCTAGACAAAACACTTTTCTATTTAATTTCCACAAAGAATATTTAATTCTTGTTAAACTTTAATTATAGAAAAGTCAATTTTAAATAACAGCAAACAATCTATTATGAAAAATAGCAATAAAATATTTGCAAATAGAACCACGTGTTAACTTCCACAAATAAAAAAAAAATTTATTGCAACACGTGACATGCAGTCGATGAAAGTAAATATGGAAAATAAAAAAAATAGCTTTTACAATAACAAAATGCTTTATATGGAATAGAAAAAATAAAACAAAAAAATAAAAAATGCTGTAACAAAATTTTCAAAATGAACTCATTAAAAAAAAAATTTCAATCAAAACTCAATACGAATATTCCATAGTTTTTTATGTAACTTTTATTCACAAATAAACAAAGCATAATGTAAAATATGCATAGTTTAAAATAAAAAAAAAAGGTGTGAGGAAACATAAAGAATCACTTATTATCTCGATTTAAATAGATGGTTTTTATAACTCTTTGACAAGCACTTAAGGTATAAGACCCCTCAAAATTCCTAAAAAGTTCAAAAAAAAAATAATTTGTGTATTTCTTACACGAAATTTATCGCTGAATACAAATTTGAAAACATTTTTTAAAAATAAGGCTTAGTTCTTGAGATATAAAAGGTTTCCTTCAACTGGGTAAATTTGATCTGCTTAGCAACACGTATAGCAACAGGTTTTTTATAAGAATTGCCAGCTATTTAGTTATTTTTGTGTTATTTAATAAACTTTTTCAATAATGGGTAAATTATGCAGAGTTAAACAAAGTACTCAATGTAAAAAATCCAGAAGATTTCATGGAAATAGGTATACCAAAAATTTGGCAAACAATTCAACTTTATTAGTAGCTCCTGTTAATAACAATGTTACCTGTTCTGAAAATGACCTTATTTTCAATAATAGTTCATTAGATTTATCCATATCCTCGAAAAAAGTTGATAACATATAAGTGTACTTGAAAATAAAATTTTTAAAAACGTTGCAATATTGTATAAAGCTAAACAGTTCTTAAACCAATCTTGTCTTAAATACATATACTATTTATTTATACATTGTTACCTAAACTATGCTAACATTGCTTGGTGCAGCACCAATGTTACAAAACTAAGTAAACTTCTCCGGAAACAAAAACATGTCATTAGGATTATTGCAAATGAAAATCGCCTCTCTAATACAAAATTACTTTTTAGCAAACTTAATATTTTAAATGATTTTAAATTAAATATCTAACAAATTCTTATATTTATGTTTATACTTAATAAAAAAAAATGGCACTACTTTTACTCAACTCTTTATTTAAAAAAAATCATATATACAGCACAAGATTTTCAAATAATAACTATACTCAATCCAAAACATATTATTCTGCCACCAAATACTCAATTACAAATCGTGGTCCTAAATTATGGAATACACTTTTAAATAATGATCTTAAAACACTTTCTTCACTTAATCGATTTAAAACTAAACTAAATCAAAATCTTTAACTAAACGACAATGACCTAAATTTCTTCTAAAGCATTTAAATGAGCGTACTATTATTAATAATTTTCAGCAAAACACTTATTTTTAACAATTTAATTTTAGTAATTGTTTATTACTAAGATTATTTAATCAGAAACATAAATATAATGAATAATTTTTAACTAATAGTTTTTTTTTTGATCATTTATAATAATAATTTTTTATTACTTTTTTTTTATTTATTTTTTTTATTTTGTCTTTATTGTTTGTTTTTTTCTTCTTATTTGCTGGCCTTTTTTTTTGGTTTGTTATTTTATTCCCTATTTAAAATATATTTTTAGCAAACTTTCGCTATTTAAAACTTGAAAGGTTTGTAACTTACATTATTAAAGTTTTTATAAGCATTTTAACTTACGGTGTATTTATTACGGGGTTTAGTGATAAGACAACTACAGTCTCCTTTTTGCCCCGTTCATATTTTATTTTTATTCATGTTCTTTAGTTTTGTAATTACTCATAGCGACGAATTACATATAAAAATTTACATATATATATATATATATATATATATATATATATATATATATATATATATATATATATATATATATATATATATATATATATATATTGATATATATTGATATATATATATATATATATATATATATATATATATATATATATATATATATATATATATATATATATATATATATATATATATATATATATATATATATATATTTATATAAATACATATATATATATATATATATATATATATATATATATATATATATATATATATATATATATATATATATATATATATATATATTTATATAAATACATATATATATATATATATATATATATATATATATATATATATATATATATATATATATATATATATATATATATATATATATATATATATTTATATATATATATATATATATATATATATATATATATATATATGGAAAAAATTTAAGACCAAAAAAAATAACATATATATTTCTTTCTTAACTACATTCGAAATGGTTTCCTAGCATCTTTTATTGAATACGTAGTATAATTATTTAATAGTGGTATATACATTTAGCTACTTTTTTCTTTTATTTCTTATTTACTTTTTTTTCTCTGGTTTTTGGCGAAGTTGGAACCCATGGCAAGTTTAGATCGAAATGGTGAAGTTGTATTTTTATTGTTGGTTTTTGGCAAATAAGGTTTATAATATTTTTTAAAAATAAATTTCTACCATAGTTAGAAAACCTAATTATAAATTCGTACTACC
Organism: Hydra vulgaris; assembly: GCF_022113875.1. Taxonomy (NCBI): domain Eukaryota; kingdom Metazoa; phylum Cnidaria; class Hydrozoa; order Anthoathecata; family Hydridae; genus Hydra; species Hydra vulgaris. Next base: position 11,902,653 of record NC_061156.1, on the reverse strand, counting down.
AACATCAATTTAGTTAAACGTATTTTAGATAAAACAAAGAAGGCGGTTAGTTTAAGTACCTTTAATGACTCCATTAAAACTCTGACTGATTTTTGTGACACTCTGTTTGACAAACTTTTTAAGATTTAAAATTCAAATGAAGAAATACTTAATTAAATTAAAGAAAAAAAAGATCTTAAAGAAGAGGAAGGTAGAAGTACTGACTTATTTTATATCAATCAATGCTATTTGCAATGACTAAGTTTATTGACAAATTTGATTGTAGTTCAAAGTGTGTTTTAAATAGCCCCTACAAAGGTAATATAATGAAGAAAATTCTATCTTTAAAGCTAAAACCATTTAATCGTAACCCTGAACATTGACAAAGTTCATGTAAATTTTAAGTCTGCAATAGATAATAATGAAGACTAAAGTCCAGTTCAGAAACTAACTATAGAATTATAGAAGGGCAAGCGTATTTTACTATAGCAGCGCTTGCACTCACAAGTGATAATTGTAAATTGCATTAATTTTGTTAAAAGAAATATTTGATAATAAAAAATTAAATATATTTTGAAATATGAGAACATTATTGTGGATTAAACGAATTATTAATTTTAAAAGTAAATTGTCTCCTGGTAGAATTTAAATCACAAAATTCTAATAAAAAAACTTGAAAACTATGGAGTGAAAAATAAAAACTTCCTTTGGTTCAAAGGATATCTAACAAACCAGAGGCAATTTTTATATTATGATTAAAATAACACAATTCCATATTCCATAACTTGCGGGGTTCCTCAGGGCTCCATTTTAGGACCACTCTTATTTCTATTGTACATAAATGACTTATACCTAGCAACAAATCTTTTAGACCTAATTTTGTTTGCTGATGATTCCAATCTTTTTTATTCTCACAGAGACATTAAAACACTTTTAAATAGTTAATGAACAGTTATGTAAAGTTAATGAATGGTTGGTAAGTAACAAACTTTCATTAAATGTGGATAAAACAAAATATATACTCTTCCATAAAGGAAATAAATCAGAAAACATAACTATAAAATTACCAAATCTTATAATTAACAATACTTATATTAGAAGAGAAACAAACGTAAACTTTTTAGGAGTAAAACTGGATGAAAATTTACTGTGGTATTCTCATTTAAATAGTATTGAAACAACACTCTCAAAAAATATCGCAATGATTTATAAGGCTAAACCTTTTCTAAATGTAGCATCCCTGAAAAAATTGTATTTTGCCTTTATTCACAGCTATTTGTCTTACTGTAATATTGTGTGGGCTAGTACTGGCTATACAAAACTTAAGAAAATCTACAACAAACAAAAACATGCATGCAGAATAGTGTTTGGAGCCTGCAGAAATACTCCTTGCGAACCACTTTTACGCGCACTCGGTGCTTTAAATGTGTATAAACTCAATTTACACCAAGTTTTATTGTTTATGCTTAAAACAAAAATGGGATTGTCCCCAATAATTTTTCAAACCTATTTTAATAAAATTAATCATAAAACAAAAAACAAGACTACATTAGAACAATTTAAAAATGAATCAAAACAATTATTACTATTCAGGGATCTTAATTTATCTGACATCATATGTTTCTTTTAAAATTTAATCAAATAAAAACAAATTTATTTATATCAATCAAATTTAAGTAATGATGTTAAAAATTCATTATGTGATAATGTTAATTATGAAATTTTATTCTTATCAAAACTTTTTTTTTAAATAATTTTAAAACATTTTAGCGGTTGCTAGCATTTCGACAATTCTTATTTGCTATTTTGAATTTCTTAATTTTCTCAGTTACTTTCTGTTTTAATTCTTACCTATATTTTATATATTTATATTATATACATTTGTATGTTACGGTTATGTAGAGTTTTTTTTTATATAGAGTTTTTTTTTTTTTTTTTTTTTTTTATATGTGGGGCTCGGCGATAAGGCAAAATGTGCCTTCTTCTTGCTCCTGCCATTAGTTTTGATATATGTATATGCAATGTAAACATTCTTTAACGGCGAAATAAATTACACTTAAAAAAAAAAAAAAATTTGTAATAATATAGAAATTCAAGTAGTAAATTTTGAATATTTGGAATTGATTACAAATAATATGGACATCTTTTTATACCTGTAATTATGCGGAAAAATTTAGAAGAACATAGTTTAACTGTCTCAAGAGAATTCTCTGATGCTAGTAACTGCTGGGATATATTGATAAGTTGTATTGAACTGAAACTCAAGTTTTCAAATGAAGCCCGCTTAGTAAAAAAGAATCTCAGCACTTTACTGCAGAAATATTATATTCGAGTGGAGAAATGAAAACACGAAATAAGTTGAATAATTTTAACGGCTAATTATAGTACATTTTTTTCAATAGAAATCACAAACCCCAAGAATGCAAAATGGTTATAAGTTTAGATGAAAGAATAAAAATTTTAAAACAGATAAGAAGATGTTTTAAATGTTTAAAAATAGGACATATTACTAAAAGTTGTAATACTAAAATGAAAAGTTTTACTTGCTCAAATTTGCTTCATGCATCAATGTATACACGTGAATCATATAAAATGGATATTCAAGAAAGTTCATCATTTTTAGTAACTGGCTCGTTATTAAAGTTAGAAAGTTCAATTTTATTGCAAACAGCAAAAGCCATTGTGATTTTAATTAAATATAGTTATCCAACACGTCTTTTATTTAATAATTGTTCACAATTTAGTTACATCACATAATTGTTGCAAAGTAAACTCATTTTCAAAAAATTTAGACACAAAGAGAATCATTATTAATACATTTGGAAATCAGAGTGAAACTAAAGATTTAGAAAGGGCTCAATAAACTGTTAAAGGGACTAATGGTGGTTTTGTTGTAAGTTCTTGTTTTGTCGAAAACAAGAATTTACAACTTGCTTGTTCTTAATTTTGATGATAAATTTTTAGTATATATAATTTATATACATTTATATATACAGTTTTAATATTAAAATATTTACAATATTAACTCGTAAGTCCATGCCGTAATATTACGCAAACTAAAAGTGGTTTCTAAATGTCCATGCCTTAATATTACGGTTTTGTGCATCTCTTTATATTTCCTTCTTGTTCATCAGTAGATATACGTCTAATTGTCACAAAAGTTATTGCTAGATTATTACAGAGCTTTTGTTTCAATAATTGTCTTTTAAACTTGTGTAAATGCGATGAACAAAGTACACTGTTTGATTTCATTAATATCACGTCAATTCATCTAACATGTGATAGTTATGGTGGCGCAAGCTTTAGTATTTTTTTCCACAATTCAATTAGTTTTTTAGAAGATGATGCTCTTTTCAAAGGTCAAAACGTCAAACTCTTCGAAAAATTAGTGTTTATCTTCTATCTCACACGGCTAACTCTATGTTGCGTGTTAAAGAACAAGACTGCTTTGTATGTTATTTTGAAAAAAATCTGTTTGCTATAATAATATAAAAAACCAGATCGCTTGATCGTATTTTTTTAAGTTGTTTAACGTTTGTTATAACGTATGTAATTAAACAAATATTACAGAAATAAGGTTGTATTTTATAAATGTTTCTAATTTATATAGTTTCCTTAATTTATATATATTAAATTACATTTATGTCTTATTTATTATGTGTTTATATGTGTATAGGGTATATAGGTTTGTATTTTGTAAGTACGTATCTTTTATATATAAAGTGTTTCTATGTTTGTGATGTGTTATAATATTACGTGTTTTATAGTTTGTTAGTGATTATTATGTTGATTTAGTGGTTGTAAGTTGTTGTAAATCGGTTTAGCTTACAGCAATAATGTTGAACTCGCTAGCCAAATGGTGTACTTTGCTATAATGTGACTTAGCTTTGTTGAGAGCGAGAAATTTGACCGTTTCAATGAAGTGGTGTACTTTTAACTGGGGCTACTTTACTGCGTTTTTAATGGTTATTTTACCGCAGTTAAATTTAGTCATGATAAAAAATTTGCTAAATTAGTTAAATTTATTTTTTTAATTTTTAATACGCTGTCAAAACTGGTT
>NC_061156.1:11806114-11893614 GCF_022113875.1 Hydra vulgaris | reverse complement strand
TTTAGACAACTTTATGGACGAAATGAGGGGAATAGGTAAAACAATTATTTAGATATGTATATATTTATATGTTAACATTATTTTATCGATTATTATATATTTATTTAAGTATATATTTGTCTTTAGTGTCAAGTGGAAGTATAGCTGGTAGGACTGTGTTTTATATTTTATATATTTTGTATGGAGAAATATATGCAATAGGTGAAAAAATTAATTAATAAATATGACACTTTTGAACTGGTTGCATTATTGCCCTATATATTTATTAAAATACAAAATATTGCATGTTTAACCCTTATTAACTTGCTGTTTTTTTTTGTTTTTTTTTAGCATCTTCTGTTTTGAATGAAAATGGTGAGGTTATGCTAATTTTTTTTTTTTTAATAATTGCAAATGTATAATTTTTATTATACTCTTCTATTTGTAACTTTAGATTCTTTATCATTTGAACAATACCAAAATTATCGCTCCCAACACCCGGGACCTCTCTCAGAGAGGTCCTTCAATAAATGGAAACGTAATGGCGGTATGGACGAGCCCTCCTTTAAATGGAGGGCTCATCCATACCGGGGTGTTGGGAGACACCGAAGAAAAAACAGCAACCAAAAGGTTGTAAATGTCTTTTATCAGTAGAGATATTTATGACTTTTTAGTTGCTGCTTTTTCTTCGGTTTTTTTTTTTTTTTTTAATTTTGTAATTTTTTGTTTCGGTGTTTTTTTTTATTACAATTTTGTAATTTTTTTTTTTAAATATATTACGTTGTATATTTGATTTGTTTTAATCTTTTTTAATAAAATTTTTAATTGTTTTCTCACCAATTAAACCTGACTTCAAATTTAAAGCCCTCTTAAATACCCCTCCCTAAATTCTAAAGTCAAAAGTTGAATTGATTCATTATCCAATTATCATAATATAATGATGCTGCATTCTTTTGTTAAAAACAATTATTTGGTACTGCTTTTAAAATTTAAAAAAACCCAAGGCATATATTTAGCTATATAAATACTATATTATTTATCTCAATTCTATTCTTTATCTTTTATGTTTATAGTTTGGCTCCTTAAAGCATTTTATGTTTTGCTCTTTTTATTATGAATTTTTTAAATCCGTTGTGATGTCTTTTAAATTAAACTAAAGTTTACTAAAAGCCAACATAAAAATTACGTTTTTGAACAACACCAAAAAGAACAGCTGCATCCCTACAGCAACTGCTGTAGTATCACGATAGGTTACCAAAAGCAGGTATACTGTTTTCCAATTGTTGTTTTTTTTTTCATAATTTTTCATAATATGAAATATTCATAATACTATAGTACGATTGTTTATATCTCATTCATTTTTTTTTCTTTATCTTTAAGTGTTAATAATTTCATTCTTTGAATGATTTTAGTGAAACAAGTCGGCTTTTCATTAAAGATATTGGTTTTAAAATTGAATATCATTGGCAAAATGCTTACAAAATTAGGTAGTTTTTAAAAATCTGTTTTCTATTTAATACACTTTTTTTTAAATATACTTTTTTAATATACTTTTCTATAACAATTCTACTAATATGGAATCACGTAGCTTTTTAAATATGTTTAATTGTCGTCCCTATTGGTAATAAATATTTTAAATTATTTGATATGGTTTTCTTTACAATAGGCTATGCTTGGCTCCTTGGTGCTGTAAATGGTGGCTTCAACTTTGTTTTTTTTAAGAAAAATGTGTTTTATATATGCTTCTGTTTTAAAATTTTTTTGTTACATGTTTAAATATATATCATGTAAATAAATTTCTTTTAAATATAAGTAAACTTGATACTTGCTTTTTTACGGATTTTCAAAAAGTGAACAAAAGTTTAAATATATTTTTTAACTGTCTTTTATGATTTTATCAATTTTATTAAAGCTGAATAATTACTCCAAAAATATTGAGTAAAATCCAATTGCTTTTAATATTAACCTGAACTATACAAAAATTAATGAAATAAAACTAATAATCTAACGCCAAGTTGAGGCAAAATGTATTTTATAAAATTAGTATAAATATGGATTGGATGTATGCTGAAATAAATATGTTGATACACGTTAGCTATTATAGTAAATCCATATATTCCTTTGTTTTTTTATAAACAAGTTTCTGCTGGATTACTAATTAAAAAAAAGGTTGGTTTAAATAATAATCTTTATCATAATATATAGGATCCGTATGCAGAATAAGCCCTTTTCGGAATTGCGATATATTTTTCAACTCATAGTTTTTCCGGATATCCAACTTCTATGCCTACAAGTTTGGGTGTAATATTTTAGAGGTTTTAAAAATATTTAAAAAATATATTAATAACATTTAAAAGGTTTAGGTGCGATAGTGACATATTTTGAAGCTCTTCACTCAGTAAAATGAAAAGTTTAAAAAACAAAGAAACGACTCAGCTTAAAGCAAAATTGAGAGTAGAATATATTCCCAATATTTACAAAAACAATTTTACGGAATTTGAAAATTTGACATCGATTTAATGTGCATATAATTTTAGTCATTTTATGGTTAACTTTATCTTTAATGAAGCTAAGAGTTCTCTTAAACTAAGAAGCCAAGAAAAATAAAAGTGAGCTCAACTAAAAAAATGTATAAATAAATTTATATTTCATTATAGAAAGTAAATAAAGATCAAATTGTTAGTAATGATTTATTTACTACTAACCCGTATTACGGGTTGCTTACTGTATAAATTAATTTATATTTTATTAGAGAAAGTAAATAAATATCAAATTGTTAGTAATGATTTAAATACTACTAACCCGTATTACGGGTTGCTTACAGCTAGTTATTAATATTATTGATCTATTTTGTAAACACTTACAATATATTGATCACTCTCAATCAAACAAGAGACTTTTGTATGCTAATTTAGTACAGTAAAACAACAATATATATATATATATATATATATATATATATATATATATATATATATATATATATATATATATATATATATATATATATATATATATATATATATATATATATATATATATATATATATATAGATATACATATATATAATATATATATATATATATATATATATATATATATATATATATATATATATATATATTTTGTTAGATCGACTTAAAGTGGCCTTTTCATTGGTAAAAACTTAACTTAAAGCGGACTTTTACTTAAAGTGGACTTTTTTGAGTCCACTTTACGTTTTTGATTAGTTTTTAGACTAAGTTAAAGCTGTTGAAAAGTTAAGAGCAAGTTTTTCTAATCGGACTATTGCTTCTATAAAGGTTTGCGGATAGGAAGTTTTGTTTTAAAAGCATAATTTTGAGTTTAAGTGTTTGTTATTTTTACCATGTATATTTCGTCACTGTACAAAAAAACACTTAAAGTGGATCTACATTTTGAGACTAGGTTTTGTGTATAAATCTTTACAATATTTAATCGAGTTTTTTAGTTCTATAAGACATCATACACCTTATACTAACCAAACTTAAATGAAATGTTAAATCTTTCTTTCTACAGATATAACATAAAAAATGCAATTAATGAGGTCGCTAACGCATACATTTTGTTCAAAAAAAAAATTTAATATAAGTTAAATTAAAAGAATTTATTAACCAAGGTAAAGTTAAATTTGTTTATCTGTAAGAAAGCAATAAAATAATTTGTAAAACTAAATTTAAAGCAACTCTTACACATTATTTTTACACTTAATTTAAAGTCCATTTAAAGCAAACTTTTCAACATGTTTTGTATAAATCCATTTAAAGCGAAATTTCAAACATATTTTAAATAAGTCCACTTTAAGCGAAGTTTTAAATGTTTTAAATAAGCTCACTTTAATTTAAGTTTTAAACAAATTAAGTAAGTCCATTCCAAGCGAGATTTTAAGCGTTTCAATGTAAATAAATCCAGTTTTAAATGTTTTTAATAAGCTCACTTTAAGCAACATTTTAAACAATTTAAGTAAGTCCATTTTAAGTGACGTTTTAAACGTAAATAAGTCCACTTTAAACGGACTTTTAAACGTTTCAAAATAACACTTTAAACAAAGTTTAAGCATGTTTCAGAAAGCCGATTAAGTAAAAGCGTTGAAAATAAATTATATTTATCAACATAACCAAAAAAATATATGCTAATAATCTTTATTTATCATATAACTAATGCTACAAGAACAATCTATATATTATTTTCAATTCTATTTTTATAACTTAATTACTACGGTTTTAAATATTTGAGTTCAAACTTAAAAAAAACGGGCGGTGTACAGGTATCGTTGACGTCAAAAAACGCTTTAATTTTGTTTAAATTTTAAAAAATTTAACTCCAGACTCCTTAAAATCCTATGTCTTTTTTTATATAAAGTCATGGTATTGCACCGTAATAGTAATAATAATAATAGCAATAACAATAGCAATAATAATATATTATATATATAATAGATATAATAAGATAAAAAAATAATTATAATACAAATTATAGTAATAAAAAAGTATGCTTACAATAATTGCAATAAAAAAAACAATAATAATAACTAATATTATGATGGTAGTTATCACCATAAATGTTTTTTTTTAATTTTTTTTTCCTTAGATTTAGGTTTAAAAAAGTATTTTACCAATTAAAAAAAAATTATTAAGAAAAATTAGCGAAACTTGAAGATATTAACAATATAAAACAGGTTTGTATATACGTGATCTTATGGATTTCGATTTAGATGACAGCCCATACGTTAATATATTGCAAATTTTGAATGCCACAAAGCGTTTTTGCAAACTTAAAAATGATGCCAATGCAGTTTTTTTTCTCATTCATTTCAAATTTTGCTACGTAATTCGATTTTTTAAAAGTATAAACGTCGTTTTGTCAGATACTGGGATTGGCATGAAATAAAATCATGAAACATAACAATTAGTAAAAATGCTTATCTTATTTATACAATATTTCACCAATAAAATATTGCTTTAAATTAAAGCGAAACACATGCTCTACAAACAGGAGTGCTTTTAAATTATTACGAGAGAGGGGTTATTTTTCAAAAGTTACAAAATGTCGAAGAAAAATGTCTTCAAAAATCCAGTTCTACAAACAAGGTTTGTAGAACAGGATTTTTTCAGCTGGGTATATTTTTATAATTAATGTTTATGAGTTAAATTTGATTTTCCTTGTGTATATGTGGAGAAACATTCCCCCCAAGCCGTTAAAAACTGTAATTCAAAATTTATGAAAACTCAAAGTTAAAAATAAAAAAATAATAGTTTTGGATAAAATAAAAAAGCTCTTATAGGTAAATAAAATTAGCTGAGTTCAATCGCACACACGTTTGAATAGGACTGCAGAATCCTCTCTGCTTACTTTACAATTTTGAATAAAAATTTTACTTTTTTTAAACGAAAGCTAAATGAAAGGTAAATAACGTTTGAACTCACTGTTCACGTTAATTAATTGAAAAATTTATTTGGTGCGGATTTTCTCATTGAATTTAAAATAAGGTTTTAGAAACATCAGTATTTTCAGATTTTGAATTATTTTCGAAATTTAACTTGTTAATAAATACATAATTTAATTAAATAAATAATATAATTTAAACAAACAAACAAAAATTTAAATTTTTGTTTCCTTATTTTAATTTTTTAAATAATTTGGTTAAGATTTCTCAACATCTATAACAGAGCGCATATTTTCTGCTGGTGTAAATATACTGTCCTACCAGGTGAAAACATGCCTTGCTCTTTTCTTATAATTTTGCTATTAAACATAATGTTTTATTATCAGAATAATCTAATAATTTCTTCTCTCATCAAATAACTTTGTTAACTGATCTTCAATTAGGGAGGACCGGGGCTAGTTGGCCGCATGGGTAAGAGCCTTTTATCATAAAGCAAAAAAATTACACAGAACTTTCCTAATTCACCATTTTATCATTCACTGTAGTATTGTCAGGATTCGTGCATGCGCATGGGAGATGTTGAGATTTTGTGTTTCTCGGACAAAAACGTAACTTATGGAACATCGGTTTCATTTTACTTTACAAAAAAAAATAATCAGTCAAATGAAAAAAAAAATATTGTAAAAGTTCCAGTCACAATTGGTTTACTAGTTAATATTAAAAAACTTTTTATTAATTTTGGACTTAATAGTACATTAATAATCATTTTTATAGTTTGCGCCAACTTACCCAGTGGTGGTACCCAGTTGGCGCAACTTTTTCTTTTTTTTTTGAGGGCTTGGTAAGGCCTTAAGAATTTTTTTTTTAATGCAGTAGAGTAACAGAGAGTTTTCCGTTTTTGTTTAGAAATTTTAAAAACTTGGAAAAATCTTTAATACTTTTTTTATCCCTTTATTTTCTAAACTGAGAACTAATTTATTGCTCAATAGTGTAAATGAAAATAATCTAAATATTCTTATTTTATGAATGAAATAACACTGCGTTGCAAAGTTGTTTAGTAAGTTTTAATAAATATGTTAATGCATTGTTTTATTGGGTATTTATTTTTAAAATATTGTTTACTACCTTTTTTTAAATTTTATTTTTGTAACTACAACAAAAATTTTATTTGTCAGTTTTATATCTTAGAGATAACCATTTTATGAATAACATTGCATAAGTTTATAACGGTATTAAAAAACTTTATACCTTTTTGAGATCTATTTGAAAACAAAAGCATATTATTAGTGACATGATCTAATGATATAGTTTTTTAAATATTTATATGTACAAGTTTATCATAAGTTATATTGACAGTAAATTTAAGTCGTACTGTCGGGACCAGCTAAAGTATGAGTAGTAAAAAAGCCGACAGATTATAATTTTTATTATTTTTCATTGCTAAACGGAATCATTCTCGCATAGTAGCGTTGATTACAAAGAACCAAATATAAAGTGTATTTGCAGTAGTAATAAGTTTTACGAACTTCGGGTTTACTCATTAAATATAATTGTAAATATAATTGATTTTTAAAACGAAACTTGATATATTTAGAGTAAATAACCAGGTTTTTTTTTAAAAAGCAATTTAGCGCTAGAGATTTCACAAGATTTTATTCCAACATTAATATTGACCCGGTGCTGGGTACCCGGAATCGGGAACTCAGCATCTGCAAACTGGTTCCGGTACATCTTTATTTTGCACTATTTTCTTTTGTATCTGCTTCATAAACATAGTGATTTTTCTTGAAACAAACAAAAAAATTCTCTTAGATGATTAATAAGTTCTTATATATAAGAAATTTATTGAATCATTTAATAATCTTTTTGGTGAGTTTAAGATTTCCGCAAATGTTTTTGTAAAAAAAATAAATTTATTTATACTGATACTAATTGAATATGAGATGTTTTGAATAAGATAAAGTATTTTAATTAACACTTTACATAGAAAAGAAGTAGTAATTCACAAATAAAACGCTATAATCTAAACTAGATAAAGGAAACAAATAAATAAAATTTATATTGCATAATAAAAGTAAAGTTCTAGAAATATTATTTAATGACACTCGAATATCAGATTAATAAAGTATATTAAATATGGACAAAATAATTAAGGAGCCATCCATAAAAGACGTCATCCAAATAGGGGGGGGGGGGGGAGGTCGAGTTAAAAAGGACAAGGGGAGGGGGAGGTTGTCAGAAAAGGACGTCACTTTATAGATTTTTTATTTTAGTTTAATTAACATGGAAAACTACGTAAACATGTGTTTTTAAGAAGATAATGTATGAGAATATTTTTAATTTTATTTTTCAAAGGTGTAGCAGCAGATTCAAACATCATTGCGAGATGAGATAAATTTTTTTGGAGTTAAAAATAGGGGGGGGGGTTCTGCATTTTATGACGTCTTTTTCAAGGGGTATAGGGAAAAAGGACAACCGGTGACAAAGGGGGGGAGGGGGTCAAAAATTTGCTGAAAAAATGGTGACGTCCTTTATGGATGGCCCCTAATACATATCTATTGCATATTTAAATTATTACACAAATAAAAAAATTTATAACATAGCTGTTTTGTGAATCTGATAATATTAATACGCTAATTTAATAATATTAATAGTCGAATTACGTCATTTTCTAGGCTTTTCTATTTTAAAGTAGTTTCTAGGCTTTTCTATACGCGGGTTTTTTTTAATTTTATTTACTAACAACCCATATTACGGGTTGCTTACTGCTAGTGTTAAAAAAGACTATAAAAAGTTGTTTTAAAAAATATGAATTTTACGTATTTCAACATGAGTTTTTTTAATTTTTTAATTATTAAGTAATTTGCATAAAGTTAAAAAATTAAACTTGAGTCATAACATGAAATAAATAACAAAAGGTATAGAAGTTTGTTAATCAAAATAAAACGCAAAACGTCTCCTTTTTTTAGATACCTCTGCATTTAAATGGTTCTCAAAAAAAAAAAAAAAAATGTTGCGTCATGGTTTTAAAAGTCAGAGATAACATAAAACTTCATACTTATCTCAGAAGTTAACTTTGCTTTTTAGGTTTTATGTAATGTTTCTATATAAAAATTTTACTAAAATCCATTTGTTTTAAAAATTATTTAAAACTTTATTCTTTGAGTATTTTAGGTCTGCTTTTTATAACTTGACTGTTACCTAAAATAAATAATATTGAATAAATACTTATATTTATTCAATATTATTCTATACTCATATATATTTTTTAAAAAACTTTATCACTTATCCCATTAGATTTTAAAATCCCTTTTACAAAAAATAACAAATGTAGGAAGCCAAAATATAAAAATAAATCAATAAAAGTTAAAAGAAAAAGTAATTAAAAATAAAATCGAAATTTACTATTAAAAAAGTTTCTGTGGTGGCTTTTTTCTCCATTTACAAGTTTATTTTATAAAAAAATAAATAAAATTTTTTACAAAACATCCAAAGATTTATAGGGTGAGTGAGGCATCGTGAAACATGAGGCACCATGATGCAATGTAGTTGTAAAGCCATCTAAAGAGTGGTGACAACCACTTTCATATGGTACAACAGTTACTACTGGGGCTATGTTTGACTAAAAAGTTGTATTATTTGATATCATTAAGCCTGCAATGGATAGAACTTGGTTTTTATAATTTAATGGCAATGTAATTTATTACTTTTTAAAGTTGCTAATTTTTAATACATGTTATTCAATGCATCAATCGTCACGTAACTTCATATCATAAACTATAATCCATAGGATCTAACTTCATTTAATAAAACTAATAAAAAAATAAGTTGAAGCGATTGTTTTGTATAAGTAAGTATGGGGTAACCTAATATAGCATTAGTAGGGGCCTTTAAACTGTAGAACAGTACTCTGTTGTGTCATAGACAATTCAAAAAATTATTTATTCTAAAATTTACAGTCAATGTTTAAGAAGCTTATTTAAATATAACACTTAGAGATAAAATTATGATACGTATTATATGATATGCCTCAATAAAAAATAGCTTAGTCATAAGCTATTTTTTATTGAGGCATAAGAATGACATTTAAAACAATATATTGAGGCATAAGAATGACATTTAAAACAATATATTATCTGGAATTCTAAAATGTGGTTTGAACCATCGGATGCATTATTTGGGTTTTAATTAATAACTTGTTTTTCTTTCAAGTAAAAATTTGTGTTTTCTTTGAGTTTTATACTTTTTATTTACTTTTTAAATGATGCTTATAAATGATGCTTACTTATAAAACCTTATGGGCTTATGAGTACTGTAAGTACTCGACACAAGTTTCTACTTTTACTTTAAATAGTCTCACAAGTTTAACCTGTTATATTTTGGTAGTTATTAATTAAATTATTAAATTTAATTTTCTGAGTTTTATTCTAGAAATAAAACAAGTTGGCTAAAATAAAAAACTCTATCCTCTTTATTATAGCTTTTAAGGATACTTTACTTGATTTTTTTTTTAATGTGTAATTATTTTTTTATGTTATTTTGAGTTAATTGAGTTGTTACGTTAAAAAATAACGCAGTTTTTGGGATAAGACTTTTTTTAATGAATTATTTATTAGAAGGAAAGACTAAATTATTATAACATGCAAAAACAAATATAAATATAATATTTCGACTGTAAAAAAAACAATGCAATGTTAACATGCCCAACTTATGCAACCTTTTCCCCTAATTGTTTTACGCAACAACAACAACAACAACAACAACAACAACAACAACAACAACAACAACAACAACAACAACAACAACAACAAAACAGTTTGTTATTCAATTTTATTTAGTCAAATCTCAAAATAATATTATAATTATTTTTTAAAAATACAAAATTTTTAAAAAATAAATTGCAGAAAGATATTATTACTTTTGTTAAAATATTAGAATTTTTACTATGTTTTGCCTTTATTCAAAAAGTAATTAAAGCTAGTGCAATTTTAGGACTCTAAACTGGGTAAGTCAATAAAAACACTGGGTAATTTGAGCATCCTTATTTTACACAAAAATAGTACGTTTAAACGTAGTCAAAACTAAATGTTTCTATGCATTTTTTTCAAACACAAGCGCTACGAATTTCTGGCTAACATATTTTGCTTTATGAAAAATTAAATTTTTATTTAATTTTTATTAAATTTTAGCACAGAAGTTTTTCGCCATGGATTTATAAAGCGTGATAATAATAAAATATTTTAACAAAGAAAAAATTAAATAGCGTTTTCATTAGATGATAGCCGCTAATTTTACTAATTTCTGTTATCATCACAGAAATTCGTTTCAAAAAAGAAAAAGTAATTTTAACTTCACTGCTTACATCTTTTGCAATGCAGTGTTTACAAATATATCGAGTTTATAGTAAGTTATTAAATTATTATTTACCAACTCTTTTCCCCAAAAGGGTGACAAATTCTTGTTAACAGTTCTTGTTAACAGTTAACTAGTATTTGTAATATCTTACAAATAATATTATTTATCAAATTACAAATATTATTAATTATATTATTAAAAAATCATTAATAAGAACTTGCAAGATAATAAAACAGAAGTCAAGTTCTTGTTAACAGTTAACTAGTATTTTTAAGATAATGAATATATTAAACAAACTGATTTTTCAATTGAAAAGAGCTTTTTGGAGTAAACATTAACTGTTTTCTCCGGTTTTAAACAACGCAAGCCAGAACATTTTTGACCGAATTTGAATACCTGACAGGCTTTTCGTCAATGGAAACATAAATTTTTTTAAATAACTGCAATTTCAAGTAACTTGCGGATGTTTGGGTGCGTATGTAAAAAACTCTAACTACAGGGAATATAAATCGCTTCAAATACGCTTTCAGTCAAAGGAATCTTTTAACCTTTGGATCGTCCATAAATTACGTAACGCGAAATTTAACTAATAAGCAAAAGAAAAAGTGTTAAAGGTTTTCCCGTCTTTAATTAAACCATGTATAAACAACCCTTCAAGTCCAGCGAAAGCCGCCGCTCAAAAGAGCAAAATATTCTTCTACTTATATTTTTATAATATGCATTGCGTAAGTTATGGACGATCCCTTTATTTAAAGAAAACAATTCTGAAAAAACGAGAATAATCTTTCCTTACCATAAAAACATAATGTTAGTTTTTACCAAAAAATAAAATTATAGAAAAGCTTGTTGCAAATTTATCGTAAAGTTGGATGCAGTTGTGGAATATCATAAATAGCTAAATAAAGGAAGGTTTAAATTTTTTTTTTTTTAATTTACACCTACCTTTATTTGAGAAAAGTGAGATTCCTTCTCAGTAGGCACGAGACGTAAAAAGAAAACATTTAAACGTCTTTTGGATGTTTTGGACGTCTTTTAGACGTTTAAAAACGTCATTTTTAGGTCCTGTGCCCACTGAGTTGAGAGTATTTAATCATTAAAAAATTGTACTAAGAAGGCATAAACTAAGATTTAGATTAAAGAGTTTAAAGCTAAACTTAGACAGTTATTACTAAAAAAATAATTTACCTCAAAACTATTTCTAAAAATGCAAAATATCCTTATGATTAATCTATCAGTTAAATAAAAAGTATATTAATTTTAGAAACGCTTAAGTTGAATGCTTTTTTTACTTTTCAAATTTATTTATGTTTTTGTTGTTTAATATGTGTTATTGTTCTATTTATTTTTTGATTCTTAGACTTTGGTTTTGTAAACTGTAGTTTAATATCCAAAAAATAATAATAATAATAAAAAATTTTATTATTATAATAAAATTTATTATTATTATTATTATTGTAATAATAATAAAAAATATGTTATTTTTTCTTGTTATTTTTTAATGATATGATTTCTTCATTACTTTACCAACTGTTTCAATGGCATTTCTTCTAGTATTTGATAATTTATTTATTTTAAATATAACACATAAAATACAGCTAAGAACTAATTTTTAATAATAAGTACGAAATTTTTTTACTAATAAGTAACTAAATTTTTACTAATAAGTGCTATTTTATGTGTTATATTTTAAATAACTTTACTAATTTTACGTTTGTTTATTTTATATTGTCAACGAAAGTGCCTATTTTTATTTTTAAATGAAACTTTATATTTACAAAATTTATCAAGGGGGTTGGCGATAAGACATATTATTCTTCTTCTCTCCCCTGCTACATATATATCTTGTTATTTACATACGGTTTGTATATATTAACACTGCAAAAATAAAAAAAGATAATATGAAAGTAGCTTTATGATAAAGTCAGTGGCTCTGCAATATGTTATAAAACAAGATAAAGCAAAAAAAAAAGACAATACAAAAGTAGTGGCTTTAACCCCCTACCTTTATATTGTCTAGTTTTATATAATAAAATTTATCCATAAATCATTATCTACTTATTTTATATTAGAAATTTAACGTAATCAAGTCTTGGTGATATATATAGAAGACAGCAAATATGTTTTAGAAACCAACGAAGCGTTTTTTGCAATCTAAAAATTGATGCTACTGCAGCGTCTTTTTGAAGATTTTGTTAAAAATATGTTAATATTGTTGTCTGAAATATAGCATTTAAAAATTAAATAATAAACTTAAAAAACTAAAGTTAAATACTATGATTGTGCAATATCTGAAAAACGTTTTTTTCTTGACTATCCATATAGTCAAAAATAAAACAAATACAAATAAGCAATATTAGTATTAAATGAAAAAATTAAAATTAAAAAAAGTAAATAATTTAAAAAATTACACCAGGATTTATCAGATATAACTTCCAGACATGGAGCAAACTCCAAACATTAGTATGTTTCAACTTATGTCAAATAATAGGGTTGTGCATAAAATCCCTCCTATACCCCCCCCCCCCAAACGTGTGGGACAACAAGTTGGTATAAAAATTTTTTTACTAATCTCAATTAGACTTATATTCATTCATAGTATTATCTCTCAGGGTTTTAAAAATATGACCGTATAAAACTTGTAACTTTATATGGTCATAATTTTCGAACGTTGAGAGATACTTCAAACTTGATATCATAAAAACTAATATCATATAAAAGGGGAGGTCGTCCAAAAATTGACAGAGTTTGACAAAGGGGGGAGGGGTGGGAGGTCAAAAATTAGGAAAAAATTACTGACATCATTTATGGACAGCCCCTAAGAATAAACACACTAATGTTTGTTCTTAAATACAGCAAGTGTGATTGACGCACTGAAACATATGTTTGCAAAAATAAATTATTTTTTTTTAGGTCTTTTTGAACTTCAAAAGAAGTTCAAAAAAACTATAAAAATGTTTCAGTGCGTTTATTCTTTTAATTAAAATAGGTTTAAAAATAAATGTAAAAAAATACCTTCAAATTGAAGGTATTTCAGGTATTGAAGGTATTTTTTGTATCCTTTCAGGATACAAAAGTTAACAGAAATCAAATTTAAGTAATATCTTACTTAAATGTGATTTCTGTTAACCTTTGTATCCTTATGTAATAATTTGAAAACGTTGGACTAAATTTCAATTTTAACAAAAATTTTAAATCTTTATCTTTATTTAAAAGTATTATTATAAAAAAAAGAATAAAAAATTATGTATCAACTTAAAATATGTTTTTTTTGGTATATATTTATAAATGGTAAATCACAGCAAATCATTTTATAATTAATTTATACAATCTGATTAAAATGAAGGTCATTTTTAATAAAAGAAAGGGAATAAAATCACAAATTGAGACATTTAAAAGGATAAAAATGTTATTGGGCGGCATCAAAACTCATATCGAATTTAACTAAGAAGACTTGAATTTCAGCCAATTTTTTTTGAATGTAATTTTTATTAGTTTCTGTATGTTTCAGCCCTATTTACAGAAACATACAGAAACTAATAAAAATTACATTCAAAAAAATTATTTCTCTATCTAAAAAGTAGTTTTTTCTCAACATTTTTATGGGTAGAAATGTACTTTTTTAATATATTTTCCTTTATACTCTAAAAGCCTCGTTAATATTATAATAATTGATATAAAATAACTGGAAGATTACAGCCATGGTTGGAGAAATAAATTAAATAAAAAAAAGATCCGTCAAAATAAAAATATTTTTGCAAATTTTTTTTTTTTTAAATATTTTTGCAAAAAAAATTTTGCTAAAATGTTTTTATTTTGCAAATTATATGCATGATCAGAACATTTTTATATGCAATATTCGCAAATTTGGAACTGTTCATCACTAATGATTATTTTCGGAAAAAAATTAGAGTATATGTATAAGACAACTAATTGGATATTTTTAGTAAAAATTGTTATTTTATTTATTGTAAGATATTAAAAATACATCAATTTATTAAATGTTGTAGCTAATTTGTATAATAAAACAACATTTTCTATCATAAAATATATATGCAAAAAAAAACTGCATAAGCATCTTTTTTAAAATTGCATAAAACACATCAACGGTTTTTAAAGTTTGCTATAAATATATTTTTGGTAAATAAATTTATTTAAACTCTTTTGTCTGTAAAAATAAAGTTTAAGTTTTATTTTATTTTATTTTTACAGACAATATAGACAAAGAGTTTAAATATTGGAGTTTAAATTTTTAACTCTAATATTTAAACACTAAAATTATTTTTTTAATTGTTTTCGTATTTTTTTTAAGTAGTCAATTTTCAGTCTAAAAATTCTCTGTATCACACATAAGTTAGCAGGGTCTGACTCGCTCTAAGGGGCCCGGGGGAGGGGGAAAGATAAATAGGGCCCTAATACGTTGCAAAAAACAGTAACACGCAAGTGCCCGGGTGCGAAAATGTCACCCAAAACCAGAAGGAGAAATGCCACCTCGCCAGTCAGACCCTTTTAGTGTTAGTACAACATTAGTAACAGTGTTAGTAACCGATTAATCAAAAATCTTAAATACCAATTTTTTTTTAAGTTTTTAAAAGTTTTTAAAACCCAACATATGTTATATTATTAAAATGCGACAAAAAATCAAGTTAGTTGGATATTATAGGAAGAAAAAAAAAAAGAAAAATTTTTGTTTTGTATATTTATACTATTTATACTATTTTGCATCTTTACATTATAATGTGCAACGCAAAAATTTTAAAATTTTTTTATATTATAAAATTTTTTATTTTAAAATTATTTAAGCTTGATTTTACGAAGTCATTGCATAACAAAACAAATCCATAATAAAAACTCAAAATGCAATAATAGAGAAAAAACGTAAACTTTTAAATAATGTTTACAGAAATACCAACATCTTGAAAAATATACGCTTTGAAGCAGTACAATACAGAGGCGATTCTAGGAATAAAAAATGGAAGACGGAGGAGGGGGGGAGGGGGAGGCGATACTTACAAAGTACTGACTGACTCCATTAAAAAAATATCCTCAAAACTAAAATTTATCAAACTGAATGCTGTCAAATATTTGACTAGCCGACTAAATTCGTAAAAAACTGACTTTAACTTAAAAATCACCGTCATTTTCATTCTCTCATATTGAGCATTTTATTTATACAATATTTGTTAAAATGTGTAGTTATTATTTGAATAATTTTTTTATTAGATACTGTCTTTATTTAGATATAGATATATAGATTTATATTTATTTAGATATAGATATATATATATATATACTTTATTTAGATATAGATATATATTTAGAAATAACGTATCATACAAAAAATATGCTTAAGCTTAGGTATATTTGTAAACCTCCTGAAAAATTATAGTAGGATTCCCCAGATTTGTCCTTCTTTTTTTTTATTAAATGATATGCCCGCGGAAATTTCTTCAATTAGCCACAAATATCCGGTTATAATGTTCAAGTTTTACTTGAAACTTAACCAAAAAGTTTTTCGCTAAAATAAAGCATGTGTTTTCACTAAAATCACATGCTTTATTGCACTATTATGCATTGATTGCACTAAAAACTTTTCAGTGCAATCAAAGTTCCTTTTTGAACCAGGGTATTTGAACCTGTTAATAGAGAAAGAAAATAATCGTTAATTAAGTTTGTGAATTCGAATGATATAGCTTTAAAGCATTTTAGCGCATTAAATGTATTAGTGTGTTTTCTTTTAATTTTCATTGAAAACATTTCAATACTGTGTAAATTTAGATTGTAAATACGGAGCTTTCTAGACGTTTTTGAATTATTTATTTTAGCAGCATATTTCTTCGATATGAAATAACGTCGGAATATTACAATTTGAACAATTACAATAATGTACAAATTGAATTACTAATGCCAAACAGAAAAACACAGTTTTCATCAAAGTTACAAGAGAAACATCCATCCATCAAAAAAGGAGAAAATGAATATGAGACGGAGTGTTTTACTTGTGACACATTTGTTTCTGTTGCAATCAAAGGTAGTTATGATCTTGCTGATGGTATAGACATAAAAAATGCATCAGAGGGCCAAAGTCATTTAGCAAAATGACTGACTTTTTTTGTACACCAAACTCTAAATCAGAGGATCAAGTTACACCTGCAGAAGCCACTATTGCATTTCACACAGTAAAGCATCATTATAATTACATATTAAATAATTGTACCTCATCTTTAGTTGCAATAATATTTTCAGATTCTGAAATAGCCAAAAAGTATTGATGTGCTAACAAAAAACAAAAATTGAAGCAATTGTTGATCATGTACTTGCTTCAAATGAAGTCTCATCTGTTTTAAAAGATATAGAAGAACAAAAAAAACTGTCTATTAAAGTAGCTACTAATAGCAGTAGTCGTGGGGCCATTAAACTGTTTTCTATAGTAATTCAATACTTCAACTCGAAAAAGGGAGGTCTACAGTCTAAACTTTTAATCAAAAAGACTGCAAGACTGATCGAAGTCGAAGTTTTTTTTAACTGGCAATATTTACAATTCAAACTTTAGAGGTGTTTAAAAAAGGTGGTAATAATGTGTTTTTCCATTTAAAAAATGATATACCATATCTTGTTGATATCAGGGCCGATAACACCGGGGGCCTTGATACCAGCAGGTATTAAGGACCCTGGTGTTGTCGGCCGTTTTTTTTTCAGAAAATTCTAGATATAAGGCGCAAGATGAGATAAGGTACCAAGTCTATATTTCTAGATTCAGAGATATAAGCGTTATTAATTCGGATTCAGAGATAGCGTTATTTATCAAAATAAAAACATAAAAAATTAACTTAATATTTTCAAGGTTTTATTTTAATATATAACGCTTATATTTCCGAATCCGAATTAATAACGCTTATATCTCTGAGTATTTTGTTGTTGTTGTTGTTGTTTCATATATTTACAATAAAGACATATGACATTTATAAAAATTATCCGAAGCAAGAAGAAGACATTAACTATCTTATCACCGAGCCCCTTTTACATATTGTCCGTGTTTATATATATAACTAATAACGTAAAAAAGTACATAACTTTTGTCAAATATTAAAATGACTTTTATATTGGTATAAAAATAAAGAAAGTTTTGCATACTAATACAAATATACTTGATGAATTTATTTGTAGAACACTAAAGTTTGCTTAATCAATAAAATTTAAACAAATAATAATAAAGTAGAAGTCTTGTTGCGTAAAGTACTTTTAACAAATTTCTCATTATATAAATTTACAAATACTCGTTATATAAAAACAAGTTAACACATTATTACAACAAAAATATGATGCATTTAACAATTTAATAAATTTAGTGCTAATAGAAGCGTTTATTCTATTTTAAAATTACCTTTTAAAAAAAATATTGAAAGTCTATTGTATTCAAATATACTAAAAGTATGATTCTTTTAGAACCTCTTTTAAATTTTTCTAGAGAGTAGTATTTTTTATCGGAGTTTTTCATAAGGTCCTCGATATTGAATTCGATTAAAACTTAATTTTAAATTAATTCTCGGAACAATAAAGATATTCTCTGAAAACTTTGTTGGGTACTTATGAATCTAGAAATATAGGCTTAGTACCATATCTCATATACCTGAAGAAATATGGTAACTCTAAATTAAACATAATTATACCCGAGGCTGTTTCAAAAGTTTCAAATGGTTATGAAAAAAAAAACATGCAATTATTTATTGATTGACAAAAGCATAAAATCAAATAAATGCGAAAAATGGTCTGTATACGATAATTTTTGTTTCTTCGGTATGTAATCAGTAAAAATATATTATTTATTTATTATTATTTATTTTGCCGTTGATAAATATTACAAAAAAAATTAAAATAAAAGAAAATCCTGGCCGGAGCAAGAAGAAACAGGTTGTCTTATCACCGAGCCCCGTCACACAAACATTTACATGCACAATAAATGATAAAAGACATAAAGACAGTATAAATACAAAAACAAATCAAAAACTTCAGCAATAAAATAATTTGTTACTAACAATCTTCCAGCAAAATAATTTTAAAAATAAAAAAGTAAAAACGACAGAGAAAGAGCCTCAAGCTTAGCAGACAGTCCAGGTCTGGATAGCAGATTGGATAGCAGTTTTAGTTTCGTAATAAAATGGACTATGTCCATTTTATTACGAAACTAAAACTGCTATCCATTCATCCGAATATAATGAGTTTTTGTTTAAAAAATAATTATAAACTGAAACTTTCATGTTGTTAAGTAAAAAATTTTATGTTTTAGGTTCATTTTTATATGGATTATGTCGTAGTTTCAAGAACAATAAAAAAGAGCTCTAGAACTGTAAAAAAATCTTAAAACTAGTTACTAACTATGTGTTTAATCTTTTAAATACATAAAACAATTTTCAATCATTTTGCTGCATTATTGGTCTAGTTTATAGTTTTTGTGTTTTAAGAAAGTGACATAAGCTAGTAATTATGTAAAATTAACAACTGCTAGGACTTTTTGGTGTCATTATGAACCAAATAAAAAAGCAATAATTCCACTAAACTCAAATTATTAAAAGTAGATAAATTAGACATATTGTAAAAGTAGGCAAATTATTGTTTGCAAAATTGAAATTATGCCATTTTTAACTGCATGCACCATGCCATTTACAACTGCATTCAAAATACTAGGATCAGCTAATTTTAAAATTTCTCTATTATATATGAGTGAATGTCAATATAGGGGAAAGGCGCCTATGATGGCATAGCGCCTAAGATGGCATACCGGTCAT
Organism: Hydra vulgaris; assembly: GCF_022113875.1. Taxonomy (NCBI): domain Eukaryota; kingdom Metazoa; phylum Cnidaria; class Hydrozoa; order Anthoathecata; family Hydridae; genus Hydra; species Hydra vulgaris. Next base: position 11,874,092 of record NC_061156.1, on the reverse strand, counting down.
ATTTCCATAAATATTGGTTAGGGCAAAAAAGTGATTAGACCATCATGTCTATACTGACTTTACATTATTTTTAGTAAAATAGATCCCTTATGCACAAATATTGCTTTTATAATCAACAAAAATTGATTTTGGGATGTCCTATTGTATTTTTAATCCCTTTAAATATTTAAGCTTGTGATTTTATTATTAACTGTGCAGAAATGAAATTTTCATGCATTTTATTTTTTAAGTTTTGTGCGTTCAGTGGAATAATTTTTTTAATTTTATCTTTTTAACTAGGCAGGCATATCTTGTTTAAGTGAAAATTGTGACTTTTTTTTTTTTGATGGCATACTGACAAGTTAGGTATGTTGCAATATTGACGAGTTGAGAAAACTATTTTTTTTCATAAAAATAACCTATTTTAACTGTTAAAAACATATCATTTTTATTGGTGTTTCGGTAAATAGTAATAGTTAATTTCAAAGAATTGAGAACTTATCGTGACACTGTTGGTTTGTTTTGTTCTATATAGGGGTTTCATCATTATTTTTTTTATATAATGTTCGATTCTTTACTTCTTGGCGGTAAATTTTTTTACTTCAACTCGTTTGAATACCAAACAGACTTATCGCTAAATTTTTGAATTTTATTAAATAATGATTTCATGAAAAAAATATTTTACAATTTACTGTCATAAATGTTTTTTTTTATATATATATATAAGAAATCAAGCAAATGGGCAAGTTAAAGAAAGTTTCTTATTTTTGAGTTTTATTTTCCCAATATAGTTTTAAAATTTTTTTAAGTTTTTAATTATCATAAGCGAAAAAAGGTTATAAACATTAAAAAATTTATTCGCAAGCGAACGAAACTCGTTTGATACGAAGGTTGCGTAAGTTGAGCATGTTTTCAGTGTAATGTATTTTGCTCTCAAAAGATTACTAAAAGATATATATATTTTTAAAAATAATGATAATTTAATCTTTCTTCTCAAAGAATATCAATGAATTGTTGGAAAATAGTAAATCTTTATACCAAAAATTGCGTTATTTTCAACACACCTAATGATTTCATCTTAAGGAACTAGTTCCCTAAGATGAGCTTTTTTTAATGGAACTCATAAAAACTCAAAACAATCACAAAAAAAAAAATTAAATAAAATTGTATCTTTAATGACTATACTTAAGTAAAAAATAGTTATCTCAACCATAAAAAAAAAAACAATGATAAATCTTTCCTTTCTAACGATACTATTTTTTTGAAAAAACTTTTGCTCTTGAAATACCAAAATAAGCTCCGCGGAGAATAATTTTAAAAAAACGCGCTTTTCTTAATAAAAAGCTGCATCTCATCTAGAGCGTCTAAAAACGTATCATCTTAAGCAACTTCACTATGTACTATCATAATTCAAATAGAATGACAACAGCTTATGTATTATCTCATATAACCCATGGAATTAACAGATAAGCATAAAATATTGAGGATGTATTAATTTTTTGATAATCTTGTTTCGTTTGGACGTAATTACAAAATATTGAACAATAAAAAATTGTAACGGGGATAAATTTTTTTAACAGTAAAACAATCAAAGAATAATAACTATAAAACCAAGAAGTTAAAATAAATTACACCGTCGAGCTTGTATGAATATGCTTAACCAAAAAAGTTCGCGAAAAAATCATTAGCCTACCCGTAAATGAGGTTATACCATCTTAGGAACCTGATCATCTTACGCAACCTTCCCCTACAAATTAATACTCATTTAAAGTTTGCTCTCTAATGTAGATAATATTTTCAACTTTGTGTTACGTTGATAGACCTTCCTACCTTTTTTTTTTAAACCGTGAGGTTCGTTAAACTTGTAAATCTCGTTAAATGTAAAACTTTTTTTAAAAAGTATTTTTTTTAAACAAGAAAAATTAAAATGGTATGATAAGTTGTATATGATAAATAAATAACTCATTTTTATTCATTATGTTTAGAATCGCAAATTAATGTTGCTTTTTTTGAAGTTTGTTTCAGTTAATCAGAACAAATCAGTTGTTCAGTTAGTTTCGTTCTTTTTTTACAATGCTAAACAACCTTTCCAATTCAGCATTACTGTGAGAAATATTATTCCTAAGGTATCTGAAAAGGTCTTTGATGATATTGGAGGTCAACCTTTGTTTCACTACAGAATCGACATTTTATAGTACAATTTTTCTTAAATGATTATTCCAAATACTTTCAACTAATAACGTTTCAACTTGCTCAATGCAAGTAGGGCATAGAACAAACAAACTCGTAAAAAAAAAAAAGCCGACAATTTAAAACAAATCCGATTGGTTTTTAGTGGGAAACCGAATAAATTTTTATTTATTGGTATTTAATTTATGCAAACAAAGAACTCGAGTTGAAATTAATTTATTTATAAAGTCAACCGCCTCTGTTTTTTAATTGTTAACGTAATAATTTATTATTTCAAGATGGCCTAATAAGTCCCGAGTATTTCAAAAAATGATACTAAATATCGAAAACGGTTTTTTAAATGGGGCTAAAAGTTATAACTATTTATGCAAAAACAACTTTGGTAGAAAAATTAACACTACCATAGGTTATCTAAATCTAACGTGACATTATTGTTAAACATACTCATTTAGGTGTGGTATAGAAAATAGTAACTTCATTTTTCATAAAAAAATGGTTTTTCATGGATAATTTTTCAGCTCAACCTTCAGTATTTTAATAAAGCTATTTGTATTCCTTTTTTGTGAAAACCGTTTTGGCTTTGAAAAGACCCGACGTACAGAACTAAAAATAAATAACCACGCACAAGATGTTTACTTGTAACGCTATTATTTTTCAAAGTTATGTTTGTCTCAGTTGATGGCAAACAAAAAACATTCATGTAAGTATATTGTCTACATTATATGTTTTAAACGTTTATACAACTGCAGCTGGCAAGCCTCTTGTGATTCTTTTGATGTTAAGATGAAGCTCTTTAGCTGCAACTTAACATCGAAATTTTATTATCTCGACATGCACAAATATTAGTATAATCAGGAATGCAAAATCCTAAAAGAACTCCGGCTTAGTATCTTTATTTTTTCCTGGTCTCTGGTGTCGAAAAGCTCTAAACATGTTGATTTATGATCTGCTAAATAAAAATTTAATGACCTAAAAATTTTGTTTTTAAACCTTCAGTTCTGGAGTCTCAGAATGCTAAGTACCTAAGGACTCCGTATTCAAAAAGAGATTGTTCCTCTAAACTAAAAGTCTTAACTTTTTTACAAATAGTATTCCATAAGCGTTTTCATATGATTAGAGCTCCTGGATACCAAAAACTAGGAAGAAGTAATCGATTCAATTTGTCAATTAATCAAATTAAACTCGTCAATTTAAATTTTTTTTTTATCTTAATTTTTGTTTTGCATTGTTTTTTTTTATTTGTTTATTTTTAGGAGGAGGAGGAGGAGGGGGGGGAATACTCGAATGTTGATGTAATATTATAGAGGAATCACTGAAAGTTTTACAAGTTGTTGATAAGGGGGTGGGGAAGGTAAAAATTGCCACAAATTTGTTGACGTAATTAATGGACAGCCCCCAAGGTACTTTATGTTAAAAGTTGCATCTTTTCTAAATAAAACTACGCTTAACAATTTGTTGCATTACTTTTACCAGAAAATAATAGTGATTTATAATAATCTTTCTATAAATACCAAATATGTCATACTTTTTGATGAAAAAACTTGCATATATTGTGATTGAATAAATATATATATATTTGTTTGGAAAAACGTGTATCAAGCCTTAGTTGCATTTAGTGTTACCTAAATTAGCTGAATTAGCCCTTATTATTTAATTAAATTATTTAATAAAAACAGCTATAATTGTTAATCAATGAAAACTTAAACGAAAATCTTATCTTACTTTGGCCCCTTTAAAAGGATTATCATAAAATCATTGCCCTATCCAGGTAATTTGAGTACCATGTTAAGCTAAATATGCTGTTATGTTTTTGCTTTGTCGCCATTTTTTAAAAAATCAGATTTGATTTATAATATAAACAAACCCATGTTAAAAGCTCTTTGTTGGTGCACGTTTTATAATCTTGTGCATTCAATTTTTACTAGCTCTTGTTGTAACGACAACCTATTTCGAAATTTATATTATTTTGAGCGAATGTAATTCTTAAAATTTACCGTGAGAACTTTGGATTTACCGTGAGACCGTGAGATTTGTTATCAAACAGTGAGTCTTAAGGCAAAACCTGGAGAGTTGGAAGGTCTGCATTGATGTGATATGTAAGTGAAAAATTAAAAAATATTTTCCAAAATTTTATTAAAATAAGTTTCATATTGAAAAGGAACTTGGTACTAAAAGTTGACACTAGAGTCAACAAAATTGGATTTGTAGTCAGCAAATGTTAGCTAAGGGGCCATCCATAAAGTACGTACACAGGCATGGAGGAGGAGGGTTTCCCAAAAGCGTACGAACGCGTACAAGGGGGGGGGGGGAGGTGGTGTTAAAGACAATGAGTACGTACGCGGTTTGATCTCTCCTAAACATGATTTTTTTTTTTTAAACATTAAATTTCACGTGTGTAATAAATCAGAATTGTTATTTTTTCTGATTTTTTAGCAAAAAACAGATACATTGCCCCTCTTTCTAACCCCCTCCCCTCACATCATCAAGATCTTTTCTCGAACGACCCTACGGTACATATATGTTTTTTTTTACCAAAACCATCTATTCTTTTTTAATTTCTTTTAAATAACGGAACAGCTTTTAAACAGTGACTAAAACTTCATTTACTTCGTTTGAGAAATACTAAAATTATTAGTATAAATTATACTAATAATTTTAGTACTTCTTATACTATAAATTATATAATATGTAACAAAAGGGTCGCCTCATTTATTATACAAGTATTTTTATAATAACATGTTACATAGAAAGTTAGGAGTCGAAGCATAAATTTTTATGGCCAAGATTACAGTCTCCGTAAACATGACCAATCAGTAATGCAGTTTATAATCCCAAACGTTTTAAAAATAACTGAAGTAAAAACATTTTAAATACCATCAGAGTTTTGTTTTTCCTTTTATAACAAATCTAAATGGATTTTATTCTCTAAAGTTTAGACATAAAAGATTGTGTTTTATTTATTATTAAAATAAAAACAAAACTCTGTTGAAAATAGAACTTTTCTTTCGTTTAGATTCTAAACGCATAGAAATTCTATTTTTTTAACTTGAGAAAATTCGATTTACCTTAAAGATAAAAATGGAAACTTGTATTACGCGTATTACTTACACGTATTTTCAACACGTGTTTTCATGTACACTTATATCAAATTTTAATCATGTTTTACATAAATCCACTTTTGGAAAAACTTTTCAACAAATTTTAGATAAAGCACTTTAAGTTAACGTTCAAATATGTATTAAATAAATTAAATAAATCCACTTTAAGCTAAATTTTCATCATGTTTTAAAAAAATATACTGAAGACGAATTTTAAATACATTTTAAATGAAGACCCCTTTAAAACAAATTTTTAAACATGTTTTAAATAAATCCACTTTAAGAGATGTTTTTAATAACATTTAAAATAAATCTGTTTTAAGCGAACTTTTCATACATATTTTAATAAAGACCACTTTGAGCAAAGTTTCAAACATCTCATCAATAAATCCACTTTAAGCTAAATTTTAATCAAATTTTATAGAAATATATCTTAGGAGAATTTTAAAACACATTTTAGATAAATCTTTTTTATAAACATTTTCAAACATCTCTTAAATATATCCATTTTATGCTAAGTTCATACATATTTAAAAAAAATTTACATTGGTTGAGTTTTCAAACATGTTTCTAATAAATCCACTTTGGGTAAAGTTTTAAACATTTTGAAATAAATCCACTTTAGGCGAAGTTTTAAACATCTCTTAAATAAATCCACTTTAAGTTTTATTTTATACATGTTTGAAAATTAAGTTATAAATTAAGTTTTTAAAGCGCGTTTTAAATAAACCCATTTAAGACAAAGTTTCGAACATTATTAAATCTATTTTAAACGAATTTTCTATTATGTTATCAATAAATCCACTTTAGACCATAGTCATTAGAATTCTTTCTACGACTATGATTAGACAAAGTTTACACATGTTTTCATTAAATCTTACTTAAAAAGAATTATCCCATCCAGTCTCTTTATCATACCATAAATGCCAATGTTTATATGTCTTAACAATCCCGATGTTTATTCATCTTATCAATTTTGATGAAATCTACGTTCGAAAATTAAACTACCTCGATTATTGTTTAAAATATTAGGTAAATGTGGAATAGTCCTCTTTAAGTCGATCTAACGTTATTATTTTCGTTAAGTGGATCCTTAACTGATAAAAAAACGCTAAGTGGACTTTTTTTTTTTTTTTTACTTTTTTTTGGCATACAATACTCTCGTTAGCTTAAAATCCATTTAAGATTACTTTTTAACTTGGTTTTGTTTGATAAAAGCATTTTTAATAAGAAATTTCAAAGGTTTTGTAAAATGCCACTTTCAGTAAAGATTTTGACAAAAGGCCACTTAGAGTCGATCTAGCGTTATATATATATATATATATATATATATATATATATATATATATATATATATATATATATATATATATATATATATATATATATATATATATATATATATATATATATATATATATATATATATATATATATATATATATATATATATATATATATATATATATATATATATATATATATATATATATATATATATATTTATCTATATATATATATATATATATATATATATATATATATATATATATATATATATATATATATATATATATATATATATATATATATATATATATATACATATATATATATATATATATATATATATAGATATACATATATATATATATATATATATATATATATATATATATATATATATATATATATATATATATATATATACAAATATATATATATATATATATATATATATATATATATACAAATATATATATATATATATATATATATATATATATATATATATATATATATATATATATATATATATATATATATATATATATATATATAAAATATATATAATATAATTTACAATATATAATAATAAATCTCTATCTACAAATATGTCGATTGAATTAAATTTTTCAATGAAATTTTTTTAAGTTTAAATGAGCGACAATTACTGAATGTTTTTATTAAATGGTTTTAATGAATAACGCAAGTTATTTTTAATTTGCATACTTGCTCACTCGTCACTTATCCTGCAGCCACTAGATGTCGGCCATGTCAAATGAGTTTTGCACAAATTACTTCAACAGTTTAATGCGGAAACAAAGTTTAGCAACTTATTAATTTTTTAGTCACCGGCAAAAAAAAAGAAAAAGTAAAAATAGTCACAGGGTTTTAAAATACTGGCTTGTTTCCACTGGACATCAATGAAATTGATCAGTCAAAGTTGCAAATTGCTAATACGTTTGAAACGCCGTCATCTGAACCTGATCCTCCATCATCTTAACAACTAGAATCTATTATAGTACTATCACCAATACTAGCACCAGGAACTAAATTACCTTAGCAATTGCTTTCTGTATATGCATCAACATCTAGCATTAGCATATTTCATATAGCTTTAGCTCTAAAGTCACCTTAAAAGTCACCCTGTCAGCAAGAAACCTTCAATATTGTAGTAACTCCGGCTAATCAAAAGGAAATTTAAAAAGAGGTTCAAAAACAAGTGCAATCAGTCATTGACTTACAACAGCTTTGCAACAAGTGTTTTGTTTCTAACACGTTGATTCAAAAAAGAAAAAATGAAGATGTGCCAAGATTCGAAGGGAGTCTCAATTTCAAAAGTTAAAATATGGTGAGAGCAACTAAGCAGCAAAACAAGCTAAAAAAGACTTAGGCTTAACTCTAATGGCTAATAGCATATAAGCCAAGCAACGAATCTAACGAAAATATTAACTGCAAAACAGTTTAAGTGTAAAAGGTGCCGAAAAGATTCAGGCGAAGCTTCATCAACTTAAAATATGGAATTGTATCAGTGTGAAATTTTCAATTACAAGGTTTGGCCATGTCAAACATGCATACCTAAGCGATACGTAAAAGGCGCTGAGTTTTACTGCACCAAAACGTGCCGAACAACCGATAACTCAACTCAACCACTAGTACCTCTAAATAAGTAACTACAGGTATATACCTATCTTTAGCTTTTTAAAAAGGCCCTGCAATTAGGCGGAATTTTTATTTTAAAGATATAGAACATTTAATATTCAAAATAAAAATAATTATGTGCCTAATATAGGAGTTTTGTGAAAAACGTATTACATCATTAATTTTTATTTAATACAATAACTAATGAAAATTGTTGAGAATTTATATATTATATATTAAATTTTATTAATATATGTATATACATTTTACATTTAAAAGACGATTATACACAGACAGCAAGGATATACTGGCTACTGGATAATGGTTAGCCTATGCCAACGAATTCATAAAAAGCCCGATAAAGATCTGAAAATATACGCTCAGCATTTTTTAACAGTTTTGCTTTAAACTGTTGATAGAAACCAGGCTTTTTTTTAATTTTTCTTTGAAAATGATTTTAATTAAAACCAAGTGTAAAAAAAATGGCGAGTGTTTGCGTTTTTTATTTTAATTTTTTAAACTTCAACACGAAGTTAGAGAACTTTCTGTTGATTTTCAGATCTATGTTTTTATACAATTTTTAATAAAGATAAAATTTTCTTTAATAATCAGCAATAAAAAAAGGGGGGAGGCGTAGAAATGGCAGTAGCACCGAACCTAGTAGTTTAATTATTAGATTTTAGGTACTAGTTTCTTGTGTGTTCTTTACCAATGTTAAATAAACTAAACTAATAAACCTTATCTTATTTAACTAAATGATTTTTTATTTTTAAATAAAGATGTTATATAAACTTATAGTTAAGAATACATTTTGTTAAACAAAATATTATATATATTTTAGAAATTTGCGCAAATATGTAATACTGCGTTTTTTTCAAAAACAATAGATATGTAAAATCAAAAACTATATTTGTATTTGAAGCTTATACATTTAGTTTTATATAAAAAAGATATAAAAGTTTGATACAAAAATTTCTAAACATATTATAAACAAATACGCCGCCATTTTGCAAGGCCTAAACTGCCTTCAAAAACCGTATACGCTATCTAGTTATATTTTGAGATCAGTAAGCTCTAGCCAAAAAAATAAAAAAGTTGCGTGACACTGCGCAGTCGGCTATTTATCATAGTTTAAAAGTACAAAAACGTTTAGTTTAGTTTAGTTTAGTTTAGTTTGTCTATTTTTAGTGGGATTTATTTTTTAGAGCGAAATGTTGCACACAATTTTTCTTGGAGGATTTGTAAATATCAAATGTATTAAGTTTCCAATTGCAAAGAAAGTTATGTGATACCTTAGGCCTATTAATAATTTACTATCAAAAAGTAACCCATAATACGGGTTATGGTCGGTATGTTACATAATTAATTTATTGTGTCTGCTTTCCACAGCTTAAAGTTGCGAATTCTTAACTAATACCCTTTTAGAAAAACGCCTTTAAATTGAGCAAATTTATCTCTCGGTAAAATTAACATAATAAGTATGAGGAGGTAAAATAATTTATCAATTATTATATCAGTGTAAAGCAGAACCATTTTCATCGACATTTCTAAGTTCAACACAAAATAATAACACTTCGCCATTCTTTTTAAATATAAACTAAATTCTAGTAATATTTTTTATAACATAAACCTTAATTAATTATTAAGATTATCATGAAGTTAACTTATATCATATTATTTGTGAGTTATTAGCTTTTGGTATATCCTCTCAGGTTGAATTTTTCTTTAGAAATGAAAACTTCTTATCTTAACAACGTTAAATGCATTTAACTAAATAAATTTATTAAAAATAACTAAGTTTGTTATAAATAACTAAGGAATTGAATACAAATGCGTTTCAAAAAATATATACAATAATTTACAATCAAACATGTGTATAACAAGTTTTTAAAAAAAAGTTAACTTTGATTTTTTATATTGTGTCATGCAACAAACCTAAAATAAAAATTGTAACAGATAAGTAGACATAAAAAAATAAATAAAAAAAAGTAGTCATAAAAAAAAAATAAAAAATGACTGGAAAACAATTTACCTGCTTTTGGTAACCTGTTATCATACTTCAGTTGGTGTCATGATGCAGCAGTTCTTGTCGGTGTTGTTTAATGGCGTTATTTAATGTTGGCTTTCAGTAAACTTTAGTTTATTTGATGAGACACCACAATATATTTAAAATTTTTAAATTAAAAAGCAAAATAAAATGCTTTAAGAAGCTAAACTATAAACATTTAAGATAAAAATCAAATTGAGATATAAATTAATTGCATTTATATAACTAAATATATTGTCTTGGCTTATAGTAAATTTTAAAAGCAGCGAGTGCAAATATTTTTAACAATTGAACGTAGCATCATTATACTATGGTAATTGGATAATGAATCAATTTAACTTTATTTTGAGTTTGTTTTAGTTTTCATTTTAATTAAAAAAAACGAAAACAAAATAAATATACAACACAATATATTATTAAAAAAAAATACAAAATAAAAACAAAAAAAAATTGCAAATTTAAACAAAAAAATTATAAAAAAAAAAAAAAAAAAAGTTACAATACAAAAAAAAAAAAATTGCAATTTAAAAAAGTTAAAAATATCATAACTGATAGAAGTTATTTGAAACTCTTTTGTTGCTGTTTGACCTTCGGTGTCTCCCATCACCCCGGTATGGATAAGCCTTTCTTTAAAGGAGGACTCTTGGATACCGCCAATTGAACACCACTTATTAAAGGACCTCTCTGAGAGAGGTCCTGAGTGTTGGGAGCGATATTTTTTATACATTTCGAGTATCAATTTATCTAAAATAACAAATAAAAGAGTATAACAAAAGTTATAAATATTTGGAATTTTATTTAATCAAAATATAAAGCATAACCTCACTATTTGCAATGGTAACAGAAGATGAAGCTTAAAATGTTAAAAAAAAAATGATTAAATTAAAAAAATTTAAATATGTAAAAAAAATTATTTTGATAAAAGTATAAGTAAAACAAGAACAGTTAAAAATGTCATATTTATTGAAAGTTATAAAAACTTGCGATTTTACTTAATATAAATATAATCCATAACCTCGCCAGTTTCATTGGTGACAGAAAACAATGCATAAAAATTTATGAGAAAAAGGGTTAATTAAAAAATTTTAAATGTGAAAAATTCTATTTTAATAAATATATAAGTAAAAAAGGAACAGTTAAAAAATATCATATTCACTATAAAATTCTATCACATATTGCACATATTTCTCCATACAAAATATATAAAATACAAAACACAGCCCTACCAGTTATGCTTCTTACAGAAACAAAAGACAAAAAAACATTCCTTATAATAATCAATAGATTAATATTTACATATAAAAAACGTAAATATAAATATATTTATAACTATAATTTTTTACCTATTTCCCTCATATCCTCCATAAAGTTGACTAATTTTAAAAAAAAGATAATTGAAGCTTAAACTAACTATAAACTAAACTAAAACTATAAACCAAAACAAACTTTATAAATCTTAATATAAATTATAATTTTTTAACTATACTAATCATATAATTCATACTAAGTTTTTGTTCTAACGCTCCTAGAAGAAAAATAAAATAAAGCTAAGGTACTTGATGTTTTAAAATTTCAGTTAGTACAAATAAACGAAATCCTAATAATAAATATCTTACAGCAAAAATACTGACTTATTTCACTCTTTAACTCTGTGTCTAAACAATAAAAGCACTTAAATGTATAGTAGGGTACAGCGAATTTTTTATTTTTTTAAAAGCTTAGGAAAAGGTGTACTTTTATGTAAAATCAAATTTTAAAGAGGGTTTCTTAAAAAAAAATTTTGATCGGAAAAAGTTTTGATACCCAAATATGGACTTTTAGAAATAGCAAAAATTAGTAAAATCTAATTTGTCACATGTCCTTCATTGTATTTTATATTTTCATTTTCATTGCGATAAAATATTAAATGCAAATAATATTTTAAGATTATTGAAAGTTTTTTAGATACTTTTTAAAATCATTATCTTGCATGGATCCTATCTGCAGTGCAGATTCTGCATTTTTTAGAGGGAGGAGGAGGGGGTATTCAATTTTTATAAGGTTCTAATGATTAAAAAATTTGATCATAACAGTTCTTTATACTTTCACCAAAAAATAGATGGTTTATCCCCCTATCTTACCCCAATAATATTTTGATAGAACTACTAAAACACTATTAAAAAACAAATAAAATAAAAATCTATTAAAGTCAAAAATTTAATAAAATTTCTTTCTTTGTTTTAAAAACAGGTAGCAACTCTCTATGCTGAGCTCTAGCTCTAATATACCCATCTCTTGCATATGGTCCAACTACTGGCATGGATGCTACTGTCACTTGTTTTACAACACGTTCAGTACTTTGAGTATGAATTTTAATCGAAGGAGTTATTAAAGGTATCAATCTAAGTAATAACAACTTATCTCTGGTGAGCGAACAAGTAAAAACAGGTTCTTGTTTAACACCATTTTCCCATTTAACTAGCTCTTGAAGAGTAGTTGCTGCAAAGTTAAGTTTAGGTGTTTTTCTTGGTCTGATTCGCATATCTCCAAGGATATCATTACCCCTTAGTTTCAAAATTTGATCAACTGCAAAATTGCGATCTTCTGCATTATTACTAGATAATAAAGAGATTAGTATACTTTCATGGTTCGCATACCAAGCCCCTAACTGGATGTAGCGAAACACAATTTCTTTTACTCTACCAGGTTGCATTCTAAGAATTCTCAATTGAGACAGAATGTGATAAGAAGCATCTTCAAGTCTGTTTTTGACCTTTATGTCAAAAAAAAATTTAAAGTAAAATTGTAAACAAAATACAACAAGTATTTCTAGATTTGGCGAATTTTGATCATTTAAGTTGTGTTTCCTTGTCCACATAAAGACTATTCTCATGCCAGTAGTGAGCCATCTGGCATGACTTAAGGGGCCACATTGAATTTCTCTAAGATTAGGTGGCAATAAACCAATCTTAACTGCTTTACATAGCTTGTAACATTGTTTCTGATCTGTTGACATATTTTTTTTAATATTGTTTCTGGAATGTCAACAAAGCTCTCTCCATTTGGAAGAGCTTTAAATTGAGGATTATACTCCATTTTATTAATATGAGGAAGAAATTTTCCCACAGGACCTACAAATCCAGTACTACATGATGTTGGTCCATCAATGCCTTCTATAAGGTGACGCAAAAATAATTCATTTGAATGAAGCATGCATATAGCCCAGTGGCACTTGTGACATAACAGCTTTTCAAGATGCGTTATAGCACCACCTTTCCAGCCTGTGTTAATTGAAGTACTGTCAGCTCCAAGTACTAAACATGATTCAGTAAGATTATATTGTTGCAGCAAATTATAAACACCTTCAGCAATCTTTTTAGCTGGCTTATCTAGATGATTAGGTGCATTTGGGGTAAAATGGCCAAGATATCGACCACCAGGTCCTATAGTCACAGTAATGTGCTGCTCTTTGATAACAATAGGATGTAGCTGTCCATTTGAATCATTTATCATTGCTCTTGTTAAATCTTTCCTTCCGTCAAAGGAAAATTCCGTAAATGGCAATATTATCTGCTTTCGGAAGTTTTAAATTATCATTTTTCTTCGCAACTACCGTCACCTTTTTTGTCTCTCTCGTCAACTTAGAAGGATCACAAGCAAGGTAAGAGGACTCAGGGGTGAGAAGTCCTGCTTCAATTAAATCTTGAAGATAACTTGTAGCAATTGCTGCAGTTGCGGCAGGTGAAATCCCAAACCTATAAAAAATAAGAATGGTTTATATTTATTTCTTTTAACTCATGTTGCTGCTCAACATAACAAAAGTCAATATAATTACCTTATACTAGCCATAGCTGTGTTTTTTATTGACATTGTGTTATACCTTGACTTCTTTTCTAAAAACCGTGTTACAAGGAAAGCATAGACACCTAACTTTTCCTTTAGCAGCCTTTTAACCAAAACCTTAATTTCATTGTCTTAAAGTTAAGTTAACATTATCTAGATTATAGTTTTCATCGAGAAAGCCAGGAAAAGTATTTTTTTGATGTTCTTTATCTAATTCTATATCTTCTTCTTCTGCGACCTAAAATCAAATTGAAACCAAAATACATATATATATATATATATATATATATATATATATATATATATATATATATATATATATATATATATATATATATATACATATATATATATATATATATATATATATATATATATATATATATATATATATATATATATGTATATATATATATATATATATATATATACATATATATATATATATATATATATATATATATATATATATTATATATATATATATATATATATATATATATATATATATATATATGTATATATATATATATATATACATATATATATATATATATATGTATATATATATATATATATATATATCATATATATATATAATATATATATATATATATATATATATATATATATATATATATATATATATATACATATATATATATATATATATATATATACATATATATATATATATATATGTATATATATATATATATATATATATATATACATATATATATATATATATATATATATATATATATATATATATATATGTATATATATATATATACATATATATATATATATATATATATATATATATATATATATATATATATATATATATATATATATATATATATATATATAAATATTTATATATATATATATATATATATATATATATATATATATATATATATATATATATATCTATATATATATATATATATATATATATATATATATATATATGTATATATATATATATATATATATATATATATATATATATATATATATATATATATATATATATATATATATATATATATATATATATATTGTTGTTGTTATTATTATTATACGAAAAAAGAAAATATTTATTATTAGGAAATTATATTTACCTCAAAGAATGCTTGTTCCGCCTCTATTTTTTAATTCTTTTCTTGTAAGCTTCTTCATCGCTGACTTTTCTCTTATACTTTTTTCTTAGTTTCATTGTCTCAATCTTATCAGCATGTCCCATCTGCATGTCAGACTTTTCACCTGACATATTTCTTTGACTGTATAACCACCTGAGCTCCATAGTTGGAATTTTTTTAGCATAAATTCAGGTGCAATTTATATGTGCTTTATTTTTACAATTTTTGGGGGAAGAACACCCAGACAGATCATGCTCGCATAGAAGTATTGTGTGAGGACATGTTATGAGGTCCATTATTTATCTAACTTCAATATTAGCTCTTCTTTTACTTTTACCTTAGTTTTTCCCCATGCAACGTTTTCTACTTTCTCCCAAAGTGTTTTTATTCTATAATAAAGCGATTTCTCCCTAATAATAACTGGTTGTTGAAATAAAATACTTGCTTTTTTCCATTGAGCAAAAACAAGTGGAACTAGATCGCTAGCAAGATCTTTGTTAGAATATTTATTTTGGTGTAAATTGCATGTTATGCTTTTTTGTTCTTTTAATAAAATTTCTTTTTGAATAACTGCTCTGTTTGTAGGCAGCTCACTAGGATTAAAATCTTTTCCAGGTCCAACAAACTCAGAAATTCTAGTGGTGGATTAATATCTAGTTTTAACTTTCGGCATTTATGAATAAATTGATGATATAACAAATAAAATATTTACAGACTACGATCTTGCTTAGATGTTTTTTACGGTGGAGAGCTAAGAATTTCTTTAAAAATTGATTTGGCACTGAGCTTATTATGAGAAACTAAACATAAAACCGGATTAAATTTACTTTATAATAATTACATATATTTCATTTTAATAATGTCTAAATATGAAAATTTGAGTATCAAAACGTTTTCTAAGCAAAAGGTTGTCCATAGCAAACCTACCTTAAAATTTAATTTTACATAAGAATACACCTTTTCCTAAGCTTTAATTTTATTTTTTTTAAAAACATATGAAATTCACTGTACCCTAATGTATAGACGTTAAAATATTTACTGAGTTTTTTAAAAATAAATTTACCAAATTAATGTTAATAATACCATCATGAGCTCTCTCTTTATTAACTAAAGAAAATAAATCATGATTAAACTAATTTAATATAAAATGACAAAAATCTCTCTCACTATGAATTTTAAATTTCTTTTCTTAATTAAATATAATTTTAAGTAAAATGGGAAGTTTTGGATTGATTGCATAAGAATATAAAAACTTACTGTTTTACAGTTTTTAAATCAACAACAACATTTTGAAAATATTTTAGTTACTTTATATGAAATAAAAAGCCTGTTTAAACTTACTACCTCTATTTTGATAGTTGTTAACTAAACAGAAAAACAAACAGCTGATAGTAAATTTACACTTTGGTAGTATATTGAGAAGATTAAATGGATCTTTGATCTATTTAAGATACTATATTAAGAAGATTTTAAAAATTTGAAATTTTGAACCTCCTTCAATAAAAACAGATATATTATAAAGAATTTTTATTCCTTTTTAAAAAGTAAAAACGCTTTTTAACTTACTTTCATCAATAATGCTGTCGTCATCTAAAAAGAAAAGCAAATTACGATTCTTTCTAAATTTACTTAAATTATTTTAATAATAAAATAAATATTTAATCTTACTCGATTGAATTAATTTACAAAAATTTGAAAATCGTTTAAACCATTTTATTATTTCAAAGTTAATTTAAATCAACCAACATATACGAACTGCAATTTATAACATTTAATTATAACAAAACGAAACAAAAGTTACTTCTTAGTAATTCAGCGACTAAAAAATAAACATATATTTAAGAACTAACTACGTAACATGATGCAAATCCGCAACATAATAACATATCTAAATAAATACAAACCTTCATCATTAACAATTTGGGACATTCTATTAATTCGATATGAAAAAAAAAAAAAAAATACGCTTCAAAATAACTTAAACAAAGGTAATAGATACGTTAAGACATAAAATATGTAAGCAATTAAAATGATTAAACAGAATACGATCTACTTCAAAGATATAATTAGATGCAATAAAACGATTATATTCTAAACGTGCTTTTTTATAGTTCTGAAAATTATAATATCTAAACTCCAGAACAGAAGAAAAACTAATAAACAAAGCAGCGCACAAACAAAACAGCGCATCAACAATCTTAACAAAACAGCCGATAGTAAAAAAGTAAAAAGCGCATTTAACTTTGGCATTACATTATAACAAATTGCATAATGATTAGTATATTTAATTAATTTTATGTGACTTCGCGGTAGAAAAGGGACACCATGGTAGGATCTAGTTTCTGAGAAAATCACGTTTAAACACAGTGACCTGTGGTTTTTAAGTTTTCTGTTTTCATTTGAATTTGATGTATGGATAGATATCAGACTATTAACTGAATTGATAATTTTGATCATATTAAAGTTAACATATCAACAATTTCCAAAAAAATTGCATATAACATTTTTATTAAAACTTTAAATTGATTTTAACTTCAGAATATAAAAGATCATAACTTTGGATCCAGTTGAGCTATTTTAGAGATCTTGGTGTCATATTTTTTCAGTTTAATTAGCTCGTTTCTGTGGTATGAATTACTCATTCCCCTATCTACCCGTCCCGTTTCTACCGCGATGTCACAAATTATGATTAGCAATTTTAATCAATGTCTAAAACTTAATATATTTTTTGTGAATGAGTTAAACACAAATTTAATATTTGTTGCATATTCCTTCTGGACTATATAGCCTTCTAATTGTTATTTATTGCGGCTAAACAGGAAATCAAATTAACTCGATATTTGACAAATGCGCAAAACTAAAATATTTTCCGCGTTTTTTAAAGTTTTTAATTTGTTTATAGTTATAACCCCCCATCCTCCGTTTACAAAGATCCCTAAGGTACGCACAATTAATTATTAGGAACAAAATAGAAAAAATATAAAAAAGTTGAGCTAATTGCATATATTTTTTTAACTAACAATAATTTATAATAAAAGGAAATCAGTTTTTTTTTTCAAATTGTATAAATACGTCATATCATAAATCTAAAAAAAAAAGTAATGGAAATATGATATCATAATTACAAAAAAAAAAAAAAAAACAAGATTTAAAAGCAAACAAAACAATACATAAAAACCGAAAACCGATTAACCTATTTATAATAACCTACTTTGAAATTGCAGTTAAAATAAACATTAATCGAAAATCTAACTATAAAATTTGTTCGAAGTACAAAAGGATTAACAATACTTAAAAAAAAAAAAAAAAATCAAAGATAAAAATTACATTTTCAGCATAATGTTTTCTTGGCTTTTAGTAAATAAATGAAAGCAGTAAGTTTCAATAATGTAATTACCTATTATTTATTTGTAACAATAGACCTCAACAGGAAGGTAAGCCAACCCAGATAACATAGACACGTTGGCCCGATGTCGACACAACGTATGCCTTTCAGCGGCTGATGGTAGTTTCACTACGTCGGGCCGACAAATTTATTGCTCATCAGAATGATGTAGGCCCAATTTCGTTGGGCCAATATGAGTAAAACGACGTTGGGCCGATATCAGTAAAATGACATTGGGCCGATATCAATAAAAAAACATCGGGCCGATATGAGTAAATCGACATCAAAATGAGATCAGCAAAACAACTTTGGTGAGATGACGTCAGGCCGAGATCAGTAAATGGACATTAGCCCGCTTTAATTTTGATCAATAAATGAGATTACACAAGTGATTATTATTCATAGCGATTGTAAAATATAATGGGAAATAATCAAAAAATACATAAAAAACGCGAAATAACTATTTGTTTTTCAATTATTATCTTAACTATTTTTAATACAATTTAAATATTAAATAATAAATTTAATACAATTTAATACAATTTAATTATTAAATAATAAAAATACAAAAATTATTTAGCACCAAATATTTCACCAATTTTCAAACCATGTCGGTATAAGCTTCGCTAATTAAACGGTTGATATAATGTTATTAGTTATAACTAGTGCGTTTCTGTATCGCAGGACGTTTGTCATTTTTATGCATCTTCATTGTTTAATAAAGCATTGTTCTTAATCAGAATATATCTTATTTCCACTAAAAAACAAAATATTATATTATTCTGGAAAAAAAAAATTATGCAAAAACTTTCACAAATTTATATTTTCTATTATACCCATGAAGTATTATCACAGATTGAAACACGTTAGTCATAAAATTTCAACTACTCTTTACTAAGATTTATTATATCTAAGTATTAACTTATTTAATATAAAGTGTAACTTAGTATGAATAGTTACAAACTCAAATTATAAATCAATATTTTACAATTTAAAGTTTTTACATTTAATATAATAATATTCTATTAAAAATAACCTTATTAAATTGTTCCGGAAAAAGTAGTGACCCAAGAAAAAAAAGATAAAAATATTGTGCAGAATCAAGCAAAAGTTTTATAGTATTATAATTAAAAAAACATTTTTTAAAATGATACATTTATATTTTGAAGTTGTAAATATCCTCCTTAAAACTAACACTATTGATAAAAATTGGTAAAAAAAAAAAAAATTAATTTCAAAAGCTTTCAATGAAGGAAACAAATTTGAATTTCGTGAAAAACACCTGCATCAAAGTTTCTAGTATATTTTTTTTTTTATTATATGTTCATTTTTATGTATATGTATATATATATATATATATATATATATATATATATATATATATATATATATATATATATATATATATATATATATATATATATATATATATATATATATATATATATATGTATATATATATATATATATATATATATATATAAATATAAAATATATATATATATATATATAAATATATATATATATATATATATATATATATATATATATATATATATATATATATATATATATATATATATATATATATATATATATATATATATATATATATATATATATATATATATATATATATATATATATATATATATATCAATCAATCAATCAATATATATTTTGTCAATGAACAAAAAAGAAAAGAAAATTTTACAATGTACTTGTAAAATAAAAATAAAATAAAATATATATTTTTAAATTCTGACAGGAGCAAGCAGAAGACAATACATCTTATCATCTTGCCCCTTTGATAGTAAAATATTTAACTTTATTTACATGATTAAGTTCGTAAAATTTAATATTATAAAATTAGTTTATTATAAAATTACATATTTTTGAGTTAAACATGCATAATCGTGTTAGTAAATACATAAAAAATACAACTTAAAAATACAAAAAAATATTTTTATTGGTTAGATTTAACTGTATATATATATATATATATATATATATATATATATATATATATATATATATATATATATATATATATATATATATATATATATATATATATATATATATATATATATATATATATATATATATATATATATATATATAGTATATATATATATATATATATATATATATATATATATATATATATATATATATATAAATATATATTTATATATATATATATATATATATATATATATATATATATATATATATATATATATATATATATATATATATATATATATATATATATATATATATATATATATATATATATATATATATATATATATATATATATATATATATTTATATATATATAAATATATATATATATATATATATATATATATATATATATATATATATATATATATATATATATATATATATATATATATATATATATATATATATATATATATATATATATATATATATATATATATATATATATATATATATATATATATATATATTTATTTATTTATTAATTTGTAAAACCCTGTTTAATAAATCTTTAAAAAACATCGCATTTTTATCAAAAGTTTGAGCCCATTTCGACTTTGCTTAACAAAAAAAGATAAACAGAAAAACCGAAGTTAGTCCAGCACTAATTAGACTTGTTGCTTATAATTATTTTTCGTTGAAATTTTCCAAATTCATAGAAAATCCATGAAGCAAATTTCTTTAATAATAAAAAATGTGGACTCTACATTTCTTTAACTACAAATCAATGTGCCAAATTTTCATGGAAAATTCGTAGCAAAAAAATCCATAAAAAAGTATGGTAGCGATACACAATAGTTATATAAAAATCAAGCCTTACCTTTCTTCTTTTCAATAGTTGTCAAGGTTTTTATATGAGTTTGTAAAAAGAACCACTTCAAATAACCGTTTGCCTTGTGCTACTTGAAAAGAGTGATTTACTTTGTATAACACTAATTAAACTAATTGCTTTTTATTATTATTCGTTGAAACTTGGCATATGCAAAGAAAATGCACGAAGCAAACAATTTTAATAATAAAAAACGCGCACAAGATTTTATTCTTTCCTAAAAGTATATATATATATATATATATATATATATATATATATATATATATATATATATATATATATATATATATATATATATATATATATATATATATATATATATATATATATATATATATATATATATATATATATATATATATATATATATATATATATATATATATATATATATATATATGCTTCTACAAAGAAACTCCACAAAACTTCAAAATTTTAGCTTAAAAATTGAATTTGTAAATCGCAAATTTTGCGTACCTAAATAAAAGTAAATAATATTCTTACCAACATTTGCTGCATTTCAAATGTTGGTAGGAATCTTAGTCTATCTTCTAAAATTTCCATTTGCTTCAATGATTCTATTTTCAAAATAACTCCATCTAGTAAATATTTTTCCAGACTTGTAAGTTAAAAAATAAAATCATGAACCAAAAAAAGACGATAATTTATTATTTTTTATTTTTGATTTTGTTATATATAACAAAAATAAATATATAAACAAAAAATAATAAAAACCAATACTTATAATACAAACTTCTAACCAATACGCTTTTCTAATTTTGTTTTAGATTTATTAACTTTTTATTTACTCATTTATAGTCACTATAAATGAATAAATAAAAAACATAACTACAAAAGCGTGTTAATTAGGGATTTTTATATAATAATTAAAATAATTGAACTTAGGAATTGTTTCTGTTGAGTTTTTTAACTTAAATAAATCTTTCGTCCACTTCTTCACGTGATACAAACTGTTTCGTTTTTCGTAAAACCACTTTTTCGCGTGATACTAACTGTTTCAATGTTATCAAAACCACTTCTTCTCGTGATGCAAACTGTTTCAATGCTATTAAAACCACTTTTTCTCTTGGTACAAAACTGTTTTAATAAACTAATACTTTTATCACTAACTTTCATAACAAACAGTTTGGTTTTAGAAGTATGCGATATTTAAGCATATTACCATAGTGCGGTTAAAAAAAAAAAGGACCTATTAAATTATAAACAACTGTTTTGTAAATCAAATAAAAGATTTTTACCAAATGCAAGCAAAATTATTGAGCGTGGTTGACTTCCATATCTGATACAAATCGTGCTTAACCAAAATAAACAAATGTAATAAAACAAAGCAAAAAAAAAAAAAAAACAACAATAAAAACAACATTATAACGTTAACCTAATAAAAAAAATAGTTCACTTTAATTTTTTATACTTATAATGCTTAAACGTAAAAAAAAGTTTTTTAAAAAAAAAAGTAAAAAAATTAAAAAAAAAAACAACACCAAAAAAATTTATGTAAACGTAATAAAAATGTAAAAAAAAAAAAAAAAAGTAATAAGTTAAGTATTTTGATCAAAAGTTTGGCATGAATTGTTCTTTTACAGTTGTGACTAAAAATGCAGACCATAAGTAGCATATTTTCATTGTGTACATTATTTATTAAGTATAGAAGTAAGTTTTCGCAACAAAAAAATTAAAATAATAATAAAAGAAAAATTAAACTAAAAATATTTTGATAATGTTAAGCTAATTAATTTAAACGACGGAACAATAGCTGATCAGTAGTTTAAAAATTGAAACGAGAAAACTAGCACACGTTGGCCCAACGTCGGGCCAACGTGTGCTAATTATATTTAGGAAATATAATTATAGTAATAATGGCAATAACTTTTTATTATTAGAATTAGTGAGAGACTTATGTATAATAGAGCTATATTAACTTTGGGGGACAAATATAATAATTTGAGTAAATATTACCGTTATTTATAACCTCGATTAGAGTAATGTAAGTAAATATTATTTTTATCTAAAGAATATTCGGCAAAAGTCAGTATTTTCTAAGTATTAAATATTATAAAAAAACATGTGTTTAAAAAATTTTTTTTTAATGTATCATAAAATAAAAAAATAAGTATTTGAGTATAAAAAAAACACATTTATTATTATAATAATGTATATACATCACATTAACTATGTTGCCTATAAAGTAGGGGTTGCAGCTGATATTTCAGCTTCAGCTATAAACTCATTAGCTTCAGATTAATGCTGAAGCTAATCAAGTCAGTTTAATCATCTTGATAGCTGATAGTAAAAGAGAATAATACTCCATAAATATTTTATCTTCTATATAATATTGCCGAACTTAATAGTTTTAATAGTAGTAGTAGTGTCCCTTGGAGCGTATTTGACACGAAACCCTTGGCAGCCATTGTAACCGAGGTATTGGCAAGAAAGAGTCACAGCACTATAAGAAAACGTGAACGAATATCTAACGTACGTAAACTTTAAACTAATGTTAAAGCATATGTTAAAACATACTGAAACATTTATCACGTTTTACAGTTTGATTTTTACTTGAAAATTACATTGCGTCAACCTCTCCTTAATTTTGATCTAAAATTTTTTTCCTCAAAAAAATTACTACATTATTATAAAATCTAAACTTGATGATATGCCGGTGTAGCTCGAGTGGATAAGGCGGAACAAGTAACTGGAGGTTCGACTCCTATCAAAGGTGGCTATTTTTTTTAATTTTTTTAATTATTTTAAAATACAAAATACTTTCGAAGTTTTATAAAGATTATATACAAACATATGTAACGTAACGATATTATGCACTCACAAAAGAAAAGATTTTAAGAATGTTAAAACTTCATAAAACATTAAAAAAAACAAAAAAAAAACATCACCAGGAGAAAAAATATGTTGCGTATCTATGATAATTGAGACACTTATGTTATTAATGTGGGAATGTAATTAGTCCTAATAAGCTGCGAATGGTCTGAAAAAAAAGTTGTCTGAAACTTAATAAAAAAAAAACTTAACAAGACAGCCCTGCTACTTCATAAGATGCTGCTGTGGAGGCAAAAAAAAAAAAAGCCTGTAGCTAGATAAAACTTTAAAACTTTCTTTTGGCAATTAAAAGTTTATTTTGCTACATTAACTTTTTTACTATAAATATATGCAGCAACTGTTTTTCAAAACGCCTTAATATGCTTATGACGTAATTCAAAAAAAACCCAATTAAAAATAAAATTGTTTGGAAAAACTCTTTGTAAAACGTTTTTTGAAACGAATAACTTTTATTTAGTTTTTTTTTTCTTTTGTGCAAATTTCTTTTCACTAAATTTCTTTACCTTTCAGAATATGATCATTTTTGACAATGCTATAGAAAAAATATCAGTAAATTGATTAGTAGTATTTCAATTATATTAATTAGATTAAATTATATATATTAAATTATATATTATATGTATTAAATTAAATAAATAAATAAATTGAAATTTAGTTAATACATGGGTATTTTTTTTTTTTTTTTTATACTTAGTGACAAAATAGACTAATTAGATAAGTCGTTTAGTAGAATGCTAAGAATATAGTTATGGCGGTTATTGTTGTTAAGGGTGATTAATAGGCAAATAAATTAAAAGCTAATCAGGGCTTTGAATAAATTATAAACTAATCAGGGAAGTTTTATTTGTAAACCTAATAAATAGGAAGATAACATATAATTCAGGTAGACATTGTTTTCACTTTTTCGCCAAACTTTGATATCTTTGATATTAAAAAATATGACCTTTCCAATAATTATAGATGGTAGTGTATTAACCTTTTTTTTCGGATCCACAATCCGTTATGATTTGTATTTTATCAATTTGAACGAAAGTCTATTCAAATATCTAAATATGTAAACTTTAAGTTCTTTAATTATCAATCAGTATAATTATAAAGTAGATGACATCAAATTATACCGATTTATTTTTACTTAATAATTTCATTGCGACAATATCTCTTTATTTTAAAGCATTAAATGTTGTTTTTTAAAGTTTAATAAGTTTTCTGTTTATTAAATAGTGTAAAAAGATGATATAGCATTCTACAACGATTGAAGTGCTTCGCTTCGGTTCAAAACCTTTTGCTTACACAATTTTTTTTTCAAAATCCTATCCAGTTTTCTAGAAAACAAAGAAAAACAAGTTTAAATGCATATAGATGTTATACGCATTACATAAAAATAAAGATATAATATACTATAAGAAACCAAACAGAGAGAATTTTTTAAAACGTTTTTAAAAATTTTTAAAAACATAAAAACGCTGTTGGAAATTTGTTGCGCATATATCATGATAGAGATACTTATGTTTTAGGTAATTAGTTAAAACTGCGAGTTCAACACACATTAAAGAGATAAATTTCTTTCTTATATATATATAAAAAAAAGGTTTTACATGCAATCTAAAATTTTTATTAAAACTAACTGGTCAAGAGTCCTAAAAAGTACGGAAAGGTTTGAAAAAAAAAATTGTAATCTAAAACCTAAAAAAAAAAATTTAGTTACTCCAGAAGGTGACAAACAGAAAACCCACAAAATTTCGCCTAATCCGCTAATAGAAATGCTCGAATATTAAGATATAAACAAATATTAAATGATTTTTGTATTACGAAACGTACGCCAACTCTTAAACCAATGTAAAACTACCTTGCGGTTATCTAATTAAATCCACCAAATCCGTTAATAAAAACAGCTTAATTAATAGATTCAAAACCATCTGATTTTTGTATTATGATATGTGCGCCAACTGTACTCTAAAACCAATAAAACTCGGCCATGTGGTCTTCATATCGATTATAACAATTGCAAAGCGAGGGACGACAAGTAAGTTGTATCTACAAGTTTAATTATTGTAATCTTCATTTAAAAAATTAAACTTATTTTATAATTACCATGTTAATATGTTTGAAGTTAATATGTTTTTGACTCAAGAATAAACATTAAGATTATTTTTTAGAAATGAGCAGCCAAGATACAGAAGATATTTTTTCAATTTTGTATAACATTAATTAATTAAAGAGATAAAAAGAGATGATACGTCAATAATACTGAGATATTTAGCTTATTATTTTATTAAGAAATTACATTAAGATAATTTTGTATATCTTTAGGCGACGAAGAAGTTTCTGCATTTTTTCGAAGTAAGTCATATATATATATACTATATATAGTAGCAGTTACATATGTTCTAAAAGTGGCGGAGCTGTACTTGATTTACGGTGTGAATAAAACGATGATTTAATTTAGCCGTTTTTAATTAAAATCAACCAAGATATGCCGCCCTTCCCTAACCCCGTGAATCAAGTACACCCCCCTAAAATTTAACTAAAATTAAAAAATATATAAATTAATTTTTGGAACTTTAAAAGGGTAGACCCAAAACTCAGTTTTTGTTTATTCCGCTATTTTGATTGATGTTTTTGTAAAGCAGTGAACCTTAAAAACGCGTATAAACTTTATTTAAAGTGTTTAATCTATAATTTTATAAAACGTGTTTAAGCTAAAATTGACTTTTAAGTCTTCTAACTACTAAACTTTTACGTAAAATGAAACTTTTTGTCATTTACTGAATGTGTTAAATTATAAAACTGTGCAACAGTTTTATAATTTAAGACAAATCTTATATGTTTAATTGAAAAAGTTAATATTTGGAAAATTAATTTTGTCTATATATATATTAGATGTTCAAGAGATCAGAGCCGAAGAGCTCTTGCCAAGTAAGCTAGTTTTGTATGAGAAGGATATGTTACAAAGATATATATTTCACCAATTTCAGCAATTTTTTAATTATAACTTTTTTTTAATGTTTAGCGGAAGTAATGGACAAGCTAAGTGAGGTTATGTATGCACACAAATGTATTTGCACACAAAAAAAAAACAAAAAACAACAACTTTGTTGTTGTTTTTTGTTTTTTTTTTGTGTGCAAATACATTTATGCTTTTTTAGTTTTTTTAAAGTTATTTAGCAACTGACTTTTGTCAGTTTTGACAGTTTGTCAGTCAGCAAGTGACTTTTGTAACTTTTAAATTTATTTTATTTAGAAAAATTAGAAGATTCTGTTGAGAATCTAAGTAAGCAATTTGTTATTGTTGTTGTAATGCTCTTTATTTTTTTTATTACATATTTATTTAACATAAAGTTATTCTATATTTGGCAAGTTAGTTTATTTTAATGTTTAAGTTTTTCATTTTATTTAGAAAAATTAGAACATTCAATTCTCCTTGCATGAAAGATGGAGTTTGCACAAAAAAATTTCCTAAAGAGTTTAATCCTTGCACTGTTGCAATTTTTAATGGTTATCCTAACTACAGGCGTTTAGATAATGGTAGAGTAGTCATTATAAAAGGTAACCAAGTTGATAATCGATGGGTCGTACCCTATAACCCCTGGTTATCAAAAAAATACCAAACTTACATTAATGTTGAAGCTTGCATGTCTATTAAGTCAGTGAAGTATTTATACAAATATGTCTATATAGGGGCATTATTGTGCGAATGTGGTAGTTAATGAAAGTGTTGACCATGATGAAATTAACACATATTTAGATTGTCGCTTTGTTTCCGCCCCAGAGGCTCTTTGGCGAATATATGAGTATTCCATAAGTGATATGTCACATACTATTATCCGCCTTCAAATCCACCTTCCTGATAATCAGAGAGTATATTTTAACGAAGGAGAAGAACAAGTAGCTATAGATCGTGCAGCACAGCGTGACACTCACCTAACTGCTTGGTTTAAGTTAAATGCTGAAAATAATGAAGCACGTCAGTATTCTTATGTTGAAATTCCATATCACTTTGTTTTTCGTAAAAATTGCATGTGGAAAGTAAGACAAAGAGGTAGTGATAAGGTGGTTGTTCGAATGTATAAAGTCAGTTCATTTTGCGAATTATTTTTTTTCAGATTGTTACTTTTGCATGTAAAAGGTGCAAAGTCTTTTGAGGATTTGCGTACTGTTCATGGTACTGTTTTTAATACATTTCGTGAAGCATGTTATCATTTAGGTTTATTGCAAGATGACATTGAGTGGAGAAATACATTAACTGAAGCTGCTGCAACTCGGATGCCTAAACAAATTAGGCTACTGTTTTCCATCATATTAACTTTATGTGAACCTGATGATCCTTTACACTTTTGGAATACATTTAAAAATTATATGGTTGAGGATTACATACACCATTCAATGCCAGTCGTACTTGCTGAGCAGGCAGCTCTTCGTCAAATTGAATCTATAATTAATCAGAGTGGTAAAACCTTAGCTGATTATAATTTGCCAGCTTTAGATCAGTTTTTAGATAATGTCCCAGAAAATGATGATGAAGATGTTCAGGTGTTTATTGATGAAGCAAACCGAGTTAGACCATTATTGAATGATAATCAACGTAATGTAGCTGATGCGATCCTTGCTGCACTAAGTGTGGAACCTACTAATGAAAATAAGCATTCAAGGTTGTTTTTTATGGATGGGCCTGCCGGTTGTGGTAAAACATTTACTTACAATTATTTAATTTCTGAAACACAGAGCAGGCATATTAGAACTGCAACAGCTGATGGACAGGAATAGCTGCAACTCTTCTCAAAAATGGGAGCACAATGCATGGCTTATTCAAACTTCCTGTTCCAATTTTAGAAACTAGCACATGTAATGTAACTCCAAACTCTATTCATGGTAGATTCCTGAGACAAATCAGTTTGTATTTACTTGATGAAGCATCTATGATACCCAAATATGCTTTGAGTGCCATTGATAAGCTATTACAAGATATTTGTAAAAACAACTTTCTTTTTGGTGGTTATTCTTATGGGTGGAGACTTCAGACAAATACTTCCAGTTGTGAAGCGAGGTCGACCAGCAGAAGTTATAGAATCATGTTTAAAATGTTCTGAACATTGGCAATATGTGCAAAGGTTCTCATTAACTGTAAATATGAGGGTTCAGATAGAAGAAAAGGAATTTTCTCAATGGCTTTTAAAGCTTGGAAGTGGAACATTACCTGTCAAGCCTGAAGATCCTTTGCGAGGGTGTATTGAAACACCTGAGCAGGGCTTTCTCAGTGATAATGAATCTATTGTGGAGAAAATTTTCGGTGGTGCAGAAGAAGCTGATTATGCAAAACGTGCTATTTTAACGCCAACAAATGTTGATTCATTGGCAATATATGAAGAAGTCCTTCATCGTTTACCCGGTGATGTGAAAACATATTTAAGTTCAGATAGCATTGATACTGATGATCTTAATGAAATTAATAACTTTCCAGTCGAGTTTTTAAATAGCTTGACTCCATCAGGTATGCCTGTTCATTGCCTAAAATTAAAAATTGGTGCTGTTATAATGCTACTTAGAAATTTAGATCTCAAAGGTGGACTTTGTAAGGGAACCCGTTTGATGGTGCGTGCATTACACAACAATTATATTGATGGTGAGGTTTTAACAGGTGTATCAGCTGGTAACAGGGTATTTGTTCCTCGAGTTCAATTAGCTCCATCAGATGCAAATTTACCTTTTACACTTAAACGCCGTCAGTTTCCAGTTTGGTTAGCATACTCAATGACCATAAATAAAAGTCAAGGTCAAACAATTGAAAAAGTTGGTGTTATCTTAAAAAGCCTTGCTTTTCACACGGCCAATTATATGTTGCATGTTCAAGAACAAGATCATTTAATAGTTTGTTTTTCAAAGTTGATAAACATCCATTACAAGGTATGTCATTTAACAAACATTACACAAATAATGTTGTCTTTACAAATGTTCTTAATTTATAATTTTGACAAGTATATTATGTGTTATATGTGTTTTATATTTTTTTATGTTTTTTTTTTTTTTTGCTATATGTGTATATAAATGTATGTGTTTATATGCGTTTATATATCTTTATTTATATATATGTGCTTAAGTTTATACAAGTTTATATTAAGTAGTTTCCATGTGAAAAGTGGTGTTACTTGGCAACGTGTAGTGCAAGATTGTGATTCTTGCTAGCCAAGCGGTGTTACTAATTAGTGATGTTACTTGGCACTTAATGCCAAGCGGTGTTACTAAATTGTGGTGTTACTTGGCAGCGTTTAGTGCCAAGTGGTGTTACAAGTGTTGAGCTAGGTTGTGTTGTCTAGCTTTTTTAATTATTCTGGAAACACATAATCTGAATATTTTGTGTTATGTGCAAATGTGTTATGTACAAATATTTGATGCTATGTGTATTCAGTAGCATAGGCAAGGTCTTTTGATGCTTCAGATAGCACTTTCAACCAAACTTAAGTGTATTCACGTTTATAGAATTAAAATACTTTGCAAAAAAATGATGTTGTTAAAGCTTAGGAACAAATGTTTAAAAAAAGTGTTTTTCCTAACCTGAATTTTTTTAGACATAATAAAGTTAAACTCTTCAACAGCTTCTAAATATATATCTGAAACAACAAAAATCCTGCCTACACTACTGGTGTTATTGTTTGTCATCTTGTAATGTTGTTGTGATGTTCTGTGTTGATAGACAGCTTGGCTTACCTTTACGTTGGTGTCTATTGTTAAAAATGATTATTGGGTAGCTTCATTACTGAAACTTACTCCTAATCATTCACTAAAAGCCAAGTAATATTTTAAGAAAAAATGTCTAATTTTTTTGTGTCAGTAAGAATTTTTATCTTTAGCAATGCTGATAAAACTGAATTTTTTTAAAAAAAGAGTATTTCCAGCCTTCCAACCAAATATTAGAGACTTTTACAAAAGCACTCTCACAAAATAAGTGTCTAATATTTATTTAATATTACTAAATTTCGTTTCGTATTTTTCATTTTTCAAATGAATTAACATAAAAAAAATAAATGTGCATTCAGTGTTATCAATAATGATTTTATTTCATTTTTAGATAATGCTTTTATAATCAATTTAAAAGTCTTTCAAATCGTTAATCATTTTTCTAAAGGCGAAGAAGAAGAATCATTAATCTTCATACCATTTAATAAAGCTATTTTAATAAAACGCAATACAAATTGTTGTAAATTAGTATTTGAATAATTTTCACATTGTTACTTTATTTTGCAGTTTCCTATCACTTTGTATTGAATTAACTAAATCCAATATTACTGTTCCTTTTATCAAGTACTTCACATTTTCTGTTTTTGTTTTTGCAGAAAAACAGATCAAGTTAATTTATTTGACTTGCCTAGCTACTTATTTTACACGCCTAGCCACAGTGAGTGTGCATAAATCAACAGAGTATTTGGGTTTGGGCAGGTTGTCTTGAACTAAATGATTTACCTTCTTCATGTTAAGCTCTAAATATAAATATACGGAAAAGGTGCATATGTGAACTTTTTTTTCTAGCACATAATCCATTGTTCACTAAAAAATATTAGAGGGAGAAATAGAGATAAGGTTTATGTGGAATAGAGTTTGTCCTTTTAAGTGAAAAACTATTTTATTATCTATCTATCTTCTATATAATAATGCCGAACTTAATAGTAGTGTTAGTAGAAAGAGTCACAGCACTTTTTTTAGAAGAAAACGTGTATGCAAATATCTAACGTACATGATTAAGTAATGATAAAACATATTGAAACATTTTTCAAGTTATATAGTTTGACTTTGACATAAAAATTGCATTGCGTCAACCTCTCCATTAAAAACCAATTCCGTTAAAAACAATTTTTATATATTTTTAAAATTTCGATATTTGATGTGTCAGCATGGCCGAGTGGTTAGCGCGCTAAGCTTCTGAACGTATAGTCGTGGTTCAAATTTACCACCAGCGATTTTTTTCTTTAAATTACAAAATATTTGTGAAGTTAAACAAACTAAATGTTATACACTTTAACCGTTTTTTCTTTTTAAATTTTATAAATTTTTTGGATTTCTAAAAACACCAATAAACGGGGCGAAAATTTGTTGCGTGTGTGTCACGATTTTGATACTGTTCTCACATAATTGGTCCTAATAAGCTACGGATAGTCTTAAAAAAAAAGGTCCTAAAACCTAATAAAGAAAAACTGGATAAAACCGTCCTGCTACTCCACATGGTATTGCAGTGGAGGCAGGGAAAAAAAAAGCAATTTAAAAGTTTTTTGTTATATTTAATTTTTTGCTATAAATATAGCCAGATTAAAAAAATTATAAAAAATGTATTGAGACTTTTTAGGCGCGGATTTGAAGCCTTGCACAGCGAATCTGATGACAGCGCACTTAACTTGTGAGCTATCAAAGTTATGCATGTAGTTAGGCGCTTTAACATTTTTTTAAAAATGTAAAATGAAAACAAAATAAATACCATAAGTAAGAGCTAAATAAAAACGTTTAAAAATTACCAAACTTTTTGTTATATTAATATTAGTTTTTCAACTTTTAAACCACAAAATTTATAATTTATTTTTTTGCATGACTTTTGACGCTTTAAGCGACTATCGTTTTAAAGAATTGCATTACCGTTTCCGTCTAATACAAAGGTAACTATAAAAGACCGTTATTATTCAAAACTAAGCATATAATAATAATAATAAATATAGTAAATAGTAACTATTAAAAATGGCTAGGAGGCGACCATAAACCATGGTCCATGGCTGGTCTAAATGTAGGAAGTAGTTTAGTTCAGAATTTTAAAAAAAAATTAATAAACGGGGTTTAATAAGCTATATACGTATGCGGAAAAAGTGCGTATGTTAAAGTTTTTTTTTGCTCTCAAAGCAAATTTTTTTGATGAATCTTTTTCCACCGTTTACTAAAAAATATTGAAGTAAATAAGGAACAAGTAAAGAAATGATTGGCGTGAAATAAATAAATATAGAAGTAGAAAAGACCTGTATTTACCGATACGGACAGCTAGATTAAGAAAATAAGGGAAAAGGTTTGTGTGGAATAGAATTACAAAGACCCGTATTTTTACGGGTCAATCCAGCTAGTATAAAATATATTTTTATATAGGAATTTATTCAATGAAAATCTAAAATAGTGACAAAATTTAAACATTCATGTAAATTTTAAATAAAAATTTGCCAAAAGTTGTTGCTATTTATAAATGTTGCCATCAGAGCCTAGGCCTAGGACTTACAATATTATTATATTTAAACCAAATTATGTTTTTAGAAATTTGTTTAAAAAGTGGTGCCCAAAAATCTAATTTCATTTTTAATTATCTTAAGGGGACCAACAATCTTTTGTTCAAAAAGAGTACACTTTGCAAGTATTTCATAGGTAAAAAAAAAAGGAATATAAAACAATAAAAAACTTTATTTTTTTTTTTAAACATTTTTTGTCAAAGTGGATTTTTTTTGCTAAATGAGGATGTTTGTCCAATAATGTAGCTGCATCCGAACATATTAAATTTCATATTAAATTTGACTGTTAAGACAACATATAATGTTTTTACAGAAAGTTGCAACTTTTCACTGCTCTAATAATCATTCCTTAGTGAAAATACCTTTTTAACAGCAGCATTAGTGCCTGGACAACATAAAGAAATTTCTGTTAAAACTTTTAAATTTTCATGTAAGATATGTTCTACTCTAAAATGCCTAAAGATTTCTACCCATCTTTTTTCAAGTTCTATTTTCTCATTGTTCCATTTCTTCAATTTTTATTCATTTAAAAATAAATTTACTCTTCCAATTTCTTCAAAAAGAAAATTGTCATTAATAACAATATCTTTTACTTCCTTTATAACAAATTCGACTGCTGAAGAAACTTTTTTTCATTAAATTTTACTATTTACAAGGGTCCATTTAAAACAATTCAATGCTATAAAGTTCATTATCCATTCTTCGATATATTCATAGCAAATTTTATAAAAATTTTTAATTTCTTTTAGAGTTTTTTTTTTTTTCGGGATTGGAATCTTCCAAAGCGATCAGTTTATAGGCTTTAATATAGCCTTTAATATTGTATATAGTAGTGTATCTATATATTTTTTCTATTTAAATTTGTCTTTAATTTATTTTTTTATATTTTTCTGCAAAAAATTTTCTGTCACTTTATCCTTCTGAACTTATGTGATTAAGTTTTTGTTTTCTCTTAAATATTTTCTCACTCATCTTATCTCATCCGTTCATTTTCTCTTTTTTTTTTTTCACATCAAAGATCAGCCTGGGGATTACATATGCAAATATTGGATCTATCTCTTTTCACAAATGTAATTTTGACATTGTTAGAAAAAGAGGTCTGTAGTATCTATCTATCTCTCCAGGTTCATAATACGGCCTCTCAATTGTGTTGAAAATGGCAGCCATATGTGCGTTCAAAATTTAAATCACTGTCAAACTTGTATCTGGTGTTTGCCCTGTCGTCTGACGTGCTGGAAACGGCTAGCAATATGTGCGCATGAAATTCAAATCACTGTCAAAATAATTTTAAATATTTAATTAATAAAATTTAAATGAAATAATATTAAAAAAAATGTTTTAGAAATACAAATGAGTACAAAATTATACAAATGAGTACTTTCAGAGTACAGGATTTGAAAAAAGTACGTTTTGTGAAAAAAGAGTAAAAAAACTCAGTAAATGAGAATAGCAGGTCACCTTAATTGTCTACATAACTTTTTGGTAGATTTCAAAGTTCTTGCAAAAGATGGTTTTATCTATGAAAATATTGAGTTTAAAATCAATCTTGCTGTTATCATATGTGATGCACCAGCTAGAGCATTTGTAAAGTGTATTAAAGGACACAATGGTTATAACTGATGTGAATGTTGTGCTTAGAAAGGAGAGTGGTGTGGCAAGATAATTCTCCTACATATTTCACTAATTTTAAGCACTGATTCAGATTTTTTGTCATTAAAAGCATTCTGAACATCTTAGTGGTGTATTAAATTGAATTAAATTTTGACATGGTGACAAAGTTTCCTTTAGACTTAATGCATCTAGTATGCTTAGGGGTATTGCGAAGACTTCTCAACTTATGGTTAAATTGCCCAAATGTTGTAAATTGTCTCAGATTACAGTCAATACTTTATCTGGCGGATTGTTCCAGATACGTCATTACATTCCAAGAAATTTTTATAGAAAATCAAGGTCTTAATTAGATATTAAAAATTGGAAACTAACTAAGCTTAGACTATTTTTAGTAAACACTAGACCAGTTGTTTAAAGGTAATGGTTTAGCCAAAAATGTATTCAATTTTTTTGATTTTTCAGTTGTAGTTCTACTTTTATAATGTTTCATTTTGTTGAAAAAATATGTTAAATTTGCTTTTCAGCTACTTATTTTCATATGTGAACTTTATCATAAGGATCAACTAGTGTACAATGTCCATTCATTAGCACATATAGGAAATAATACAGTTAAATTTTAGGTACTTGATAGATGTCCCTCTTTTAAATACAAAACTTTTTCAGGTCAATTAAAAAATGTTTGTCTAGGGGTCTCATTTGAAAATTTAGGGGCCCTTTTACAAATGTAAGGATTATTTTTTTTTTAGGATTTTAATTTAGATTTTGTTTATCTATTGGAAAAGTTTTTAGGAATTTTGGGGCCCTTATCGCAGGTTTTTTTTTGAAATGGGGGGCTTGTATCTAGTAGCCATGGCACTGTATATAAGGTATATACAATATATATCAAATTATATACAATATAAATAAAAAAATATATTTATTTAATAGTTTTATATAATTTATTTATCAGTAACTAAAGGAATGTTATCAATTTATTATATGAATCATAAGCATGTGCTTATCTATTACAAGTATCTTTGATGGTGAAAATTACATTTTTTATCTGAAGAGAGTTGTTAGAAATTGTAAGAGTTTTATAACATATTAAAATTAATGTATGTGTTACCAATAAAATTTATAACTAACAGTTAAACTTATTTTTTTACAGTTCATATTGAAACTAGATATTGTGTAAAAAGGTTTTCAAAGAAGTCGTTTTAACAACAATGGAAAAGCTTCCGATTCCCGAGATAAACGTGAAAGCATTTGATACATGATTAAAGAATTGTTCAAAAGTTTGCTTAATTTTGACAGTGTAATTTAATTTACAATTTTTTTTGAAATAAACCAATCAATTTATATGTAAATTTGCTTTTTCTGTCAATTTTAATCTTGCAAAACTACAAACGTAGTTTTGCAAGAATTGCAATGGGTAAACCTCGTGGGACCCTCACGGGATACCCGGCGGGTATACCCATATGGGACCCAGAAGAAAACCGCGGCCATGATCCGGCGGGTTCCCGATGGGTTTCCCATATGGGTCCCATTTGCAAACCCAAATGGGTCCCTTACGGTTTTAAAGTACGGGATTCGACTGGGACCCATATGGGATACCCGGCGGGCTAACCCATATGGGTTCCATATGGAAACCGCGGTCATGATCCGGCGGGATACCGTTGGTCTACCCATACGGGACCCAGTTGACAACCCGTATGGGTCCCGTACAGTACCCGTATGTCAATGTTGGCTGGGTTGTCTATTGCAGTAGCTGATGTTGTGGTTACACGGGTGGGTTCGTTTATAATTGGGACGATAAAATGTTGAAACATTTCGTCAAAAAAGAGTTTAGTACTGGCATTTCTGTCATATTTTAAACAATCTATTTTTAAGTCCCCAATTCAAAATAGTTTTTTTTGCTCATTGCTGTTTTTTAAAAAGATTTTTTTAAAATGATTACTAAATTTTAATATCTCACCTTCGGGTGGTCTGTAAAATGTGGAAACCAAAATGTTTTTTGATTTTGTTTTAGCTATTTCAATAGTATAAACCCCACTATCGGCATCGGAGGTCGAAAGGTCATATCTAATTTTTGTTGCAAGATCATTCCAAACATAAGTCATAATTCCACCTCCCTTTTTGTTAGTTTTTCTTTCCTATGTTAATGCTATGTATTTTGGAATTTCCAAATATGAATTAGTTCTGGATTTTTCGTCAGAACTCCAGGTTTCTGTTATGCAAATCATGCTGATTAATTAATTGCAATTTGCAATTAATTATTCAACATATGCAATAAGAAAATGTTTTAGCTTATCAATGTTGTTATTTAAGCTTCTAATGTTTATGTGTTTTACCGTAAAGTCACTTTTTAAGGTTTTTATTTTATTTATAGAAACTTCCATTTCAAAGAAAGACGAATTAAAATTAATTGTTTTGAAAAAATGCAAGCCTGATTCAGAAAAGTCATTTAGTAAAACATTTGTCGATTCAAAAACAATAAAGTGTAATTTATCAAAGTCTATTGTTAAGTTAGCCATATGTATGTATAATAATAAGTTAAATAAATTACTTAAAAACAAAAATTAATCCCCGCGTGGTTATTTTTTAAAATCTCTACAATAAATTTTATTGTACTTAATTACAGCGAGTTTACCTTCATTTCTTAGTTTTTTTACTTTTTGCCATAACCTTTTTCTTCCTTCCATCGTTTCTTTAGCGAAGTCTTTATTAACATATATTCCCGATCCTTTAAGTTTGTTAACTTAATTTAAATTTCTGATTTTATCTTGATAGTTGAGTAGTTTTAATACAATTTATCTCGGTGTTTTGCTGTTATTGAATAAACCGACTCGATGTGCTCGTTTCAACCATCATATTATCTTGTTGATAATCATCTTGTTGATAACCATCTTGTTGAGCATCTCCAAATATTTTTTCAACAAGTGATTTGTTTTTTTCTAATAACGCACTGTTGCGGTATTTCAATACATCCTTTAAAAGGATTTTCCTCCTTGACAGATATTGTTCCACTACCAAGTTTTAAAAACCATTCGAAAAATTCTCCTACTCCATCACGTACTCTCATATTATCAGTTAATGTAAACTTCTGCACCCATTGCCACTGTAAAGAACATTTTATACATGATTCTACAACTACAGCTAATCGCCCTCTTTTAACAACTGACAATATTATCCTAAAGTCACCACCAAAAAGAATGACTTTTCAACCAAACGGAAAGTTTTTGTTGCGAATATCTTTAACAACCGATCGGTTGCATTTAAAGCGTGTTTGGTAATCATGGATGTCTCTTCCAGCATAAACAAACTAACTTTCTATAAAAATTGAGTTAAGAGTCACATTACATGTGCTGTTATCCAATACTGGGAAAGGAGGTTTAAATAAGCCTAGCAGCGTAGATCTATTTGTAATAAGAGTTGCTGCTATGTCAGTCCATGCAGCTGTAGCAGATTTAACACCCGCACTGCTCCTTTCAGCGATCAAATAATTATATGTAAGTTTTGCCACTAACGGCTGGTCCATCCATAAATAACAATCTAGAATGTTGATTTTCTACACTTGGTTGCTCGTTTAATGCAGCAAGGACAGCATTACTTATATTTAATTGGTTGACACTAAGAAGTGGTCTCATTCTATTAGCTTCGTCAATTAATTGCTGAACATTATCATTTAAATTTTCTAGATTAAAGTCTATGAATTCATTACCAACAGGCATATTATAATCAGATAGCGTTTTACCACTTTGATTAATAATCTTTCCGTTTTGACGAAGAATTGCTTGTTCAGCTAATATAAACGGGATTTAGCGATGAATGAAACCCTCCATCATAAAAGTTTTGTATAAATTCCAAAGATCCAAAGGGTCGTCAAAAGGTTAAAATAATTTAATACAGCTGTCTAAGTTGCTTAGACATTTGCGTTAAAACTGATTCAAAAAGAGTATTCTGCCATTCAGTGTCATCTTGCAAAAAACATTTTAAAACACATGCTTCGCGAAAGGTTCTAAATACTATTTCATTAACAGTACACAAATCCTCCCAAGATGTTGCTCCTTTTGCCTGCAAAAGTAACAATCTAAGAAAAAAAAATTCTCCTGTTGGACAAACTTTATACATTCTTAGTACCACTTTATTTCTACCTCTTGTCTAACCTTCTATTTACAATGTTTATCATCAAATACAAAGTGATATGGAATATCTACATATGAATAGCAATGCGCTCCTTCATTTATAGAATTCAATTTAAATACACAATCTAAATCTCAGGAAACGGACCTTAAGACGGATAACAGTGTGTGACATATGACTTATGGGATACTCAAATATTCGCCACAGTACCTCAGGTGCAATAACATAACGACAATCTAAAAAATTCGCACATTCATTTTCTTTTATATATGTATTCGTTCAAATATTTATCAGCCTTAACAGACATGCAAGCTTCAACATTATTGTGGGCTTGATATTTCTTAGATAACCAAAGATTGTAAGGTAGCACCTAACTGTTATCTACATTGTTACCTTTATTATTGATAACCAACCCATCATCACAACGTCTATATTGTAGATAACCATTGTAAACGGCTACTGTGTTGGCATTAAATTCTTTAGGATTATTTATATATAGTTATACAATAAGATAGTTGAGATAAAAATCGTTATACAATAAAAGAAAATATATACAAAAAAGAAAGAACGCGGAGACTCGCAGAAGACCTTTAGGTCTTATCATCGAGAACCGCTCGTGAATATTAAGTACATTAAATTAACATGAAGTATAAAATCTAAACAATGTCGTATTAAAAATTAGCGAGAACGTAAATTTCGTAATAATATATAAATAAAATTGGAATAAAGAAATTGTTGATACTCTTATATATAAATACAAAAATATTTTAAAAAGTACTGTTATCACAAACACATAAGTTATGGATCAGATATAATATTTATATATTACCTTATGTAATAAACTTCATATTCATTTTGAAAAGAATTTAAAAATATAAAAAAATGTCTTCAAAAGACAAATTAATTTCTTTTAGTTTTTTCTTGAATGAAAGATAATTCCTTTCATGGGAAAAATCAAAATTTTTTAAAACTATTTTGTTCCATAGAAAAGCTCCTCGATATGAAATACATGACTTTCCAAAATTAGTTAAAGATAAAGGTTGCTGTATTTGATTATCATTTCTTAAGTTATATTTATTTTTATCTTTTATGGTATATATTATCTTATAAGGTATATAAAACAGAGTATATTAAAAATATTTAGCTGATAAATATTAAGAATTTTCATTTGAAATAATAATGGTTTGGCATGAGCAAATCGATCTTTATAATTGATAAGCCGAGCAACATGCTTCTGCTGACGATAAAGAGGTAGCAGTTTAGATTTATTGGTATTACCCCAAGAAATATTTGCATAAATATATATATATATATATATATATATATATATATATATATATATATATATATATATATATATATATATATATATATTTATATTTATATTTGTATATATTTATATATATATTATATATATATATATATATATATATATATATATATATATATATATATATATATATATATATATATATATATATATATATATATATATATATATATATATATATATATATATATATATATATATATATATATATATATATATATATATATATATATATATTTATGTATATATATATCTATATATATATATATATATATATATATATATATATATATATATATATATATATATATATATATATATATATATATATATATATATATATATATATATATATATATATATATATATATATATATATATATATTTATACTCTCGAGTAGCGTTCAGCGTCATAATCCATGTGTTGGGACACAACATTGAACAAAACGCGTTATGTACAATACGAAACAGGTTATACCAACGCGTTAGGTACAACACAAAACAGGTTATTAATGCGGGTTTGTAAATTCTACCCCCTCCAACACACAAAATATGACGCTGTTGCGATGCTAAGGATGTGTGTTTATATATATATATATATATATATATATATATATATATATATATATATATATATATATATATATATATATATATATATATATATATATATATATATATATATAAAGTATTTTTTATAAATGAACCTCTACAATTTCTTGGTACAACAACTCAATTATGATTAATAACAACTCTTTTCAATTTTCTCATAATCCAAATCCAAATAAATTGTAAACAATTAAACTTAAGTAAAAATGTATGAAAATGATGAATGCAATATTAAATATAGAAAAACCAACATATAATAACACAACTATATCCTAATTTAAAATTCATTCATGCAAGAGAAATTAATATACATTTATTAAAAAGCATGAAACATTTTTTCAAAGAGCAAAGGTATTAATACTATTGACACATTTTATTTATAACAAAGTTTTAAATAAAAATTAAATTAAGATAAAATTTAATTATAACAAAATGTTTTCATGGATTTTATCCCAATGATTAAAAGTATGCGAAAGTATGAAACTACCCATAAATATCTTTTAATGCTAGACACCATTTAACAATATAGTAATCCTTATTAATTTTCACGAGAGTATTAATATATAGAAGACTTGAAATCGAAAAAAAATGTTATAGTATATTTACAATATGACCCTTAACGGCAGGGACGCTAAGTTTTCTAAAAATGTGAACATGTCCCAATTTCATTTAATTTTTTACAACATAGTCCTAACATAATAATATGAAACGCTTGTCTGATTTTGACACACACATAATATAAAAAGAATTAAAAACTGAAAAAAAACCTAACAGCTAATGAAACATAAATCTATATTGCTAATGAAACATAAATCAAACATTTAAATGTGTTTTCTTTTGAAAACTCGTCATTAACACTCATGAAACAATTTATCCACCACACTACACTTATATTTTACTCTGCTGCAGTAAGTTTCTCTAAGAACAGTCATATGATTGTATTATTGTCTTCTTCGAATAATGAAAAATCGCTACAACCATTGATTGAAAAAACGAGCATCTATTAAACAGATAATTTTTTCAATTTGGTAGTTTATCTCTTTGGGAGTAAC
This sequence comes from Hydra vulgaris, assembly GCF_022113875.1. NCBI lineage: Eukaryota > Metazoa > Cnidaria > Hydrozoa > Anthoathecata > Hydridae > Hydra > Hydra vulgaris. The sequence continues at coordinate 11,831,807 of NC_061156.1, read as the reverse complement.
AGGTCAGCGAAAAGTATTCTTCTCTTTTCCGTTATTCCTACAATCAACTGATTCCAGATCTTGTTAAATTTTTTTTTACTTTCATTAAAACATTAAGTTTTATATTATGTCTTTCTTAAATTTTTTTTACGTTTAATTTATATTGCTTTCATTTTAGAACACTATTTTGTAAAGAAAAGCAAAAAAAAAATGTATAGGGGTCATTTCTGGTCACACCTATACATGAAGAGAAAGTAAACACGCTTGAATAAATTTCATGCTATTTTTATAAAAAATGTATTGACATTTTAAACTCATTCCTTCCTTCCTAAAACACTCTCTTTCGCTCTCTTTGTATTACGCTGCATTTAGTTCGTAAAAACAATCAACTTTCTGCGATGTATTTACAAACTATGGATCAACGTTGATTTACATGCATTGAATCATTGTCGAAATTTATATATTGGATCAACGTTGGGTTTATATTGTAAAAACAATCAACTTATTGCGATGTTTTTAAATAAATAGGAAAAACATTGATTTATATACATTGAATCAATGTCGAGATATATACATTGGATCAACGTTGGGTTTAGATTGTAAAAACAATACACTTTTTGGAATGTTTTTACATACATTGAACCAATGTATGTAAAAATTTGCTAGATGTTTTTAATTGCGTCGGTTATAGTTTTATTATTAAGCAAATGAAGTTGGATCAACGTTGGATTTGCATTGGAAAAAAGAGCCAACGTTCGCAATGGTTTTACATACGTTGGCCCAATAAAAGTGTGCTAGCTGGGTAGTGATAGAAAAAAATAGTTACAACACTCTAAAAAAACAATATTTTCACCAAAAATTTTCTTAAATTTTAAATTGGTGTCAACTGGGACACCCTACATCTAAATCTACATGCCGATAAAGCATATGATATCTATTTAACTAAATTTCTTAATCTTTATTATACAGCATTCCCGGATGTTACAAAAGTTATCAAAACAAAAACACTTTTCAACCCTTGGGTCACAAGAAGTTATCTTAAATCATAAAAAAAACATCCTTTGTATAACAAGTTTCTTATAAAAAAAACTTTGAGAAAATAAAACTAATTACAAAACCTAAAAACGGCTATATTAATCAGTTTAATAACGCTCCAAAAAATATTACGGTTTAGAACAATTAATTTGAGCAGCCGTGGCACAGTGGTAGCACACTTGCCTCAGAAAAGTAAGATCCGTGTTTCAAACCCCACCTCTGGGCAGGTTTTGCGACATCGGTTGGGAAGGAGGCATGAACTTCCTATTAAATGCTCTTCCGCGGAGCTCTGTGATAAGACCGTAAGGGCTTCTTGGGGCACCTTAATCAACTTAAATAAAAACATAATAATAAAATAATCACAAAAATGATTCGAAAAAAACATGGAAAGTGATAAAGGAGGTAATCGGTAAAAACCGTTTATACGGGAATTTATTTCCGAATAATCTTAAAAATAATAACAATTGTATTTTAAATAAATCCTTAGTGGCCAAATAAAACACTTAATCAGTTTTTTGTAAATATAGTTCATATTTTATCATCAAATATTTTTCTCAAATACACTTTAAGATTTACGGTATCTCAAACAACATTAGTGTTATGTCTAATCTTAAACTTGCGGAATAAGAATTTTTAAGCGCAGTCTTTATGTTAAAGCCCAATAAAAACGTAGTTTTTGATGCTATAAGTAGTATTGTCGTTTTTAAATCAATAAAATACAGTTCCATTATAAGATATTTTAATGTATCTTTAAAACATGGTGTTTTTCCAGAAAACCTAAAAATATCGCAAAAATCATTCCAATTGTAAAATCAGGCGATTCTTTAAAGTTGCAAATTATCGTCCAACCTTAGTTCTTAATTGTTTTTCTAAAATATTAGAGCAAGTTATGTATAATAGGTGTTATTCTTATTTAAATGTAAATAATTTTCTTTACCATAAACAATTTGGATTTAAATCTAGCCATTCCACCAATCATGCAATCATTCACCTTGTTCAGGACATATTTAAATTGTTTGATGAAGGCTAGTATACCCTAGACCTTTTTATTGATTTAAGTAAAGCTTTCGATACAGTTAATCATCAAATTCTTCTATCGAAACTTAAAAATTGTGTTATAGAAAAGACTTACTTGTCCTGGTTTGAGAGTTATTTGACTAATAGGAAACAGTATATAGCATATGATGAGGGAAAAACTAATTATGAGACAATTAAATGTGGTGTTCCTTACGGATTAATTTCTAATTCTCGTTTATACAACCAGTTTGAATAAATTTAATAACTTTAAATACATTTTTGTTTGCAGATGATACCAACTAATTTTATTCTAATAAAGATATCAATATATCATTTAAAACAGTAAACAAAAAACTTGACTAAACTAACCAAATGGTTTAAACCAAACAAGTTATCTTTGAATATAGCTAAAGCAAAATACACTTTATTCCATCGTCTACATAAAAAATCAGATATACCCTTAAAACCTCCGAATCTTTTTATTGATAATCATTTAATAAAGAGAGGGCAATCAATAAAGTTTTTAGGCGTGTTTTTAGACAAAAATGTAACCTTGAAGGAACATATAGGTGTAATTGAAGATAAAATATCTAAAAATTTAGGTATAATGTACAAAGCTAAGCAGTTATTAAATCGATCTTGTTTAAAAAAAAAAAATTATTTTCCTTTTATTCATTGCTACTTTAAATAAACGAACACTGCTTGGTGACGCACTAACGCTACGAAAAAAAGTGCTTAGCAAACAAAAACAGGCTATAAGAATAGTTTCAAACATAGATTGTTTCTAACACTTACAAACACTGTTTAATGAACTCCTAAATGTATGTAAACTAAACCTCTATCATGCTCTTATTATTATGTTCAAACTTGATAAAAATATAATACCACTCTTATTTCATTCGATTTTTGAAAAAATAAATCAAATATATACCCTACTAGATTTTCAAAATTGAACTATATTAAACAAAGTTAAACTATAAACTGCTCTAACAATAAAATATTTTCTTATATAAAATCATATCTTCTTATTTTTCAAACCAATTCTTAAATGTTATTTTTATCATTTAATTATTTTATTAAATTTTGTTTTTTGCAAAACAATTCTTAAATCTTATTTTTTGAAAAACTATAATTTTTAAACGATATGCGATATATTTAAATTTTTTTTTATAATGTTAAATAAGAGATATGTACATTGGAACTATATTTTATTGTTAAACTATATTTTTTCTAATAATGACGCTTTTTTTGGGGCTTATTAATAAGACTAATTTGTCATTTTCTAGCCCCTGTCATGTAATTATTTTTTTATAAGTTACGACTGTAAATTGATTTTATTGGCAATAGTGCAAATAAATAAATAAATAAAAAAAGTAATAAGGGTGACTAAAAGTTTTACGTAACAGAAAGTACATAAAATAAAGTTAAATAGGAAAAGAATATTTTATATATTTAGTTTAATTATTATTTTAATAATTTTAGTTAACTGTTTTTTAAGTTATAAATTGATGCAGTTTTGAAAAACTGATATATTAAAAGTTATATATTTATTAACTTAATTTTAGTGAAATAAAATTAAAACTTTTATAATAAAGGAAATGAAATTGGCCTCGCTGCGGAACAATTTAGCGGCCGTGGCGCAGTGATAAGAGCGCTTGCAATATAAACAGTAGATCAAGGTTCGAAACAAAAAATCGACATATTTTCGCGTCACGGTATGGGAACGAGGCGTGAACTTCCTAGTTAAGTTTACTTACGCGGTGCTCTCTAAAAAACCATTAGATATTTTTGTGGTACCTAATAAACAAAATTAAAAAAAAAAATAAAAAAACAGTGCAAAATTATTTTTTCATTTTTCGTTCTTTTCTTAACGTAGTTTATTATTTTTTATATTTATATTAATTCTCTCCACTCAAGTCGACGAGTCCAAGCTTCGTTTTCAGATTTTCGGATAAATAACCCTTCTTCGTTTTCTAAAAAACAAAATTTTTTTTGAAGGCATACGTAAAATTGTACTGTATAAATATACAAATATGTAAAAATTAAAAAAAAAAATTTAGTTCTATAAAGTCTAAGTGTTATTTTTTATAACATTATTTGTCTTATATTGAAACATTTTTTTCTTAGCGCAATAATTATATTTTTTTAAATAAAATTAGAATTTGTACAACAGCGTAGCGTTGCTAATGCCTCTTGGCAACGAAGTATTTTTCTGCCAAAAGTTTGAATTTGTAGGAAGACAAAAGCCATTGGCCTCAGCTCCCCAAAAAAACTTTGGAAGCAAAACATTTCTCCATCCACCTCCAGTGATTTCTGCTTCATGTTGGGGTCTGAAGACATGGTTTCTTTAAGGCAAAATGTTTTAGAGATTGAATCCAACATAACAGTTGATACCTTAAGAAAATATTTTGTAGGCACAATAAGGTCTCTATTGACACCTTCCTCGTATCTGAATATAGCCCCCAATATAAAACTGTCCATTAACATTATATTTCCAAAAAAATGCAGTTTATCTTTTTTTGGGGCCATGCCGATGCATTCGTATTGGCCTCAACCAATCGACACCGACCAAAAGTAGGCCCCTAATTTAATATATTTCCTTTGCACTTCAATGAAAAAATAGTAATTGTGAAATTTAGTAATTATTTAACTATTGAAAGAATAAGTTTGTGAGTCATCATGACGGGAAAAAAAAATCCTTTAATTTCTTTAGTAGAAAAAGCAATTTAAATATGAAAAGAGAAGACAAAAACAAGCACATACATTTTTTTTAGTAAGTTATTTAAAGAATAGTTTGTTTTAGAATTGAATAACAAAATCCAAACAAAAATCAGTATCAATTTCAGGTAAGATGTAATATAAGTGTATAGTGTAAAGTGTAATAGAGTGTATTTATTGTTATCAACTTTTTTTAAAAACATAAAATAATAATAAGTTAAAGAGATAATAGTTTACCCTTTATTTAAACCCAAAGAGACTTGTTATAGACAATAAGACAATGTTATAATATTCTATTTACTTTTAATTTATTTTAGTTGATGTAGGGTGTACTTTATTTTGCTTTTATATATATATATATATATATATATATATATATATATATATATATATATATATATATATATATATATATATATATATATATATATATATATATATATATATATATATATATATATATATAGTCTTGCATGTCTCTTGCGTAGCATCAAAAAATATTTCCCATAAACTGTAGTTTTAAAGAGCGCGTTAATAAACTAGACCAGAAAAAGTTTTAAAAATTAAATTTTTTTTTTTAATTGATAGACTGCCTGGCCAAACCAAACCCTCAGTCGATGTAGCAGCACTCTCTTGCGAGTCAGGCTATTTGTCAGTCGTTGTAGCAGCACTCCCTTGCGAGTCAGGCTATTTGTCAGTCGATGTAGCAGCATTCCCTTGCGAGTCAGGCTATTTGTCAGTCGATGTAGCAGCACTCCGTTGCGAGTCAGGCTATTTGTCAGTCGATGTGGCAGCACTCCGTTGCGAGTCAGGCTATAAGATAGTCGATGTAGCAACGTTTACGCATGTTTAAAAAATGTTTTTTATTAAATCAATAACAAAAACACCACTAATTAAAAAAAACTTTCTAGTCGTTATAATTGCGGTTTTTTAAAAATTTTTTAAAAAACAATTAAATTTAATGTACTTCCGCAAAAATTAATTGCTTTGACATTTCGATGACAATCAAAAACAGCTTAAGAGACGAGGTAATTAAAATTGTAGTCGTAAGAGACTTTTTTTACATTAAAATGCTCTTAAAGCGACACTATATGAGTATATATATATATATATATATATATATACATATATATATATATATATATATATATATATATTTATATACATATATGTATATATATATATATATATATATATATATATATATATATATATATATATATATATATATATATATATATATATATATATATATATATATATATATATATATATATATATATATATATATATAATATATGTATGTATATGTATATATATATATATATATATATATATATATATATATATATATATATATACATATATATATATATATATATATATATGTATATATTTTACTTTTATATATATATATATGTATATATATATATATGTATATATATATATATATTTATATATATATATATATATATATATATATATATAAATATATATATATATATATATATATATATATATATATATATATATATATATATATATATATATATATATATATATATATATATATATATATATATATATATATATAAGCTGAATCTTCTTTCTGTACAAGAGCGTTTTAATTTAAAACCAAGTACCAATACGAGTGCGTCAATTTCATTTTCATCTGAGGTTTAGCTTTTTCTTGAAAAATGATTTTAATAAAACTACAGAACAATCTCTTGTTTTTAAACAAAAACTTTAGTTTTAGTTCCTCTTTTTTTTTCATTGATGAAGACCATTGACTGAATTTAAGCAATGTATATAGAGTTTAATATCATATATTAAGTACATTAACGAATCATGAATATTTTATTTTAAATTCTTAAAGTGACACCGTTATAAACCTCATTAATGTGGTAAATTTGCAGTATCACACTAGTGAGGTTGATAACGCTGTCTATAAATCCACGTTAGATTCTAAAATTGATGCTTTTGAAAAATGCACTGATATGGAAAGTGCTTACAGCTTTCAAATGAATTTGCTTTCTGGTTTCTTGGTATGATATCTCCTTCAAATTTCTTTTAGTAAGAAAAACACCAAAGAATAAAGCTGTTAATTGTGCATAGACCTTTGAAACTAATTTAGTGTGACCAGAATTATTATGAAAAACATGAAATCGTAAAATGGGCTTTATGGTAATATGAAAGATATTATGGAACTGACCAATAAACTGGATCTCAATCGAAATTTTTCTTAAAAATTTGTGGTTAGGCCAAAAAAGTTCAAGAAGCAACGTTACTATAACAATAAATGTGAATCGGAAAAACTGGTAATAGAATGTTTTAAAATAAATTCCATTTTTGTAGTTTTAGACTTTGCAGTTAGTTCTTTGTCATAAAAATTTAAATAGATGTCACAGAAGACGCCAGTCTTCTGTGACATCTATTTAAATATATCTATATATATATCTATATATATATCTATATATATATATATATATATATATATATATATATATATATATTATATATATATATATATATATATATATATATATATATATATATATATATATATATATATATATATATATATATATATATATATATATATATATATATATATATATATATATATATATATATATATATATATATATATACAATAGAAGAAGCTGTAAATAAAAATAATATATAAAAAAAATCAAAAAGGGAATATTTAAAAATATATAATAAATGTTAAAGTGTTACAACTTATGAAGGTATATCTTTTTCAACGCCATATAGAATAGTGTTCTTAAGACATATTTTTTCACCTTTGCCCTTTATATCAGTGGAGACCATATAACCTTTCGAAAACACTCTGATTTTTTAAAAAATAATATAACTGTTAGATGGTTATAAATAACTTTTTCAGATATTTATTTAAAAATAAAACAACCTCTTTTCAAAATAAATTAATTATCAAAATATTAAAGATTTCTAGCATTGAAAAATGATTTTCGGGGTGGCCTCATAAAATTTTTATGAGAAATTTCATGGGGCCATTTATTAATGGTTTAACGTCCTTGTTTATACACTTTTAAAGCTTGGACAGGGAACAAATAATGTCATTTTTTTTTTGTTAAATAGCATGCATTTGCTAAGCAATTTTTTACAATTCCATGCACTTTAAGGCGTTAACCAGTTTTGTAGACCGAGAATGGGTATTTTGAACATTGTACTTCCATCTAAATTTAATTAGAGAATAATAGAGGATTTTGGAAGTGATTTAAAAAAAAAAAAACTTTATAGGATTTTAGAGGAGCTGCGGACAGCCTGATTATATATGAGTCCAATACTGTTTTTGATTACCTCAGCATAAATTTGTGTATTCTATCTTTAAAAGATGTTCCACCAATTAACTGTAATTGATTTATCTGGAAAAACATAAAGAAATATTATATTATGCTTGGGGAGATATATTATATTGTGGAGATTCATTTAAACCACACAAGTGAAAAAGTTGCATCCAAGTTTCCACTTGTGTGCATCTTGCATCAACTTGTCAACATTCTCATTTTCACATTTTCCTTTTGAAGTTGTGAATTTAAAATTTTCACAATACTGTTTGCTTTCTCTTGTAATGGAAATAGTTATATATTTTGTATCAACGAAATAACTCTTCTTATCACCTTAGTTAAAAAATAATAATTGTAATATATAGATGTAATACCTAAAAAGAATTTTAATTTTATTTGTATAAACTTAAGCCAATTCTTCTCTGCATTTTAGTGCAGTCAATGCTTTGGTATATGGAAATCGATAAACAATTCTATCTTTAATTCAAATACATAGAATTACTTCTTCTTGTAAATCCTAATTCCAAACAGTTCTTTTCCACATATTCGATTTTGAAAAAATTACATGAACTAATAAAAAAAGGAATTTATGATAAAATTTACTAACAGGCCTAATTAAACTAGCTTAATTTGAACATTTTATATCCATGGTACTTACTAAACAATAATATAAATAGACATTATCAGCAAAGATAAGGTTTTCTTTATTTTATAAATTTATTATATTTTAAATTCATTATTATTAATTTATTTATTACACTAGTATTCAGCAGAGTTCTGAACATATTATGTTCAAATAACTTAAGGCTCAATAATAAAGAAAAATAATGAAAGAATCCTAGATTGCTAAAACATAAAGATCTACATAAGATAATTATAGAGTATTGAACAAAAATAGAAATACAAAATTACAAAATTAATCATCATTAATAAAAAATAAACTAGTATAACCTAAGGTATATTATAATATATGAAACAATAACATCTACTTTTGATTAAAGTATAAATGCAACAAAAATTAAAAAAGAAATAATTTAATAAATAATAAATTATCATTCAAACAATTTTAGAGACCAAAAAACAACTTGTAACTTATTTTTTACTCATCTTCATCTAATAAACATTAATATTATTACCAAATTTAAACATTATTAGAATTTTTTTTTTAATAAAAAATAAAAATATTACATCAGTTACTTTTCGGGCTTTTCTTATTTTACTTAAGACGTCAAGTCAATCCTAGGCTTTATTCATAACTAAGTTTTAATTTGTAATGTTGAATTAACACTGAGAAAGAAAAATATTAGCAGATATAAAGAAAAAATTTCTTTATTGAAATATATGTAAATATTTCAACAAAGATAATTTCGATTGATTTTTATAAATATAAATTTATGTCAATTAATCTGATTTTTTTTCTTTTCCGCCACCTTTTTGAAATGTAGCGCATTTTGAGAAGTTAGACAAAATGCCATCAATTAAAGTTTCAGTTGCTCCATCGCATTTAATAGAAGAAGCCGTAAATAAAAAAGAATTAAAAAAAAAAAAAACTCAAGGAGAAATTTTAGATTATTTAGAAGTTAAACGAAAAATATCGACTTTTAAACGATAATACTCTTTCAGGAAAATCGTCTGAACATGTTTTCGATCTTTTGAAAATTCTATATGTTATAAGTTCAGTATTTACATTTTTTTCCGTTATAAATCTCTATTACTTAAACAGTTGAAATAATGTTTTGTATTTTTTGTCAACAATGATTTAACGTTGAAATAACGTTAAATAATCAACGTTTAAACTGTAACGTTGATTTAACGTTAAATAATCAACGTTTAAACCGTAACGTTGATTTAACGTTGTGACATAGTTGAAACAACGTAATGATGCCGGCTAAGATATATATATATATATATATATATATATATATATATATATATATATATATATATATATATATATATATATATATATATACATATATATATATATATATATATATATATATATATATATATATATATATATATATAATATATATATATATATATATATATATATATATATATATATATATATATATATATATATATATATATATATATATATATACATATATATAAACTTATATACACATATATATATATAAACTGACTATGTAAATCTGATTTAGAGAGCTATGTGGGTTTTAATCAATTAAATTATAATTTAAACTTGTTAAATCATGCTTCAAATCTAAATGTTCAATGCTTTTTAGATACACTTATACAATACGATATCATTCCCACTACAAATAAGTCGACGAGAATAACTAAGACTTCGTCGACCTTACTAGATAACATATTTAATAATAATTTTCATAATTGCCCTTTAGAATCGGGTATAATTAAAACTGACATAACAGATCATTACCCAATATTCTTAATTACAGATAATATAACCCTTAATCATTTTGTCTCTAAATCAACAATATCAATGCGACAAATCAATAAAAACTCAATAATATATTTTCGAAATCTTTTATTTAAAAAAACTAATTGGGATCTTATATTACAATCGCAAGATATGAATAATGCGTATGAATTATTTTTGGCGCAGTTTTGTAAATACTATGATTTGCCATTTCCAGTTATAAAAAAAATTATAAATCCTAAATCACTTTTAAACCCTTGGATGACCAAAGTTTTACTCAAATCATCAAAGAGGAAACAAAACCTTTATGAAAAATATTTAAAACATAAAACATATAAAAATGAAACAAAATATAAAAATTATAAAAACTTGTTTGGAAAAATAAAGAAACAATCTAAAAAAAATTATTATGCAAAATTGCTAGAAAAAACACATGGAAACACACAAAAGACGTGGAATGTAATTAAGCAGATAACCGGTACAAATAAATGTCAAAATAATAAATTGCCAGAAAAACTTTTAGTTGACGGGGATATAATTTATAATAAAGAAGTCATAATTAACAAGCTCAACAAATTTTTTCTTGATATTGGACCAAAATTAGCTGATAAAATTCCAAAAACTAACTCAAACAACTTCGAATCTTATATAAATACACCCAACACATCTATGATAGAATCTAATTTAAACTTAAGTGAGATGCGCAATGCTTTCAACTGTCTGAAAAATAATGAATGTGCGGGCATTGATAAAATTAGCGTTAATGTAGTTAAAGCTGTGTTTGATATTATTGAACCATCACTGTTTCATATTTTTAACCTTTCTTTAAAATCCGGTATTGTACCGGAGAAATTAAAAATTGCTAAGATTATACCTATTTTTAAAAATGGAGATGATACAAATATGTCCAATTATAGACCTATTTCTGTCTTACCATGTTTCTCTAAATTGTTAGAACGAATTATGTATGATAGACTTAACAACTATTTAACTGAGAACAATATTCTGTATAATAAACAATTTGGGTTTAAAAAAAATCATTCAACGGACCATGCAGTAGTCGATCTAATAAATTATGTATCCAATGGGTTTAATAATGATTGCTATACATTAGGAGTTTTTATTGATTTGTCAAAAGCATTTGACACTGTTAATCATAATATTCTAATAAAAAAGCTAGAAATGTATGGAGTATTAAACAATAACTTACAATGGTTTAAAAGTTACCTTTTCAAACAGGAAACAATACATAATTTATACAGAAAATGAAGAAAAAAAAACATATCATAACTTGTGGTGTTCCCCAGGGATCAATCTTAGGGCCCTTATTATTCATACTGTTCATTAATGATTTGTATTTAGCATCCAAAATTCTAAACGTTATTTTGTTTGCTGATGACTCAAATCTTTTTTTACTCTAACAGAAATATTAAAGATCTGTTTTAGAATTTTTAATGAAGAGTTATTAAAAATAAATGAATGGATTACGAATAATAAACTTTCATTAAATGTTGGGAAAACTAAAATTATGTTGTTCCACAAACCTAGTAAAGGTGATAACCTTTTTTTAAAACTACCTGATCTCTTTATGAACAAAAAAGTTATTAAAAGAGAGTCAACTATTAATTTCTAGGAGTGAAATTAGATGAAAATATATCATGGAAATATCATATTAGATCTATTGAAAATAAAATCTCCAAAAATATTTCAATGCTATATAAAGTTAAACCTTTTCTTAATACGGAATCTTTAAAAATTATATATTTCTCATTTATTCATAGTTATCTTTCCAATTGTAATCTTGCATGGGCAAGTACCAATTATGGGAAGCTCAAAAAAATTTATAGCAAACAAAAACATGCTTGTAGGATTGTTTTTGGCGTTAACAGAACTGTTAATGGTGAATCTCTTTTAAAGAAACTTAATGTGCTTAATATTTACAAACTTAATATATACCAAGTTAGGCTATTCACGTTTAAAACAAAACATGCGTTATCTCCTAATATATTTCAGTCTTACTTTACCAAAATATCTCATAAATATCCCACTAAACTTTCGTCTGATAATTTTGTTTTTCCAAGATCTTATTTAAAACTCAATTCATTTCAAATTCAATACCGGGGACCATTTATATGGAAAGGTTTTTTAAAAAATATAATTAAAAATAAAATTCTTCGAGGCATCTCCTTAGAACAATTCAAAAAAGAATCTAAACGTTTTCGATTAGAAAAAACTTTCGATTTTAAAGATTTCTTCTAAAATCACCTAAAATAATTAAACCTGAAAAAGTCATCACTACTCATTTACTATTGTCTTGTGTATCTTGTTTATTTCTTATTAAAATAAAAAATATATATACTATTAATTTTGAACAGACAAATAACATTTATTCGATTTATTACTTGTGTCTTATATTTGTAGAACTAATATTGTATTGTACTTCAATTTTTAACCTTTTAGTTTTTACCTTGTAACTTTGTGACGTTAATTTAAACGGGGCTTGGCGATAAACAGTTTATGTCTTCTTCTTGCTCCGGCCAATTTTTATACATGAATGGTTTTTTCTAATTGTAAATTTAATTATACGGCAAAGAAAAAATAATAATAATAATAATTCAGCAACTGATTAGCATGCAGCAAAGTTTATTTCATTTCATTAAGTGCATTATTTGTATATTCTTTAATTATAGTGCATATTTTAGAATTAAACCTTTAAAAATCAATTAAAGAACTTGTCAAATTATCAAGCATTTTTTTTAACAAATTCTTCATTAAAAAAAAAAATTCTATCAATAAAATATATGCAATTTTATATGTCTTCATTTTATCAGTTCTGTAACTCATTGCATTGAAAAAAGTTCTTCCACTAATTTAATTGGATAAATTTTAATACACCTTTTTGACTTATTTTTTTAACTAACTAAAAAATTGTTTCAGAACATTTTGGATTTAACTAATAAAAAGAAATAGAAATTTTCAAATAAAAAAAGTATTAAAATATATACTCTTCTAAAACTTCAGAAACAAAGACTTGTTTAAAAAGTTGTTTATTTTAAAATGATCTGAAGATGTAAAATTTTCAGTACATAAAAATGTTTAAGGAGGAATAGCTTGGCTTGACCAAGTTTTTTTTTATTATTTACATTTTTTTTTTAGTGTAACGTGTCAGTTTCTGATCTTAAATAGTCAATTTTTGTGATAATCTACATCTCTGTAAAACAGCGAAAGTAAACCAACATCATGATATGATGATCATTATCTAAAATACATATGATCATCATATTAACGTAATGAAATCATCATCGCCATCATCATTATCATGATTATTACCCGGTAGGACAAAGACTCTTTTAAAACCTTTTTTTTTCTAAATTTATCAGATCTTCATTCTCGTTGTTTGAAAACGATCTTGAAGAAACCTTTGCCAGAGGTAATTTTTTTCTTGTTTAGTCATATGTAACATAAAAAATTAAAATGGTAAAAAGTTGCCAGATAAATAATTCAAAATAGAAAACAAACAAAAAAATTTCTACACTACAGAAAAAATACATATTTGAAGAAAATAAACATAAAATAATTGACTAGAGTTATACAAAATTCTTATATTATAATTAATCCAATCATCTATGGAATCTTCACATTTATAAATGGCTTGGTTAATGCAGTGGATCTTATAGGAGCAAAGTCATCCACAAAAATCATTTGTTATCCATTTTACAGAAAAAACAGCGACTGAATTTTCTTTATCAATAAATAAAGAAAGAAATTATATGCTAAATGTCCAAATAATTATATTAAAAAGAATATTTATAGACATAAAACGTTATTACAATTGATTATTTTGTTATATTTGATAATTAAAAAAAAAGTATGTTAATATATATATATATATATATATATATATATATATATATATATATATATATATATATATGTATATATATATATATATATATATATATATATATATATATATATATATATATATATATATATATATATATATATATATATATATATATATATATATATATATATATATATATATATATATATATATATATACTAAACGTTGATTAATATATATATATTATTCAACGTTTAGTTAATGTTCGTTCTAAATGTTTAGATTTATTTTAGTATCGATTTAGAACGTAGGTCAATCGAATGTTCCATTTAAACCATATCTAAATGGTTCGTTTTAAACGCTATTTGTACTTTATCTAAATCTTTTGTTTTAAACTTCGCGACGTTAAACTTTATTTTACAGCGCTTATTTAAAGAAGCATAAATAAATACAAAATATTGATAAACGAATCAAACTTTTCTTTTATTTAAACTGCTTTAAATAAGCACCGTAAAAAAAAGTTAAACGCTGAACGCATTATCTAAATACTCATAAACAAATCAAACATTAAACAAATAATTTTTTTTTATATAAGTCTAAGATACAAGTAAAATCATTTTATTTATTATTATATGCATTATCGTATTCGTCATCATGATCGGCTCCATAATGATCATCGTCATATTTATTTGAACCGATTAAGCCTCTTCGTCTTAAGAATTAGAAAAAAAGACATAACCTTTCCTATTTCCACCTATACGGAAGCGAGCCATTCTAAGATGGAAATTAATGCACGATACCGTATTGCGGATACCAAAGTCATACAATCTCTTTTCTAAAAATAATAAAAATAACTCAATAAACATCTTCATTCTATTCATATAAATCATTCATTTAACAACTTTATAAATACATAGTTTTTAAAACTCTGTAAAATATAACATTTATATAATAAAAACCTTATTAAAAAACTTGCAGTTATCGCAGTTATGGGTTGATAAGTTGCACAACTGCAGGACAACTGCAGTGCCCTTCCTAAACATAGTAATACAATATTATATAGTGTTCTACTACTTTATAACAATATCTGTACAACATATATATATATATATATATATATATATATATATATATATATATATATATATATATATATATATATATATATATATATATATATATATATATATATATATATATATATATATATATATATATATATATATATATATATATATATATATATATATATATATATATATATATATATATATATATAGGAGCAATAGGCACACTCAGTATCCTGTTTAATTGAAACTTTCTATTTAATTGAAAAGTTGTGGAGACACCGACAGTTACCCTAATATTTTCGGAAAAAACGATACGTACTTAAGTGATACTTTTTTTTTTAACGAAATCGGCGATTTTTTTACAGAAAATTGTTTTTTGTTTTGGCAAATATTGTATATTTTAAAGAAAATATCGTTACGTATCGTTTTTTTAAATTTTGTATAATTTCGGTTTATTTGAGTACCAGATTGACATAATTTTTAAAAAACTTTTTTTTTTTAAACTATTAGAGATTATTTATTCCATTAAATATTTGAGGGTCTTGAGGGACTCTTTAAATTATTTTTTATTTAAAAAAAATTTTAACTTAGTGTTTTTGTATTAGATAGAACACATTTAGGGGGGTGAGAGCAGATTATTTTAAAAAAAGTTGTTTTTTTGGGACACCCTAATATATATATATATATATATATATATATATATATATATATATATATATATATATATATATATATATATATATATACATACATATATATATATATATATATATATATATATATATATATATATATATATATATATATATATATATATATATATATATATATATATACATACATATATATATATATATATATATATATATATATATATATATATATATATATATATATATATATATATATATATATATATATATATATATATATATATATATATATATATATATATATATATATATATATATATATATATATATATATATATATATAAAGTATTATTCGCTTTAACAAGCGATTTATTTAATTTTTAGTGCAGTTTTTTCCATAATTAACCATTTCTACTGTAATTGCATTAAAGTAGTAATATTAACTCTGAAGAAATTGAAAAAAAAAAATAATTTAGATTATATTAATGCACAATTATGGATTAATTATATGTTATTATTTTCAGTTTATATATTATTAGTTTCTATATAAACATTAACAAATTAAAATAAAACCTTTAGAAGAGTTGTTTACTTTTGCGCTTATTTGATATCTGCTGATTATCAATGCCTTCTTCAGTTTCTGATATCTAAAACTTTTGCAATCCTCATAACAATCTGTAAAAGGAATAACAAAACATCTTATCCAAAGCAATGATAAATAAATTTTAAAAGTAAATTCTTTAACATTTTGTGAATAAAAATTATAATATCACAAACTAAAATAACAATTCAATAAAATATCAAGTTTTTAGCTCTTCCAACAGACTTGCGATATGACATTTTGCTAAAATGTTAACACTAATTTGCTTGAAGGTACATCAACACATAACATTAACTTGCAACTAAACTTGTTAAAAGCGTTTTAAATAAGTTTAGTCGTCTAGTTTTTTAGCTTTTTTTGCTGACTTTAGTTTGGTTGAATTATATAGTTAGTAGTTACTATATATTTCAACCCGTTAAAACTTCAAGCTTGGTAGATCTTTCATAATATAATAAAATAAATAAAAAAATAATGCTATAAATATTTCAATAGATTTTAGATATAGAGCATAAGATAAAAACTAAACAATTTGAACTCTCTTTTAACTAATTTAAACTTTAAAGACTCGAACCAATCATCAATGTACCTTTTATATATAACAGGAATTACCTTTAATCTTACATTAATTTATAAGCGTTGAACTTTTATAAATAGCTTTTCAGAAGCTTGAGCAATTAGATTATGATTTAAAAGGTACATATCTGACAGATGTTCAACTATTAGAATCATATCTAAAAGTACAGAGTTAGCACTTTATCTCGTGATTACTAAAAGAATAACTATTAGTTTTGAAAATCACTGTAGTTTTTATTTACAGAATGGTCTTTACAGAAATAGCCATTAACTTAATTATTATTTTAGGAAAATCTAAATTTTGAAGGAGTAAAAACGTCACAAAAAATCAACATACCACTTGCATGTGTACTTGGCTGTTTCCTGCTGCTTTAATTGTTGTTGCAACTGACTGGACTGTATATAAAATATTAAATGAAATTAAACACACAAAACATAATTAACAATAAAAAATATATTTATGCGGATTTCAGAAAATTATGTAATATAGCTATATATATTATTGTTCAAACCATGTTAACTTTTCTACTAAAGAGAAAATAAATGATACAATTAAAAGCCTTCAATTATAATTAAAAGCCTTCACTAAAACTGAAGATCCATTATATAAATATTTCAACCTCACAATTTTTAATTGGCACTGACTGCACTAAAAGTATAAATATTATAACATTGCTAATCGATCAATATAACATCTATCATAAACAAATAAATGTTAGATCTTAATATGAACAAAAAATAATAATTTTATTTAGTTATTTAAAAAGTAGTTACGTCTTAAAATGCATAATTTTTCTCTAAAACTTTTAGAGAAAATTTATGCATTTTAAGTAATAACTATTTTAGCGTTGTTTAAAAAATCAAACAGAAAAAACAATTTAAGAAATAGTTTAAAAAAATGCTGACACTGCTACTTTTTTGAAACTACTGCTACTTTTTTGAAACTGCTATTTTAGTAGCTATAACTAAAAAAAAAAATTGTAAAGATACATTGTTACTGTACTTAAAATTACTTTTAATCGCTTATACAATATTATAGAAGAACTTACAGGACTTTTTAACTCCTTCATTAGCCACAATATAATACTAAAAACAAATTTCTTTTATTTTTTCTACCATTCATTACATAATTTAAGATTAATAAGAAACTCTAATTTTTAATTATAATGAAAGATTCAAAATGTCCGACACATTTTGTAAGAAACTAATTTAATTAAGTTAGTTCCGTACGGAAATTGTTTGATTTAGCTTTTCAACGCAAATTAAATATTCAGAACACGTTTAAAATAGATTCCTGAACGTTTAGATCGACGTAAATGCTATCTAAACGTGATCTAAACCAATTTTATACCAACAAATGCCCGTTGCGTATATATATATATATATATATATATATATATATATATATATATATATATATATATATATATATATATATATATATATATATATATATATATATATATATATATATATATATATATATATATATATATATATATATATATATATATATATATATATATATATATATATATATATATATATATATATATATATATATATATATATATATTATGTATGTATGTATATAATTAAAACGAAAAAAGAAAAAAACTTTTATTATGGAACTTTAAGTTTCATGCCTAACGGCAATCATCAGCCATATATTATAAAATTTAAAATTGACGTTAAAATTACAATTAAAATTACGGTGGCGTGAGATCTAATGACTCCATGGAAACAAAACTTTAAGTTTTTAAGAGTATCACGTGGCGTAAAAGTGACGTATACCAATCAGGATCAATCTGCGGTATCATAGGAGGAAATAAGAAATTTCTTTTTGTGCCTACACTTCGACATTATTTCACATATTTTTTTTCATATATATATATATATATATATATATATATATATATATATATATATATATATATATATATATATATATATATATATATATATATATATATATATATATATATATATATATATATAAATATATATATATATATATATATATATATATATATATATATATATATATATATATATATATATATATATATATATATATATATATATATATATATATATATATATATATATATATATATATATATATATATACGGTTTTACGGTGCTTAGCATGAATTGAATTTAAGTTAGGATAATAAGAAAGCTTATGAACGAAACCTGATTTTAACAATGCTTTGTTATTCATGTCAGAAGAATTTTGAAAAGTTTCTTCGCTTGACGAATATGCAGATAATCTTAACTCAATAGAACGCGGAAGTTGTATTAAAATAACGTGAATATAGTTAAAACAGTTTCCGGGTTCGGAATACGGTTGGAAAGTGCTGTTATTGATACTTAGCATGACGTCTAGATAATTTACAATTTTTATGTTTTACTGTGTTGATATAAGAAAATCATTCTTTTTAAATATATCAACAATATGTTTTTTAATTTTTTCCATTTCAAGGCCACTTCTATTTTCAAAAACCGCTAAACCATCATCCGGGTATAATCCAAATTCATTTTTAATCTAAAATAGCGAAATCTGAAACAAAAAAAGTCTTGATTCTTGAAAACTTTGTGATTCTGCAATATAAGCTTACCTTTTTTACTTGTATCATTTTTAATCTTTGAGTTTGATATTTTGTACTTTGAGGTTATTGCATTGGTTAAAAAAAGATTATAGCTTTCTTTAGATAAGATATATAAATTAGTATTTTTATCGGCAAAGTATAAGTGAGATTATAATTGCGTATATTAGATATGTTATCTTTTAATTTTCTTTGGAAACTGATATAAACATTACAAAACCTAATATTTCTTAACATTTCTATTAGATTACTTTCAAATGCGGACATATCGGTAGTTTGTTTACGGTAATTTATTTGTTTTTTTACTATTATAAAAAATACTGCTCTTACTTTTTTGATCGTTATAAGTAAAAAAAATGCTTTCCACTCATTCTTTTTACTAATGCTTTGGTCTTTTCAATTTTCAGCATACGGAGCTTAATATTGTTGCAAGTTTTTTTTGTACCAAAAAGAGATACAAAGCCTCTGGTACGATTTTTTAGAGTCATCAATATAATGTAAATTAGTTATTTACAAAACAGATCATCAATTATATATAAAAATTTAACTAATTAAAAAAATACAATTTTATAATGGAACTTAAAGCTTCATGCCTTTTCGGTAATCATCAGCTTTATATATATATATATATATATTTTAATCAAAAAAAACATTTAAAATACAAAATACAAAAACAAAAATAGAATGGTTTCTGACGTCAAATCAAAACAAAAAGTAACGTAGAAACTAGATTAATCAACGGTATTGAAGTTTGCCAGAAAAAATTTGTTTCTATGGCTGCATTTATATATTATTTAAAACCTTCTATTTAATAAGTTTGGATTTCTAGAGAATAGAATTTCATATTTCTCATTTAAGCATAAATTACAATATTTTTTTTGTAGGGTTAAAATCATTAGACTGTTTAATTATTTTCCATTAAGCTATAAGAATTATTATTTTTTATTTTTATTTTTGTTGTTATTTAGGAGCCCTAAGAAGACCTTACGGCCTTGTCACAGAGCACCGTGGAAGTTTATTTAACCAGGAAGATCATGCCTCCTTCCTTTCCGTGACGCAAAAATATGTCCAAGGCTCGTTTGGAACCTGGATCTCCTGCTTATAAAGCAAGCGCTCAAAGCACTGCGCCGGGACCGCACTAGTTTTTTTTTTTCAATTTATTATTTAGGTGCATCAAGAAGACCTAACGGTTTTGTCACAGAGCACCGCAGATGTGCATTTAACCAGGAAGCTCACGCCTCCTTCTTTACCGTGAGGCGAAATATGTCCAAAGCTCGTTTCGAACCTGGATCTCCTGCTTAAAAAGCAAGTGTTCAAACCACTGCGCGAGAGCCGCATAAATTCAAATTGGCTTCTTTTAATTTCCAAAACTCCTTTGATAACTCAGTGTCATTTTATACCTGATAATATTAAATAACTCTATGTGATTAGCTTATCTTGTTTATTGTTTCAGTTATACCGATGTAAAATTTGTTTATAGAAGTTTGGGCAGAATCATTGGAGGTTAATCATTTAATATCATTCAATATCATTTAATATTATTAGGTATAAAAGAGACACTGAGTTATCAAAGGAGTTTTAGAATTTATAGGAAGCTAATTTGAATCCTATAGTTGATTGGAAAATAATTAAGCAGTCCAATGTTTTTAACCCTACGAAAAAATATTGTAATTTATACCTTAACGAGAAATATGAAATTCGATTTTCTAGAAATTTAAACTTATTAATTAAAAAGAGTGAAATAAGATCGAAGTGCAGGTATAGAAAGAAGCTTGTTCTGGCTAATTTCAATACTGGTTATTAATCTAGTTTCTATGTTCCTTTTCGTTTTATTTTGACGTCAGAACCATATATATGTATATATATATATATATATATATATATATATATATATATATATATATATATATATATATATATATATATATATATATATATATATATATACATACATATATATATATATATATATATATATATATATATATATGTATATATATATATATATATATATATATATATATATATATATATATATATATATATATATATATATATACATATATATATATATATATATATATATATATATATATATATATATATATATATATATATATATATATATATATAATATATATATATATATATATATATATATATATATATATATATATATATATATATATTTTATATATATATATATATATTTATATATATATATTATATATATATATATATATATACATATATATATATATATATATATATATATATATATATATATATATATATATATATATTTATATATATATATATTTATATATATATATATATATATATATATATATATATATATATATATATATATATATATATATATATATATATATATATATATATATTTATAAAATATATATATATATATATATATATATATATATATATATATATATATATATATATATATATATATATATATATATATATATATATATATATATATATATATATATATATATATATATATATATATATATATATGTTTATATATCAAGGATTACTAACATTTGCCAAACGCCTAAAAAGACTCTTTGATGATAAACCAAATTCATAAAATGTTACCATTATAGATAGAATGTTTATAAGTCTTTTTCTACAACATGCTCTGTGCTTTGTTTTTTTCACAAAGTATAAATCAATTCTAACTAGCTGATAAGTAACTGTCTATTAGCCCATTGAAACTTCTTCAATAAAGTCTTTAGCTTCATTTGTTAGTTCAGGTTCATCATCTGGATAAACTAGTTCATCTTCATATTTTTTCTCAAGCCACCCTGCTATATAGGCAGCAGAGCTCTCTTCAGTTTCAGAAAGACTCACATCATAAATGCATGTTTCAATTGAGGTTACACCTTCAATACTAATTGGACACTCACATATGTGACCTTTTTTATTGGGTTGTCCTACTTCCACTGATTCTAAAAATGATGCAGCAAATCTAGCTTAACGCTTTTTAAAAGCAGAGAAAACATCACCAGCTGCCATAAAAGCATTTGCCCCTGGTGATTGTCTATAAACAGAAAATTCTCCTTCTATTCTATCACTTTGTAGCTCACGAAGCAAAACATAATCAAAACCAACTAAAAACAAATGTTTGCAGAGAGCTTCCAATCTTTCAGTAGTTTGCACAAGGGCGTTTTTGGTATCATGGGTAACACACTTAACTCGTTTAGGCCCATATCCTGATTCCATACATTTAAATATGCCTAAAAACAATTGAAGATTATTTGAATTTTTATTTTGCACAGATCGGTTGTGATCTCTGAACCTAACATCCTGCCCTTTTGCAGAAACATTAACAATATTCCACCAATCTAAAATCTGCTGGATAAAAGAGGATGTTTCATAAGCTCCTTTTAGTTTAAGGGAAGCTACTACTTTCTCATTAAACACTCCTAAAACATGCTGCACATTCTGTAGTTGAAGTCTCGAAGGATAGACAGCAGCATAAGATAAAGGAACTGTTTTTAAAATGTTCTCTTTCTCGTATTGATATAGACTTTTCACATCTGAAAATGAAGCTATGGTTTTATTATCGAAAGATTTTGACACTTTTCAGAAATTCAGTTATTGCAAATATATTTAAATAGATGAACTGTGTCAAATAAAAGAAACCAAACACGCTGATTGTCTAATGGATAAATGGCCTGATTCTGTTAAAATTTTTGCAGTATTGCAGATTGATTTTATGATTATCAATTACAGATCCTAAAACTATTGCACCATGTTTTTCAACTATAATAGCAGCTTCTTTCACAACAACAAACTAATACAATGATGTTAGCTTGTGAACAGGGGTAACAGAAATCATTAAACTAGGTCCAACATGTAAGCATTTCATCATGACACAAAGCGTAGAGGTTGCTTTAGATTCTGGATCATTTCTTGCTATCCCATTTAAAACTCCACACGAATAAGCAACTGTTGGCTAATTTTTAACTATCAAAATAATATTTTTCTGTTGATTATTCCTTACGTTTTCAAATGTTTATTGTAAAACATGGTCAATGTTAGTGGCAGAAATTATAGACTGAAGTTTTCGTTTACTTGGAAAGACTAAAAAGTCACGAAGTTAATCATAGTTGCAGTTATAAAAAAACTCGATTGCAAAGCAATAATCAGCTATAGAGAAACTTTTTTTAGACAAGAGTTTGAGTTGTCATGTAATAAACTCAATTTTTTTGTTTCTTATCATCATCTAATTCAAAATCACTTTCGGAAAGAGTATTTGTCATCTTTTCAGTAACATTCTTAACTTGCAGATTATAATTATGAACTATATTGATTGCTTCAAAAATTGTGAATAGAAGATAAAGATATTGTATATATATATATATATATATATATATATATATATATATATATATATATATATATATATATATATATATATATATATATATATATACTGATATATATATATATATATATATATGTATATATATATATATATATATATATATATATATATATATATATATATATATATATATATATATATATATATATATATATATATATATATATATATATGTATGTACTGAATATATATAAATATATATATATATATATATATATATATATATATATATATATATATATATATATATATATATATTTATATATATATATATATATATATATATATATATATATATACTATATATATATATATATATATATATACATATACATATATATATATATATATATATATATATATATATATATATATATATATATATATATATATATATATATATATATTTATATATATATATATATATATATATATATTTATATAAATATATATATATATATATATATATATATATATATATATATATATATATATATATATATATATATATTATATATATATATATATATATACTTATATAAGTGTTTACAGGCGTGTTCACGGCACATCTGCAATATTTGGAAGTGGTTCAAGAACGAGATTTTCAAACATCTTGACTCAGTATTGGTAGATACGCTTATCCCATTATCCGATTGGAGCTTTGGTAGGTCTTACAATAACGTCTTTGGTACGTCTTACAATAACATTACACTAGTTGGTTTGACGGCGTGTTGCAAAACAACCGTTAAAATTGGTAGCCAAAAATGAAAAGATGAACAATTTGTGCAGTGGCTTACTAACGTGGATGTTTCCACTATTAAGAAAATTCTAAGTAAGTTTAATCTAATTTTATTTATCTATTTATAGTTTTTTTCGAATTTTACATTCACAAAAGATTACATCAATCTAATTATAACTATATAATTTACGGTATTCATATTGTTGTCGTCGATGGACATGTGACACATTTTACATCGGGTTGTATCTATTTACATTAAAAGCAACATCATTTTCATTTGCTCACTAGCTCACTTGTCACTTGTTCTGCAGCCACTACATGTTGGTGTTTATTGCCATGTCAAAAAAGTTTGGCGCATGTTACTTTAACAGTTTTATGCAAAGACAAAGTTTAGCAACTTTTTAAAAGAATTTTAGTCATCTCCAAAAAAAAACAGTCACTGGGTTTTAGAATACTGGCTTATTTCCACTGGACATCAATGGAATTGATCAGTCAAAGTTGCAAATTGCAAATACGTTTGAAACACCGTTATCTGAACCTGATCGATTATTATATCAAAACCAGAATCTATGATAGTACTAACACCACATACTAACACCAGGAACTAAATTACCTCAGCAACTGCTTTCTGAATATACATCAACATTTAGTATCAGTATATTTCATATAGCATTACCTTCAAAAGTGAACATAAAG
>NC_061156.1:11735288-11805114 GCF_022113875.1 Hydra vulgaris | reverse complement strand
ATTCATATTTTATAATATTTAAAAAATTAAGTAACTTAAGACGCGTTATTTTAGTTTCTAAAAAAATGTGTAAAGCAAAACTAATTATGATCTCACGGTAGCAAATAAAAAACAAAAAATTTTTTAGCTTAGGCATAGCCACAATAGTCACCTAACAGATCCACGTCTGTATATATATATATATATATATATATATATATATATATATATATATATATATATATATATATATATATATATATATATATATATATATATATATATATATATATATATATATATATATATATATATATATATATATATATATATATATAATATATATATATATATATATATATATATATATATATATATATATATATATATATATATATATATATATATATATATATATATATATATATATATATATATATATATATATATATATATATATATATATATATATATATATATATATATATATATATATATATATATATATATATATATATATATACATATGTATGTGTGTTTAATTTTGCTGTGAGCATAAACTTCAGCAGGAGTGCTCGATGAATGATATCAGAGCTATATAAATGATTTTTTTGACGAGATTAAATAAAAAATAACTATATAATTTTTACTACTAAAAGTTACATGCGTTTAGCAATCATCAGGTTAAAATACATTGTTTTTTCGTTAAAAAATATACCATGAAATAACAACGTGACGTTCAAAAACATTTATAAAATGTTACTTTTTGCAAGCATGGTTTGGTTTTTTATTCATTAGGCTCGTGGTTGTCAGGCAAGAACTTATTTTCATGACGACACTTAGATATTATTTTTATTTAATAGTTCTTGCGCACCTTTGTATATTGTTTTGCAAAATTTTTCATAAAGGCAAAGCAAGCATTTTTTTTGTTACATTTCTGTAGGTGGGGATTTGTTTAATTATTGACCAGGTTAATTTGGGTGTTATTTTTAAGTTTTCTTTTTTCAGCCATATATACTTTGAAAGGGTGGTTGAATTCTTCAGTTTTTTGTTTGTGAACGAGTATTTGTAGTTACCTCATATTTTCTTGCATTCACATTCTGCTAGGCCAATATATACTTTTCTGGAGTGTTAGGGAGAAACTATACATTTATAAATAACGTTTGAGCTTCTACATTTTTCTATTACAGGGCAGTTTTCTTTATTTATGCAATTGCAGGGTGGGTATTCTTTTTTAATTTTGAACTGATTTTCTTGTTGTTGATTTTTATTATTCTTTTGATATTTTTGGTACAGCTGTAACTCGCTTTGATGGTGTTTCGATTCAATAGTTTATTTAGGGGGTGGGATTTTGGAAAATGTTTGTCAATTAAGTTTAGGAAGGTATGTCCGACATTGGTAGATACGCTTTTACTGTACGGTGGGTTAAACCATATTAAATTTTTTTTATTTATTTTTTTTTTATTTTTTTGGGTATTATACTTTAAACTAAAACCATTAAAGCCATTTCTTAACTCATCTTTGTATTCTGGTATAGAAAAATTGAATGTTTTTTCATTTGAGGAATTTTGTGATAATCTGTCAATAATAGAGATGGGAATTTGCTTTATTATTTGCGGAGGATGGTTGAAACCAGTGTGGATGTAACGTAGATATTCATTTGGTTTTTTGAAACGTTGGTAGGAGTTTTTTTTCATTATATGTATATACATATATATATATATATATATATATATACATATATATATACACAAACAATATATATATATATATATATATACATATATATATATATATATATATATATATATATATATATATATATATATATATATATATATATATATATATATATATATATATATATATATATATATATATATATATATATATATATTGAAGAGTGTATTTTCAAAATGCGGTATATCCATTTTTGTGGTATTGAGATAATTGACTTTTTTCGCCACACCAACATGTCTCGTATATTTGGAAAAATTATTGTTTCTTAATGTATATATACATAAAGTATATTATATAATGTTAATAAATAAAATATTATTAAATAAAAAATTTATTTTTTTGTCATTAAGTTTGCATTTATTTTCAAAATACTATATATCCAATTAAAGCTTGTTAGCAAAATGCGGTACATCTATTTTATAAAGATGTTATAGAAAGTTTTTAAACTTTAAAAGACCTGAATAAGTTTTAATGATTAATTTTAGTTAACATATTGAACATATATGTGTATTTAATGTTTGGTCATTATATTTTATTGATAATGTGAATGTAAACAATGTTTTATTAAAGTAATGTAAACTATTACATTTCACAATTCGCAATTGTAAATTTATATTTGTTTCGGAGAGTTAAATATGGACAATAAACAATAATATTTTTTTAGTGTTGTGTAGTTGTAACAATGATGATCACTAATTTTAAGTCTCCATAGAACTAATGGACAATTAATATAACATAAAAGTCATCGTTATATTTTTGAGCGAAATAAAATTTTAAAAATGAAATACTGCAATAGCCTCATTTTATTTGCAACAAAGCAATTGTCGGTTTAACAAAAAATAAAAAGGAAGTATTACTATTGAATGCTTTCCATTAAAAAACAGGTAACAAATATTTTTAAACTTATTAATTTAAGTTGCCTTTTTAATATATTTTCTATCATTATTCCATAATTCGTTCAGTTAAACAAACAAAGCATGGTAGTTTCAACGAACACTAGAATTAAGAAATGCTTTTTCTTTTCTTTTGTTTCATACATCATATCTTTTTTTCTATGTGAAATAGGATATTAGGTAACGCATTAATCCATCGCAATCCGCCATTTCTTTAACGCAACTTTAAAATATTTGCGCTTGCGCAGAAGTAACATACATTTGCCACGGATTGGTCAAAATTAAATAGAGCATTATGAAAACAAATAAAAAAATTTATACCGCGTTTTGAAAATAAATGTTTTTTAGAAGTAAAAAAATATTGGGTTATACTTCGTTTAGCATATATTCGGACACAATGTCTGCTAGGTCCGTATAAACTAAAAATAAACCACAAAATTTCTAAAAAAATTTTAAAATGGCGTTTACCGCGTTTTGAAAATAAACTCTTCATATATATATATATATATATATATATATATATATATATATATATATATATATATATATATATATATATATATATATATATATATATATATATATATATATATATATATATATATATATATATATATATATATATATATATATATATATATATATATATGTATATATATATATATATATATATATATATATATATATATATATTTATATATATATATATATATATATATATATATATTTATATATATATATATATATATATATATATATATATATATATATATATATATATATATATATATATATATATGTATATATATATATATATATATATATATACATATATATATACATATATATATACATATATATATATACATGTATATATATACATATATATATATATATATAATATATATATATATATATATATATATATATATATATATATATATATATATATATATATATATATATATCAAAAGAATTGATGGAAGTGTCTTTTTTTGTTGCTTTGAGTGAAAAAAAATTAATAATTTTTTGTACGTTTATAAATGACTTTTTAGCACTGAACCATGACTTATGCTCTCGAGCCTTAAGATTGACTCTGTCGAAAAGGTAATCAATAGAAGAATATGAATAAAACAGATTTTTATTGTCTGCACACATTATTTAGTCAAGGTTTGTAGTGGCTTTAGAAAGGTTATTCATGTATATATAGAATAACGAGGGGACGAGAATCGATTCGAATTTTGTAGGAAAAAACATGTTTTAAAAAAAATAATATAGCCATAAAGTACCTTTTTATCTAAACATTCTTTAAATCTTGTTTATTGGCACGTTTAGACACTTTTTGCCAGTTGTCTAAAACCACCATCATTGTGTCTTGGAGTCTTACTTTAGAATGTGTTCTGCCAATTAAATCTTACACCTATTCAATGTGTCATTTATTCCGGTCCTTAACAACTGTTAATTGACTTTCACTGGACACTATTGTTTTAAAGATCTCATGTTGTTGTTTTCCAAAGTTATCATGCTTTTTTCTTTTCATAAGAGAATGTCATCTTTAGTTTTACCAATATAAAAAAAAAGAGATTAGACTTTTCAGAAACAATATCTGATAGCTTTAAAAGGAGAAATACCTGTGTAAAATATTTTTTTTTTAATTTTTCAATACTGTTCATCTATGAAGCATCATATTTTAACAATTCCACAAGAAAACCTATATTCTCTTTCACATATAAGCACTGGTCAGCTAATACAAAAATAACTCTCTGTAGTGTAAAATACCAAATGTGTCTGAGATTAAAAGCTTTGCTAATCTTTTCTTTCTAATTGGAGTAATTGGATCTCTAACAATCTACGATGAAGTCTTGAATGCTCTACGATCATTTAATGGAGCCTAAGCTGCCATTGAGCTCTCTAGGAAGAATAAGCAGTGAAAGATCAATATGTATTCACACCTTTTTCAATATTATGCCAAAGATCTTGATGATTTTTATATAAGGATTAACTAGGTCCGTTTGTTTCTTCCTGTAGTTTATATCATGGCAAATATGCAGTTTCATTATATGTTACCTAAATTCGATACTATAATATTTTTTTGTCATTACTGTTAGAAAAAATAAAATGAAAAAATACCTGTAACTTGTAAAGTACAGCATCATATCTGCACATTAGCCAAAGAATTTGACAAGAGAATAAACTGCAATATTTCAAGTTGCACCTTTATGTTTTCCAATATTTATTTGAGTTGTGTTAGAAGAACAATTTATGATATGATTTGATAAGTTTTAGTATTTCACAAGACTTTGGATTGTTAAAGCTTGATTGTTATCCTTGGAGGATAGTACTTTAAGTACTTCCAAAAGAATGTCAAGTGAACCAGACTCTGGAGAAAAAACACTTATTGCCAATCTTTATACTATTTCCGAAATTGTGTCAAAGTTAAGAACAAGTTTTAAACCCCTGTTTTTATTCAGGTTCTTCTCTTTCACTTATAAGTGTTTCTTTCTCTATAGTTTCATGTTTTTTTCTTTCCGTTGGGAAATTGAAATGTTTATGCCGAAATCCACATGCTAAAATCAACTTCTCCAGTCTGTAAAAGAGAAAAAAAAATTGCTGTTTCAGCTCTCACGCTAACTTGATGCCTAAAAAACACAGAGCCTTGTCATTTTTGAAATTAAGTAACATTTAAATTGTTTTAAATTAAATTTTTATAAATATTTGTTACATACTATTTGTTTTCTTACATAATATTTGTTCACTTTATAATCGTAAACTTAATTACCTTATCATAAATGGAATCCACTTATGTAAAACATCATTTAGACTGAGTTAAAGGCAAGTTTAGGTTAAGCATACATTTTTGTTTTCTTTGCTGTAAGAGTCATAAAGTCTAAATCATAATCTGCTCCACAACACTCATTAAGGAATTCCTGCTTAAAATTTCTCTATTCTTATTTTTTTGCTGCTTTTTCTTGTAATTGGCTTTCTATTTTTGTTTAACGTTCGCACTTTGTCTATCTTCCAGCTGCTTTCCTTCTACCCTTTTCCTCAGCAGGTAATTTCATCCGCGGAAATTTTGGACAATTACCCCATTGGCTAGAAGTCTATTAGGAAAAATATCTGGAGTGGTTTCTCAAACAGATAAAAAATTATTATTCCACTGGCTTTTCCAACGTATCCTGCACTGGCCATATTTATTATTACTTTCTATGTTAGAAAATACTACAAAATTGAATATAAAACAAACTATGTTTTATATATATTTTACATATATATATAAAAAAATGTCATAAAGTAACTAATTTTATATCCTTTAAATTTGAATTAAGTAGCATAATACAAAGTATAATGCAACTGCTTCAACATCCTAACAACTTATAGTTTATCAAAAACTTATTTCCCGTATTTTTAAATATATTTGCCGAGGTTTAATCATAAACTTAAATTTTTAATTTAATGATATAGCTGAATTTTTTTTTTTTAATAAAAAAAAAAACTCAGCTTATTCATTAAATTGTATATAAAACACATTTTTTTAAAACGCATTTTTTAGGTTAAAAATGAGGCTAGTTATTTTTATCGTGATCTACTAGGATCAAACAAGCAAAATTGCCATAAAGCACAATGTTGAATTCCAAATTATTTTTCTCTGACACCCATATATATATATATATATATATATATATATATATATATATATATATATATATATATATATATATATATATATATATATATATATATATATATATATATATATATATATATATATATATATATATATATATATATATATATATATA
Source organism: Hydra vulgaris (assembly GCF_022113875.1). Classification (NCBI taxonomy): domain Eukaryota; kingdom Metazoa; phylum Cnidaria; class Hydrozoa; order Anthoathecata; family Hydridae; genus Hydra; species Hydra vulgaris. The sequence continues at coordinate 11,798,702 of NC_061156.1, read as the reverse complement.
TATATATATATATATATATATATACAATGTATATGGATCAATTTTGATTCAATGTTTAACCCTATATATATATACATATATAATGTGTTTAACTCTATGCTAATCTAATATATATGGACTAACGTTAATCCAATTTTTATAACCCAATGTTAATCCACTTTGTCAGGATTAATGTTAGAATATATACATTGGATCAACGTTGCTTCATATTTATTGAAATAACGTTAGACTGTATTTAGTGGATGAACGTTGTGTTTTCAATGAGAAAAAGTAGATATACAAACAAATATTTGTATAATTTATAAGAATTATTTTTCAACTAAATTTTTCAATTGTTTATGGAAATATACTTTGCTAATATATTTTTCTCTAGCTTATATAACAAAACATTAAGCTACAAGAAAGCAAACATAAATAATTAATCTTTAATCAGAGTGATTAAAGAAGTATAAACAAATGTTGATTCATCAAAATAGATTAACTATATATGTATAAGTAGACATATACAATTGTATATGTGCATCAATATATGATATGCGATGTGTGTATATATAAACCAAAAAATTAAACAAATTTTTAAATCCGATAAAAGTTAAATACGACATTGTGTAAACAAAAAATATAAAGTTGAATCCATATGAAGTACAACGTTTTTATCATTTGGTGACAGAAACACCGCTTCTGCCATTCGGTGCAGCTGTTAGCCACTAATGATTTTATCCGATATTTCGTTAAACAATGTTTAAAAAAACCATTTATTGGCGCAGCTGCTATTTTTTCAATTAGCTCGTTTATCTTTGCACTGTTCAAACGACAGAGTGTGTATATGTTTTTTGTATATATACAAAAAACATTTATTTCAAACGGCGTTAAAAAGTTTTCAAAATATCAATATTTATGTTATCAGAAAATTAGGCGGTAGAGTAACTTTGGAAAGTAAACGTACTTTTCATTAAAATTACTTTTCATTAAAATAATTGTCGAATAGGGATTTAAACAGGGCGGCACGCAAATAAGTAACGCAAAAATTAGCTAAAAAGTAACGCAAACGCTTCCAATGGATGTGGAAACGCGCTTTAACAGCACTAGTGGAAAGGATTAAAAAAAAATTATGGTTCTATAGAAATTGCTCTAGTTGAGTGTAGACAAAAAAAACTGTATGAAAGTGCCATCGACTTGTCTAACTGAAACACAAGTGCAATTATTAACAACAGTCACTCCTATTTTAAATGCACTATCTGCAGCCACTACTATACGAAGTGCGGAAAAAAGCGTAAGCATTAGTTTAGTTTATCTGTGCATTACAACTTTGAAAAATTAACTTCGCCTAATGGATAAAAAAGGGATAGGTAAATTTATTGACAATCTTACTACGCAGTTGGAAATGAGGTTTGATTTAGTGAATACATTTTCTTATCGCTACTTTCTTAGAAGTTCAATTTAAATCAGAAATGTTTACTTTGGCAGAGATACAAATCGTAAAATCTTTTCATTGACATCTGAAAAAACACAATTTAAATATTACTTTGATTCCCGCTGAAATTCAATTCAAAGTAGCAAATTTTTCACCTGAAACAAATGGAATTTTTGATAAGATGGTTTAACATATCACTAAAAATCGTACTCTGCCAGAGAAAAGAATATTAGATTAGCAATTAAATTTTGAAACTACTGCATACATCGAAGAGAAAACGTTGGGACGTTCAGATTGTTCTATTCTCTACTGGGAAAATAAACGTAACATTTTCTTTTTATTATCCAAAGTTGCGACTGATTTTCTTGCTGTTCAAGCTACAAATTGTTCGTCTGAATAAGTTAACTTCGTGGGAGGAGGAGTGCAAATTAACCGTTCCAAAATGCAGAACGGTTAATTTGGCCTAGAAGTAACAGAAAAAGTTTGTTTAAATAACATTCAAATTTTGTAATATTTTGTATAGTATACAAAAAAATAAAGATAAAAAACTTAAATTTCTTTATATATACATATATATATATATATATATATTATATATATATATATATATATATATATATATATATATATATATATATATATATATATATATATATATATATATATATATATATATATATATATATATATATATACATATATATATATATATATATATATAATGTTTACATGAAATTATACTAAATTAAATTATTTTCAATGGATTTACGCAGAAAGATTTTCAAAGAAGCGAAAGAATTGAGAGCGAAAGGTAAGTTTGCTAAAGTAGTTTACAATAAATTAATTACGCGCGACCTATTATAAAGGAATTCTTTTAATATTCTATAATTAAATTTAAAAACAAAAATGGATGACTACGAATCCATTACTTTTAATTTTCATGATAAGTACACAAAATCAAATTTTAATTCAGATCCAGATGTCAACTTTTTTAATGATGTGAACACATGTTGTTCTTATTTTCATCCCAACGAGTTAAAAGAATTTCTTAATAAAAATGGCACTGAAAATCGAAAAATCAGAATCTTTCACATTAATATTAGAAGTCTAAATACAAACTTTGAAAAGTTTTGCGATTTTTTAGATGAAACTGAAAATATTTTTAACATAATTTGCTTAACAGAAACGTGGATTTCTTCGAATGGTTTTAAAAATAATTCTACTTTCCATCTTCCAGGTTTTGAAACAATTTTAATAGAAAGAAAAACAAATAAACGCGGTGGAGGAGTTCTGATTTACGTTAAGGAACACATTGCGCATAACATTAGGAATGATATATGCGTTTCTGACGGTGATAAAGAAATCGTAACTATTGAAATTTTAAACAATAAAAAAAATAATATTCTATTAAGCTGCTGTTATAGACCACCTGATGGTGCGTCTGAAAAACTTAGTTTCTTTTTACAGCAAAATATCATTCACAAAGGTAGCAAAGAAAACAAAATTACTTTTATAATTGGAGATTTCAACATGAACTGTTTAATTTATAATAAAGATAAAAAAATAAAAAGTTTTTATGATGAAATACCTAATGCAGGAGCTGTTACTTTAATTAATCGCCCTACTAGAATAACTAAAACTTCAACTACGTTGATTGATAATATTTTTACAACAGATATTTATAATAGAAAAGTAAAAAAAGGAATTATAAAAACCGACATATCCGATCATTTCCCCATTTTTCTAACAATCCATACTGTATCCTCTAATAACCCCGAAAAACAAAATATAATAAAAAAACGTGTCTTTAATGAGAGCAATATAAAATCCTTCCAATATCAATTATCACTTCTGCATTGGAAACATATTAACTTTAATGAAGACGCAAATACAATATATAATAAATTCTTTGATACGTTCTTCTCAATATACGATGCAAACTTTCCACTTTGTGAAAAAATAACAAAAATAAAAACCTTTAAAAATAAAATTACCAAAGGACTTAGAAAATCCTCTAAAATAAAACAGAAACTATATATAAAATATTTAAAAACAAAATCAAATGAAAACCAACAAAAATATAAAAGTTACCAACATTTATTTGAAAAAGTTCGTAAAAAATTAATAAAAATTATTATTCAAATTTAGTTAGTAAATTTAAAAACGACTCAAAAAATACTTGGAGAACGTTGAAAGAAATAACAGGAAAACAAAAAACAAATTCAAACTCCCTTCCTAAAGTAATTAAAATAAATAAAACAAATATATATGAACCAAACGAAATTGCAAACGAGTTTAATAAATATTTCATTGACATAGGAACCAAATTGGCAAACAAGATCCCTATAACAGAAAAAATTTTTAGTGATTTCCAAGAGCCTATAAATAATTCGCTTTTTATAGATAATTTACATTCTGACTTACACTTTGATGAGTTTTGAGAGAGCTTACAATTCTCTCAAAAGAAACAAAGCTACGGGTGCGGACGAAATTAATGGTAGCATAGTCATAGATTGCTTTGAAAACTTAAAGTGTATTCTTTATAAAGTCTTTAGGGCATCTATACAGCAAGGTGTATTCCCCGACCAATTAAAAATAGCTAAAGTAACTCCTATATACAAAAACGGAAAAAAATCAAATATTAGTAATTATCGCCCTATCTCAGTTCTTTTAACTTTCTCTAAAATTTTAGAAAGAATTATATACAATAGAACATACAATTACCTTAATCTAAATAAACTTCTATATAAAAATCAATTCGGTTTTAAAAAAAATTGTTCAACTGAACAACCCATTACACAGTTCATTCGTGAAATCTCCGATTCATTTGGTAGATCATAATATACATTAGGTATTTTCATTGACCTATCAAAAGCATTCGACACGGTCGATCACAAAATTCTACTTAAAAACTCAAATTTTACGGAGTTAATGGCAAATTAATAAAATGGTATCAAAGTTACTTGGAAAATAGAAAACAATTTGTTTTCTATGGAGATTATTTTCAAAATGAAAAATTAATTGACATAAAATGTGGTGTTCCACAGGGTTCTATTCTAGGCCCACTTTTGTTTTTAGTTTATATAAATGATTTAAATAAAGCTTCTAACCTTATGAGTATAAATTTTGCGGACGATACTAATTTATTTCTATCAAACAGTAGCATTTATGAGCTTTTTTCAAATATGAATAATGAACTCAATTAGATCTCCAACTGGTTTAAGTGCAACAAGTTAACTTTAAACATTGACAAAACAAAGTGGATCCTTTTCCACTCTCTTGCTAAAAAGCGTTTTTTACCAAATAAATTGCCTAAACTTTTTATTGATAAAATTGAAATAATTAAGGAGTCGGTCACAAGATTTTTAGGCATTTACATTGATGAAAATATTACATGGAAGTATCATATCGACTATATTTCTACTAAATTGGCTAAAAGTATTGGAATTATATATAAGTTCAGATACTATCTAAGTAAACAAAATTTAATTCAACTCTACTACTCGTTTATTCATAGCTATATAAATTATGCAAATATTGTTTGGGGAAGTACCTCTAAAAGTAAGTTACGAAGTCTTTACCATCGTCAGAAACGCGCAATGCATTTAATATGTTTCGAAAATCGTTTTTCTCATTCAAATATTTTATTTAAAAACGTTAAAGCACTTAACGTTTACGAACTCAATGTCTATAATATTTTATGTTTTATGTTTCGTTGTAAAAGTGAACGACCATTGTCCAATTTCAAAGATCTTTTTACTTATAAAGCTATAAACAAATATGCTTTACGAAATAATAATTTATTAATTAAACCCTTTTGTCAAACAAAGTTTAATCAATTTTGCATAAACCATAGAGCACCGTATTTATGGAACAAAATTGTTGTTCCAAATTTTGATTTGTCAATTTCGTTTTCCGTTTTTAAAACTAAATTAAAAAACTATATTCTTTCTACTGGCAATATATATAAATATTTTTGAAATTTTAAAATTCTTTTTTTTTACTCTGAATAATTTGTAAAATTATTTTCAGTTTTTGTTTCTTCTACATTGTTATTAGTTATTTGATCAATTGTATTTTATTTTATTATATATACACGTATTATATCTTTTATATGGTTCTGGCGACAAGATCATTTGGATCTTCTTTCAGATACCAAGTTTATATATTGTTATATTGTTATATTACGATTAATAATTGTAAACTGAAAAAAAAAAAAAAAAAAAAAAAATTACTTTTATTAGATATTATAACAGATTATATTATAATACTATATAATATAATATGTTATAATATATATTATATATATATAATAATGTTTACATAAGTCTTATGTTTACATGAAATTATACTAAATTATACTTATAATATATATTATAACATATTATATTATAATACTATATAAAACAATATGTTATAATATATAACATAAATGAAACGATAAGTTTATTAGTTACATTAGTATGTTTAGCTTAAACATAAGATACTTAAAGCTTCCATACATTGGAATATACTATAATTATTCTTCGATGAATAAAAAACTCTCAATTTTATCTTTTATTTATTTCTCATTGAGTAATGTTTTTAACAATCTAATTGTAAATTTTTCCCAGCGATCTAATTGTAAATTAATTAATTTTTCTTTGAATAAATTGAAATAAGAACAAAAAACAATTATTTAAAAAAAAAATTGCAGCAAAAATTACAAACAAAATCATGAGAATATTACTCAAAAACAAATAATTATCAAAGTAAAAAAAATTCACTCGAAAGAGGCAGTCGAGTTTTCTCGTCTTTACTTATTTTCTAGATAATGGCCAACTTGGTTTACATTAAATATTTCTTCTTTATATGTAAAAGTAAATTAGTCAAACTTCGAATTTTTATTAGGTTCCTGGTGCATTCTTGGAAGATAGTTTAAACCAATATATAAACATAACATTAGACATGACAAGCTTCTCAAAGCGTGGTAAAGCTATTGTAGAAATTCCATTAAAATTTATGTTTAACTACAATGCAGGATATCTAATTAACCTATACACATCCTTTAAAAAAGTTATAGCTTCATCTAACAACTGGTACCCAATAATCAAAATGGATAAAAATGCTTTAAAAGGTTTCTTGTTTTACTTTTTTTTTATTTATATCTTACTTTACTGTTTGAACTACAAATACTCATAAATGATTATTAGTTTCTTTTTTTTTGTACAAATAAAAAATTAAAATGACTTATTTAAGATTACCAAAACGTTGACATTAAAAAGAATAATTAAGTGTCAAATCTGTATATTTTATTATTTTTTGTCAACAATTTAGAGAAAAAACGTCTATAGGAAAATACAGGTTATTTTCTATTCTAGGAAGATCCCTGCACTAAATAAATGAAGTTTTATTATACAAAAAAGAATAAAACATAAACAATTATTCAACTTTTGTACAATTATTTATCATTATTTATCATTAATTATTATATTATTACAAACAATGACAGATTTTACGAATATACAGATTTTTTTGTATAAAAGTGAATTTCTCTTTAACGGAATTACCAAATTTTTTAAATTTTAAAAGTAGATCCAAAAAATTTGTATTTTATAAACAAAAAAAAATTTAGTTTTTCATCAGTTTATCTCGCCTAACACGGTCAAATCTTGTAAAGACATTTGCCCAAAGCCTATAAAAACAATTTGATCAATTTTTTTATGTAATATCTATTCTACTTCTTAGTTGGCGGAGATTTGTAGTTTTACAATTGTCTGCATACGCCAATCTTTTATTTTTAGTTCAAAATTTTTGATTTGACGCAAATCGGACTAATTAGCAAAGTTTATGTCTCTCCGCATATACACTATTTTAAAAAAAATGCGCGTTTTTTACGGAAAAGTTACGGAAGCAAACTACCCGTTATTTTACAAAAGCCCATCGCATGTAAACGAAAGTTTCCGTTAACAAACGGATTTTTTTCGTTAAAGTACAATGGGTTTTTTCCGTTAATTAACGATAATTTGTACATCGCAAAAGCCAAAACTTTTCAGTAAATAGGCGGAAATTTCGTTTTAAATTAAAAAAATTTTTTGTCGTTAAACAACGGAAAGGTTGCAGTAATAAATAAAAGGAATGTTGCAGTTTATTTTTCGTTCATATGAAAGTTTAAAAAAATTATTTTACTAGCAAAAATTATATATATAAAGTAAATTGTATGTTTTTGAAATTATTTTCTGAAAACAAGTTTTCTTTGATTTACATAAGAAACATTGAAATTTCCGTGATTTACATTTCACTTCAATAGCAAATAAACAAATAAATAATAATTTAGTTACTTTAGATAATTTCAAAGTAATTTAGTTGCTTTAGATACTTTCAAAAAAGTTAACAATTTTGATAAAGTATATACAAGCACATAATAATATAGTTGTATTACATATCACTATATACATTTGCAATAAAGATACACTTAAAAAATCTTTAAGTATAATTTATTGGTTAAATAATAATAATAATTTTACATATAAGTAAATCAATCCAAACACACAAAAATATTGGCTTTCCTTTCTTTTTCATTTCTAGTCAAATCTAAATCTAAAATAAAAACAAAAACTTTTTAAGTTAAGAAAGTTTTTAATATTTAACAAAGTATTAAATTACAAAAAGCATTCATTAAATGCAATGGTTACCTTAAAGCTGTTACTCAATATAAATGTTTTAACTAAGGCCAAGCAACAAACAACTCTGAATAAAGTTAAAAGCTCTTTTGAGCAATAAATAAATACCTAAAAATAATAAAAACTTAAATTGAAATATGGTACAAAAAGAGGTTTTAAAGTGCAATATAACCAATCTCAGTTTGTTTGTCATTGTAATGGTGACAAGTAAATTTCCTTTTTTCGCCATTGTTGGCGCCATATGCCATTATACCCCAATGCCAATATCACCCATTATGTCCCAACTTTAAAATTAGATTATTTTATATTATTAAATCATTAAAAATCTTTACAATTTCTTTAAAATCAAATTTAAGTAATTAATTACTCAATTTACTTACAATATAACTCAGCAATTAAACAATAAAATCCAAGTTTTCTTTTTATAATGAAACGTAATTTATCAAATTATTATTTTTATATAATATAAAGTCATTTCAAAAATAAAATTTAAAATTTATTAATAAAAATACATACTTAGGTCTAACCTTTAGCAAGCTAAAATAAATTCTAAAACATAATTATCATATAACAGAAAATTAATAATTGCAAATTTAAAAAATAAATAAATTAAATAAAACAAATTTTGTTCATGCTTAAAAATTGTTAAAAATTAAATTACAATACCTATTTTGAATCCCTCTTTTTTTTTTCCGCAGAATATGTACTTTGATAGACTCTAATAAAAAATATTTCAAAGTTTTAAAAGCATTTTTATAAGTTTGAAAAAAATATTTTTATTTTTTTCTTGTTCTAAACAAAAATAATCAACTCAATGATTAATTATAATACTTATAACTAACTTTTAACTCTTACACCTTCGAATACTTTAATATCTATTTAATATAAGCAAGTGTGAACACAAAAATTTTATAACTATTTCATAATAGATATTTATATTAATATAAATATCACGGTCATGTGACATTTAAATGGAAACATTTTGAAAAAGCAATAATTTTTGTATTCTTAATTTTTTTTTCACAAATGTTTTTTTTCTTAAATGTTTTTTTTTCTATGACGTTTGTTATCATATATAATTTTACAAAGTTTTGGCCTGGACATCAATGCTCAAACTATATTTTCTTGAAGGATGTTCCTTCAGATATCTTTTATTTTATTGAGTAAACCCTGTAACCCATACCTTCATCTAAAAAATTTGACTTAAATTTAGCTTTAATAGTCAATATCAACTTTCAGCTTTTTTGCCATTTAAATCGACTTTCCTTTTAATTCTCCCCACGTTATTTTTAACTCTACTAATGATGGCTATTAAAACTTTGATTAATTCCTTTTCTAATAATTTCTTAATCATTCAATGCGAACATCCAAGTTGTACCAACAATAAAATACGCATTTCGATTTTTTTTTTTGTCAAAATGTTTTGTCAAAGTCTTTTAAATTTTTTTTTGTTAAAAAAAAAAAAAAAAAGACATTGATATTTGTTTACTACTACTACCACTACTACTACTGCTTCTAATACTACAACTACTACTACTACTACTACTACTACTACTACTACTACTACTACTACTACTACTACTACTACTACTACTACTACTGCTCCTACTACTACTACTACTACTACTACTACTACTGCTACTGCTACTACTACTACTACTGCTACTACTACTACTACTACTACTACTACTACTTTTACTACTACTACTATTACTGCTAGTAGTAGTAGTACTACTGCTACTAGTACTACTACTAGTAGTAGTAGTACTACTGCTACTAGTACTACTACTAGTAATACTATTACTAGTACTACTACTACTACTAATACTACTACTAGTACTACTACTACTACTACTACTACTACTACTACTACTACTACTACTACTACTACTACTACTACTATTACTACTACTACTACTACTGCTGCTACTACTACTACTACTACTACTACTACTACTTTTACTACTACTACTATGACTACTAGTAGTAGTAGTACTACTGCTACTAGTACTACTACTAGTAATACTATTACTAGTACTACTACTACTACTAATACTAATACTACTACTACTACTACTACTTCTACTACTACAACTACTACTACTACTACTAATACTACTAGTACTACTGCTGCTAGTACTACTACTACTACAACTAATAGTACTACTACTACTACTACTACTACTACTACTACTACTACTATTACTGCTACTACTAGTACTACTACTGCTAGTACTACTACTACTGCTAGTACTGCTACTACATGCCAATTATTGATGTCGTGTGCCCACTTGTTATTAGCTTACATTATTAAGAAATATCTTGAATAACAGAAACTTTTTACAGTTTAACTACGACTTTATAACACGAAATATTTTTGCTGATCACCATTTTTCTTATTAATGTCAAACAACAATTAGTGAAGCGCGCGTTTTTTATTGGTTGCAAAAAAAAAATTAATAAATACATAAACGTTTAAAAGTTTTAAAGGTATATGCAGGTAATTTCCTAGTTACTCTAGAAACAAAAAAAATACATTTTAGAAGAAACAAGAAAGCTTTTAAAAGTTCGGGAAAGCGAACTTATGGCAATAACAGACGCAAGTATGAAAATACTTACTAAGCGTCTGGAAAATAATGAAAAAGTCGGTAGCAAAAAATCAAAGAAAATCAATACATTGCATTGGTATTATTTTTGGTTTTATTTTTTTTTGAATTTTGAAGTTGGCGAATTTTTGGAGTTTGATGCTGATTGATGTTAGATGATGATATTGGTTGAGATGAGGATGAAGACGCAGGTTCGGCTGAGGATGATGAAACAGGTTCGGATGGAGATGTTGAGTAGGCTAACATGGTTCTTGAAATGTGTGAGAAGTTTGAATAATTGATTTTGCTTAAATTAAGTGGGAACAACCAGTGTTTTAAAAATCAGAAAATATTTGTATTATTACTTATAGTTTAATAAAGCTTTTTTTTGCTAATTTGGTAAAATTTGACAAAAATTAAATTTCTGATAACAATAGATGCATAAAATTCTTTAAAGAATTTTATCGAAACTCCTTTAACATGACAATATACACCTAGATCTAAAGTTTAAGTATGTGGTACAAATGAGCAGGTAAACTTAAACTGATGTTATTGTTAAGGATAAATTAAAATAAAAAGAAATACAAACAGCATCGTAAAATCCGTTGTTCGTGACGTGTAACGTTTCCGTCAAAGACAAAAATGTAAATACCTGTATTTGAAAAAATTATTTGCCTAATTGAATAATAATTAAATTTAATGAATTGTTTCTCCTTCATCCGACCCAACTTGAATGATGTAAATAAAGTGTTTGGTTGTTTCCCTACGTATAATTCTTTATACAGACGTGATAATGATTTGTAAACTACAAATTGTCCCAAAATGTTATTGGTAGCGTTGACACAATTACCGACTGTATAATTAACCTTTTCGTTGTTTCCAACCAATTTAAAAGAGCATTTAAAAATAGTTGGTAACATATTCCGTAATCGGCAAAACTGATAAGTGCTGAAATAAAAGCAAATTCAAATGTTTGTACCTAGCACTGTAATTGTACCTATACCTTGTGATTTGAATTTTTTTGGCTTACGTTTGTGGAAAGTTTCTTTGGTATGCTGTATACACCTAAAGCTCTACTTAGTGATTTTTCGCCCGTTTTGACTTAATCTACTGCAAATTCTCTTCAGTGTAAGTTGTTTGCGTTTGACAAATGTAAATACAAATCATTTTTGTTTTTAAGTTTTTTAGATAGAATGCAAAATTTTTTTGCGTTTTTATTAGTTAATAGTTGTTAGTTTATTTAGTCGCTCTCATCTTAATGCACAAGTGTGAGCAATAAGCATATTTACTCTTCCCAAAAAAATTGTATCTTGATTTTTTTCCAATACTAGCAAACTCAGTTTTAAAATTAGAACTTTGACTATCAAAAAAAACGTTTACTTTTTTTTATCGTTTACTCGTACCCTAGTTCACAAATATTTTTTTTATTTTTTTTAAGTAAGGCATATAAAAAATATAAAATTGCTTTCCACACTAGAAAAAAATGTTTAACCTTTTTACAAAAAAATTTTCCTTCAAAAAGCAACAAATTTTATTTCATATTTAGAAAGCTATAGCCGCGGAATATGTTGGGATCAATCAGAATCTTGGATTTATGCTTGCGTAAACTTATACGTAACAACGTAATAATACTTATTGTTTAACTCAAAGTAACATTGTTAATTTATTCTTTATGAATGGGTTTTCAATTATCTGTTTTCAATTATTTGTTATCCAAAGATTTAAATTTATTGCTTTAATGCAATTTTTATTTTAACATTGTACTATAATCAAACTTATTTTTTAAGCCAACAGACAGCATGTTATGTTTCAATTGATTATGGAATGGAATGGTCGGGTAACTCTTTTTTATATTATGAAAAAATGTTTTCATAGAAAAAAAATTTTCACTGTAAAAAAATATTGTTCATGTGCTACTTTTTGTGAACGCAATTTTTTTTTAATAAAAATATAATGTTATAGAACTAGACAATAGCGTTGGATCTGTTCTTGGTCATCATTTATTAACAAGAGATTTGTATGTTATACATCGAAATCAAAAAACTTACTTGATGTATCACAAAATATATAAAAAGTGGTTGGCGATTCCTACCAACGAGTTTGAAAAAAATGTATCTAACAACTTAAACTTCTCTTTATGTTTGAAGTTGGAAGGAACTAATGAGCAGATCTTAACAATTCAAACTCAACAATGGATGGGTAAATAGCTTAACTTAAAGTTTTATTCAAAAAACCGCATAGATATGCTTAGTTAAAAAAACGTTAGTTTTAAAGTATTGAAGAAAGTGTTTCGAATTTTAAAGTAAGTATAATTTAGGTTAAAGTTAACGTATATAGTCCGTCTCTTTTTATAGTCTCACACAAACGGGGTTTTTAGCCACTAAACCAATTTGGTTTTAATATATTTTTGAGGAAAAAATTCTCGTCATTATTTCCAGTTTATAAAGTGTGCAATGTTTCATCAAAAGCTTTTAAAGTTCTTGAGTTTTGAAAACTGAAAAGGAAAATTATTAGAACTTACTAGATCTGAAACTTTACGCTTGTACAAATTACTCTATTAAAAGGGTTTCATTATAGAAGTATAAATCTTTTCAATTGTGAAATATTTCAAAAACAAATCTGAATCAAAATTTAAGTTTAAGAAATTTTTGATAACAACCTTATCGAAATTGTATATGCTTCAAGAAAAATATTGAAGAACACACTATTTGTTTATTTAATTTTTTGTATCTAAAATAATTAGTTACGTTGTTACAGTGTTGATAAACAGCGTAAATCTTCTTGCCCTTACTTTTCTTCAGCAGTAGAAAGTGGCTGCCTGTTAATGACCTTTTAGCTGCAAAATGTTTTGGCTGCCTATAGTGCTTTCTGCCTCCCAGATAGCCACAGCCGCCTATTGCAAATATTTGCCAACCGCCGTCAAAAGAATTGAAAAACATTTTCACTTTTGTTTTTATGTTAATAAGCACTTTAAATTTTAACTTAAAATAAATATAAAAAATGTTGACATTAATTTTAATAATTAAATACTTCAAGCTATTTAACTAAAAGTATAACTTTGTCAGACTCGTTTTTAATAAAATAAATGTAAATAAAATTAAAAAAAATATTATATAAATTTGTAGTTTTATATTCATATTTTTAAAATTAAAACTAATAGTTTCTTTTCTTCATATTTTTTACTTTTTTAATTTCATATGTAGTATAATATTTTTATCACTACCTTTGATAATAATAAACTTTTGTTCCCCAGTAAAAGTTTTGTATTAAACTTTTATTCACAACTAAAAATTCCGTTTTAAACTTTTGTTGTCATCAGAAAACAACAGGTTCCACAAAAAATAATAAATCAAGATAAAACAAACCACAGTTTTTATAATTAACTATTGATATATTGCAAATACTTTGATAAACCGTTTACAAACGGTCGTGATTAAAGCTAAATACAATAATAAGTGCGTATATTTTTTAACTATTCTTCATTGTTAAGTACTTTTTAATAAACATAGGCTCATTAAAAAACTTTTATTAGTATTTTATAATTATTAAAAGTTGTTTTTGAATTATCTTTAATTTATTGGGAACTTTTGACTTGCATTTTTAACTTTTATTCCACAATCTGGCTTCAGCTTTTGTCCTTTTTACAAATGGTGGACTATTGTGATAAACAAAAAAAAAAGCAGCTGCATTTTTTGTCCATTGAAATCGCGCAAGTTAGACATCTAGTTGTATAATATATCATTCGCAAGACCTGTTAAAACTTTGCATCTTTATTGTATTTTAAAATGTTATGACAAAAACTGTTTTTTTTACGTTGGTGTTTTATGAGAGTAATGCAATATTAGAACTTTTCTTTCTTTTTTTAAAAAGTCGTATAAAAGTTTATATATCGCGACGTTAGAATTATCTTGTGCTATCTCCAATTTTTGAAAAAATTGAGATTTTATTATTTTCGAATATTTTAGCATTGTGTTGTTCTACTTTAATTATATTGAAAAAAAATGAAACTTTTAACACGGTATTTCATGCAATATTGCATTGTTCTATCTCCTTAATGAGCAAACATGAAAATATTATCTTGTTCTATCTCCAATCAACCAATCATATTACAATTACAAAGTTGTTCGGAATAATTTTATCAGTTTTGTTGTTTTCAAAATGGCAACTGCAAATATTGACCAAGAAATGGAACCTGCCCTAAATCAAAACGAAGGTAGTTTTTCAACTTAATTTGTATTATAATTTTGGAAAAGTAGAATTCGACTTTCGCTTGTGCCATTTTAGATTAAATTTAAAAGTTATTATTTATACATCCTGGATAATAAAAAATTAATATTTTAATCGTTAGAGCTGCTTGGCATTACACCTTCTCGTCGGTCGCCCATTGGTGGGGTTTCTAGGAAACGTAAAGCTGTTAGGAGTAGTTGGAAACAAAGTGTAAGAAAAATCCAACGTCAGTCGGGTAAAGCTTATAAAAATACAAAAGGAGAACAAATGCCAAAAAGATCTATTGTTGCACTAAAAAGTTGCAGAAATTGTAAATTTAAATGTTCTACCAATATATCTGAGATTGAGCGTCAAATAATATTTGATAACTTTTGGACCTTAGATGATGACGGAAAAAAACATTTCTATTCTAAAACTACTGAAAATCTGGAGAAAAAACGCTGTCGGACAGCTGCTGGTGACAATTCAAGAAGAAAAACATCTTATTATTATAGCTTTTTTGTTTCTAATACACAATATAGAGTTTGTAAATCATATTATCTTTCAACATTGAATATTAGCAGAGTGTTTTACTTTCATAAGTTTAACAAATCTCTAACTACTGGAACACCATTGCAATTAAATTCAGGGAAACATGTTAAAAAAAGGTTACTAGAAGAGTCTAAACAAGTTGTACGAGACCATATTAACCTTTTCCCGAGAATTGATGCTCATTATAGCAGGAAAAAGACACATAAAGAATACATGGAAAGATCACTAAATATAGGTAGAATGTATGATCTTTATAAAATATATTGTGATGAAAATGTCTCTCCTCCAGCAAAAGAACATATGTATCGTTATATCTTTAATCACGAGTTCAATATAGAATTTCAAAAACCGAAGAAAGATTTATGTGACACATGCTATGAGTATCGCAACATTGTTAATGCAAGCAATGAACAAACAGATAGTTATAATAAGCACATAAAATCAAGGAATGATACCAAAACTGAACGTGAAAATGATCGCCAAAATGTTGATTCTAAAACTGCAATTGTTTGTATTGACCTTGAAAATGTTTTAAATTTGCCTAGAGCTAATGTGGGAAACTTTTATTACAAACGAAAACTTTCAAATTATAACTTAACTGGTCATTGCTCGCTTAACAGGAAGGGTTATTGCATCCTTTGGCACGAAGCCATGACTGGTCGTGGAGGAAATGATCTAGCCTGTGCTGTAACATGTTTGCTTTTGAAAATCATGGCTGACCTTGACATAAATAAGTTCATACTTTGGTTCGATTCATGTGTACCACAAAACCGCAATAGTTTCATGTCAGCAGCTTTGTGTGAATTTATAATACGATACCCACAAATAAAATTAATTGAACAGAAGTTCTGCGAGCCAGGTCATTCCAGCATTCAAGAATGTGACAACATTCAGAGTCAGATTGAAAAATCCCTCTCTGCTGCAGAAATATTTAGTCCACTTGGGCTAGAAAGAGCTATTAAAAATGTAAACCGTAAAAAACCTTTCTGTGTTTACCAAATGCAATTAGGAGATATAAAGAATTTTTCAGTTGTCGCTGGTCTGTCAAGTTATAAGTTAGTGCCTTATTCAAAGGTTAAAAATCTTGTTTATCGAAACGGACTGCCATACCATGTTTTTTTTTAAACCTTGTTTTCAGATAATTAATCACAAGCTCTTATAAATAAGTCTGTCAAGAAAGCAGCATCAACCATTGTTGCAAAACCATTAAATACCTATATGCCAATGGCAGCTTGCTTTCGTGCTTCTTATCAGTCTATATCTGTTGCAAAAGCCAATGATATCATTACCATGTATTCATACATGCCTGCTGTTGATATTGCATTTTATAAAACAATAATAAATTGAACATTTACAAAACATTAATAAAGTCAAAATATTTTTAGGGTTGTTATATGTTTAGTATAAATATAAATAACATATTTATATATATATATATATATATATATATATATATATATATATATATATATATATATATATATATATATATATATATATATATATATATATATATATATATATATATATATATATATATATATATATATATATATATAATAATAATAATAATAATAATAATAATAATAATAATATAAATAATATACATATAAATAACATATTTAAATAAAATATTTATTTAGTATAAATATAAATACACATTGAAATAATATTATTTTGAAATCTTGATAAAAATTTTTGTTTAGCATCTGTTTTTTTTTTTTGTTTTTTTGTACTTTTATATTCATTTTCCCCCACTTGTTTGGTTTGGATGGTTTTCCATAGTGACATAAAGGCCACTATGAAAGAGTTAAAGCAATGTTTCACAACCTGATGCCCTTCCTGACGTTAACTTGAGTAACAATTTTTTATTTGTAAATATTTGCAATAACTTTTAATAAAAAGTTAAACTCTAATAATGGATACACAGGCAAAAGAAAAATAAAATCAAGTTCATCTTGCATGGAGTTTGTGATTAGATTAGTTGAATTGTTGTGAATTATCAGAGAGTTACATAATGTTATTTCTTTTATTATTACATTTTTTTTAACATAACTCTTTCCTATATACCTTTCATAATTTATTTTATACGTTTATATTATATTAATACGTTTATATTATTATTACGCAGCCAAATTTTCCGTTTTAAATTAGACGTCTTAGTCTTGTCCAGGGCCGGCGCCTACAGGTAATTAAAGTAAATGTAAGTTGTAAGAACAGTGTCGTTAGAGGCTCTTCTAAAAGCTCTCCTAATTAGTGCCTCATTTTATTTAAAAAAACTTAATTTTTTAGGTAATACAAAAAGCGTCTTATATTTTGAAAAGGGTCCCTTTAAATAAGGGGCCCATGCCCCTAATTTAGGGGCCCATGCCCATAAATTAGGAGTGTATGGTACTGCGTAAGAATAATTAGCAGGTAGAACAAAATTTCATCAATTTCTAACATGTCGTTGTTGAAAAATGTACTTAATATGTTTAATATATATGATGTAACAACATAATATTTTTGAATTTTACTAAAAACCAAAGTTATTTTGTTCTATCTCCAAAAGCGGGTGCGAAAAAAAGGGCGTTAGCGTAATTTTAAAAAGTTTTTTTTATCTAAAAATTAATAATAAAACATTTTTAAATCTTAGGAAATACCTAAATTCTCAAAATATTTTTTCAATTTAGCTGCGAACAAATTCAAACTTTGACATCGATTTTCTCAGTTTGCAAAAACATGGAGATAGCACAAGATAATTCTAACGTCGCGATATATATATATATATATATATATATATATATATATATATATATATATATATATATATATTATATATATATATATATATATATATATATATATATATATATATATATATATATATATATTGTAAGAATAAAACTACAATTTGTTGATACAAAACAAACTTAGCTTTCTTTTATGCTCTTTACATATAACACTTTAAAAAATCAATATATTTATATGTGTATACTAAACAAGTCACTGAAATTAGAACACTTACAAAAATGTTTAAAATGTTACATACTAACAAACCAACTGTAATTAACACAATTTTGAGGATTAGCGTTTTCATCTTTTCTATATTTTTATTTTTTATTTCACAAGGTAGTTGATGTTTTTTGACTTTTTACGTTTTTATTCTTTGATAAATTTAAAATTAAAAAAAAATTGAGTTACTGCTTTAATTTCATTTTGTTTTTACAACAAAATCGCTTGTTTCTCTTGTTTTAGAACCTAATTTTACTTTTACATTTAATTAAATGTCTAAAACATATTTTGTAGAAGTGCAACATTGTGAAGCAAAGCAAGAAACAATAACGTTTATAAACTTTTTTGATTTTACAGACATTATTGTATCTTCATTTTTATTTAAATGAATTTTATGGCAAGGAAATCTTTCTTTTAATATCCAAACAAGCATTCTACTCGGACACATATGTTGACAATATGCGATGATGTGCTCTATAATATGAACGTGTTGATGAGTTTTTATTTATTTTTTTTATAAATATGTTGGCAAATATGGGTCATCCGAAAACTAGCTAATTTTGTGTTAATACAACTATCCTTTCATGACGACAACATTTTTTTAGTCAGGTGTAATCAAAGTAGAAAAACTAATAATATAGTAAAAGTAGTTTGTCGCTTCCTCTCGATATTACTTTTTTTTTTTTTTTAATTTAGGTGCCCCAAGACGTCCTTACTGTCTTATTACAAAGCACCGCGGATAAGCATTTAATTGAAAGTTCACGCCTCCTTCCTAATTGATTTCGCAAGACTTGCCCAGAGGTGGGTTTAGAACCAAGAATCTTTTGTTTCTGAGGCAAGTGCGCTACCACTGTGCTACAAATGCTTAACTTTAGTGATGTAATACTCTCTGTCCTTTCAAATAAGGTTTTGATGCAATTAAACGCTAATAAAGTTGTTTTAAACAAAAAAACATTAACGTACCTATGTTTTATATTCTTAAACTTTGAATAAGTGAAGCATATTTCCAGATATATTAAAAATAACTTAGGTTTACCCAATTTTTAAGGGCAACAACAATTCCGTTATCTCAAATTCTAGACCATTTCCGTGTCATCCATTTCCTCGAAAGTATTTGAACCCGTAATCTTTTACAAAATTTATGGTCATTTTGCTAAGAATAAACTCTTTTACCCTAAACAATAGATCTGTCGATAATATTAGATTCAGTCGATCACTCAATACTTTTCAGTAAGTTAAATTACTATGGTGTAACAAACAAAACATCTAATTGGATTAAAAGCTACCTGAAAACAGTATGTAACTGAAAACAGTATGTAGTCAATCCGGATTCTGGTACATTAAATATTTTGTGTGGAGTTCAATCCACGGCGATCTCCTGTTTCTAAATTATATAATCTATTTTTGTAATTCTGCAAAATTAAATCGTGTTATGATGCAGATGAGACTAATTTATTTATGTCCAATAATGATAATAACCAGCTAAATAGAGATAAGAGTATTAAACTGATGAGAGTAAATAAATGGTTTAGAGCTGACAAACTCCCAATAAACACGAAAAAAACTCAATATACATTATATAGTAAGTAAATGTATATATATATATATATATATATATATATATATATATATATATATATATATATATATATATATATATATATATATATATATATATATATATATATATATATATATATATATATATACATATATATATATATATATATATATATATATATATATATATATATATATATATATATATATATATATATATATATATATATATATATATATAGTATATAGTATATATAAAGCGAGTTTATATGTATGCTATGAAACTTTAACAACTGATAAAAACGTGTGCGTATATTAAGTGGATATAAAATAACTATTCCGAGATATAGACTTTGTAGAATAAAGTCCACTAATGCGTTTTATTTTTAATTTTTTTTTAATCAATAAAATTCGAAGTTCGTGGAGTCTTATCGTTTCTCTCCTGGATTTTCTCAAGTATTTGCATCATCGGCATTTTTATTCACAAAAGTTTTTTCGATTTTAGTATTATTGTTCTTGTTGCAACTTTCTAAAATATTTGCAAAGATTAACAAAATAAAAGCAAAAGAACTAAAGTTTAATAATTAAACCAATCACCATTAATTTATTTCATCGTTACATTGCGCTTCAATGTTACTTTGATGTTAACATAAAAATAATCAAAAAAACAGTTTTTTTATAAGAAGACAAAATTTGATTTCCGATTCAATCATTCTCGATCGACTAAATTTTTGAAGAATAAGATTAGTCTTCTTCTAAATAGTCAAGAGAGATCTTCGTTATTTTCATCTTTGTTATCTTCCACCGCTGCATTTGTGGTTAGCCCATCATAAAACCGTGTAGCATCAGTATCAATAATGAATTTCTTCAAAAATATGAGATCCTTGTGTTTTGTTTCAGGAATTGGGAGAGATCCATTGTACAAATTTTTAAGTGCACTGTGTTGAGGTGGATGGACGTTCTTATTTTTGCCTCGCTTAGGCGGTTCCCAAATTATGTTACTGGAAGAACATAAACCCAAAAATGATGCATGATAGAACAGTTCATTAGAAGATTTGCTATCAATCTTCAAGGTGCAAATAGTACGTGCTGAAAATAAGCACTTGGTTTTGTACATAGGTTTGTACAAAGCTCATCCCATGCTTTAAAGAACTCCGTCTCACACTTTAAAACTTCATAAGGTGATGGCTTTAGTCCAGGCTTGGTCGGGAAGCGGGTGCGATCGCACTCGATAACTGACCACAGAAATAACATTTAATTGCGAAAAAACCAGAATTTTTAGTCGTTTTGAGAACATTTAAATTTATGTTGGTTTCCTTGATTAAGTTCATTATTTTATCGTAAATTTTAAAATACTTTGTAGAGCCAGATCTACAAAGCTTTAAATGTTTTAAACTAACATTATTTGTTTACAAAAATAAATGTTTTAAATTTTTTTTTTTAACTTATCAACGTTTTGTAAATATATTATAGGTTTTATTAGTATATTTTTATTTTTATATTATGTATTTTTTATGTATGTAAGGTTTTTTTATGTAATGTATTTTTATGAATGTGTTTTTTGTGCATTTAATTTTATGTATGTGTATTTTATTCATATGTAATCTTTTAAAGCAATTTGTGCGATTGATTTAGTAAACAAAAATACTTTCAATAATAACTGCGTTTTTAATAAAATTATTAATAATCATCAAAGTTAATACAAATAACTTTAACCACAAATCAATTTTCCTCAGTGTATCCGATAACTGATTCTTTCCCCCAAGAAAGAAAAGTTTTTAAGTTCTTAGAAATTGGTTTACTAACTTTACTTATTTTTACTTGAGCCATTCTTACAAACTCATTATACTTAACCTTAAAGTTACTTTTTTCTGTTTTAAATACTAATTAAAATTATAAAGCTAACTTATTAAACATCTTCAGCGTTATTGTGAAGCAGTTCCGCCTCCTCCTCACATAGTAATTTAACGTTTTTAGTTAATTTCTATTTAGCTAATTAAATTTCTGCAGTAACTCAATGATTTAATTATTTCATTTGTTCATCTTACTAAGAAAATTGTTTCAAATGTGTTCAACTTTTCAAACTACGCGAAGCATAAAACAGTTATTGAAAAAACTTTTTTATTTATAAATAAATCATCTAGTGTTAGTTTTATTGGTTGAATCTTGTTGGACTTTTCAGGGCCGGGGACCGCATTATTTTGGTGGCCTTTTTTATGTGCCACAGCGTAAAAATGACTAAAAAAAAAATCAAGTGGTCCTCTTGACTATTTCGCTGCCCCCAACATTGTGAGTCTCGAGGCTGCAGCCCTTCTTCCCCCCCCCCCATACCTCCTTAATCCAGCTTTGGAAATAAGACATAAGTATATAAATAAAAATTATACATACTCTTTGATAAATCGAACAACATTTGTTTCCTGATTAAACAATCATTAATAGTATTTTGTTGCTTTATACAAAAAATGTCACTTAATTTTATAAAAAAAATTATACAAGTGCGACGTTTCAAAAATATATTCTCTAATCATATTTATTTTGCTTAAAGTTTTTTCGCGTCTTTTTTAACTCTTATCGGTCCAGTTAATCTTATTGCGCTTTTTAGTTTATTTTTAAAATGTTCTCAAAACGACTTAAAAATCTAGCCGACTTTTCGCAACTAAATATTATCTCCGTGGTCAATTATCGAGTGCGATCGCACCCGCTTCCCGACCAAGCCTGCTTTAGTCTAGCACTACGGATTTCATCCCTCCAATCTTCAGGTATTTCAGCGTGCGCTTTTTGATTGATACAGAACATATCTCTATCGCAATCCAAGTATGAATGGCCACGGATCGGAAAGAAAACTAATACACTGTCCAATATTTTTACGTCGTTAACATTATAATGCAAGTATCTCATAACGGTATAGTTTTTGTTCTGCCCTGCACAAGAGTCATAAAATATTAGAAGCGTCTTATCTGATGGAACAATACTGTTGTTGATAAAATGGTCGAGGAATGAAAACACATGATCTGATTCTATTTTGGCAACACTTTTATCGTATGCGTAGAAGTAAGCTTTATCAGTTGCGAGAAGATGAATGTTAAATAAGATTAAATTTAACTGCCGGCGATAGTAGACATCATTACTTGTAACATTAGGAGTTGGCAAGTTCTTCTCAAAATCCATAGTGATAGTTTCAACACTACTTTATCACATACACTGCTTACGATAGTCAGTTTTAATTTCGTAGAACTTGTTAGCTTTTTTCTTGTGCAGAGTGTTCTCTATTCTTGCTTTTTCCAATTCCGTTGTGAATTTAGCTTTCTTCGCGTCACTAGCACTTTCGATTTTAGCTTGTAAGCTTGTTTCATCGGATATAAAACTGTCACATGTACTGCACGTATTTTTCCTTGGATAGCTAAATGCAATGTTGTGCGTCGTTTGGATTTTTCGCGAAATGTTACATAAGACACCTTGTTGTCCGGATGTTTTTGATTAAACATTGTAGATAAATCCAAAACATGCAGGTCTTCTGGCAAATAAATACGATCCAAATCTTTAAGCGAATATTGAGACTTACGTCATTGCAAAGATTTAATAAAGTTGAACATTAGAGTTACAGTGTCTTTCTTAATTTTATGAGAGCAATTTAAATGCTTTCCTCGACCATCATTTGGGCATTTACCTTTAGTAACAATAGCACTTTGCAGCGTTTGAACACAGCGAGCTGTAATTCCGTGGATTGAAAGAAAAGCTTTGTAACAGATTTGTACATCTGAAAAAGTTTCATCCTTTTTTATTCCCACTCTGTAGTCATAACTTGCGTTGAATTTGGTTGCAGTATACTGATTTTTTTGAGCAGCGACGTTGCACTTCTTTCACGATAATTAAGCCACACAAATAGTGACTCTGCAGATCATAGTAGTCGCTTTCTTTCATCTTCACATACCACGGAAAAACAACTTAAGCGTTTGCAGCCACAATCTTCACCACTTTCATGCGAAGCCATTTGTAATTTCTTCATAACATCAGTAACAACTCCGTGTTTTGCCCTTTTTCTCGTTAACATTCGCTGACGTCATCAAGGCTTTCTTCACCAGAGCTGGTTGGGTGGTAATCACTATCCATTGCACAATTATCTATAATAAAATGATTATTAACGTTAAAATAATACTACTTTATGCAATAACTTACAGTAAAAACTTTAAAAAGAGGCAATGTATGACGCCACGCTGTTAAGGGATGGGATGGGCAAATTTTAAAAGCTTTTTTCGTAGGATTGCCATTGTTTTTTCTCTTTAGCAAAACAATATTCTGAGAGAGGACAAAAAATGCTACTAGATGGTACTAGCACAACTTTTTCAGACAAATTTGGAATCTCATCGTTTTTCAACTGGACCCTTCATATATATAATATATATATATATATATATATATATATATATATATATATATATATATATATATATATATATAATATATATATATATATATATATATATATATATATATATATATATAAATATATATATATATATATATATATATATATATATATATATATATATATATATATATAATATATATATATATATATATATATATATATATATATATATATATATATATATATATATATATATATATATATATATATATATATATATATATATATATATATATATATATATATATAGTCTTGCATGTCTCTTGCGTAGCATCAAAAAATATTTCCCATAAACTGTAGTTTTAAAGAGCGCGTTAATAAACCAGACCAGAAAAAGTTTTAAAAATTAAATTTTTTTTTTTTAATTGATAGACTGCCTGGCCAAACCAAACCCTCAGTCGATGTAGCAGCACTCTCTTGCGAGTCAGGCTATTTGTCAGTCGTTGTAGCAGCACTCCCTTGCGAGTCAGGCTATTTGTCAGTCGATGTAGCAGCATTCCTTTGCGAGTCAGGCTATTTGTCAGTCGATGTAGCAGCACTCCGTTGCGAGTCAGGCTATTTGTCAGTCGATGTAGCAGCACTCCGTTGCGAGTCAGGCTATTTGTCAGTCGATGTAGCAGCACTCGGTTGCGAGTCAGGCTATAAGATAGTCGATGTAGCAACATTTACGCATGTTTAAAAAATGTTTTTTATTAAATCAATAACAAAAACACCACTAATTAAAAAAAACTTTCTAGTCGTTATAATTGCGGTTTTTTAAAAATTTGTTAAAAAACAATTAAATTTAATGTACTTCCGCATAAATTAATTACTTTGACATTTCGATGACAATCAAAAACAGCTTAAGAGACGAGGTAATTAAAATTGTAGTCGTAAGAGACTTTTTTTACATTAAAATGCTCTTAAAGCGACACTATATAAGTATATATATATATATATATATATATATATATATATATATATATATATATATATATATATATATATATATATATATATATATATATATATATATATATATTATTTTAAAACATCAAAAATACGATTTCTCTCATCACTTTTAATTTTTTTATTATTATAAAAATTTTTGCTGGATTTTAGAAACCAGCTTTTTCAGCTTGTTAAATGTTACAGTAATTAGTAAACCGTTATAATTTAAATTAAAACGTTGCTATTGACGTCAGCTTCTTTTTCGCTGAAATTTAAAAAATGGCGTCCAAAACTTAGTTTTTACGTATTGACCCTCATCGAGATTAATCCCGCCATTGCTTGGTTGAGATCTGGAAACCTTGCGTGACTATCATCGACATATCTTAAGAACGATTTGAGGTTAAGTGCAGGGTTGAAATTTAGTGCAATTATAATTGCATTGTTTTCATGGAATTGTAGAAATGATTCTGCAAGAACGACCATGAACGAAAGTCCAATTGGACCCGAGTTTTCCATTATATGAATTTCATTGCTCCAATGAAAATAACATTGAAATAAACAAAGTTCTATAAGTTGTTTTATTTCAGGTATACTTCGTCTTGTTAATTTTTTATATGTTGTATTATTATTTAATTTTTCTATAAGTACAAGGGTGGCTTCTTTTAAAGGAACCGACGGATACAGATTTACGACATCAAAAGATACCTGAACTTCATCGTTGTCAATTTTTCAAGATTCAGCTTTTTTAATAAAGTCAAAGGAATTTTTTAATCTTGTCATGTTTTCATTCAAAACTGGTTGTATTATTTTAACTAAGAACTCAGATATTCCGTAGTTTGCTGTGCCGATTGTGGAGATAATTATTCTCATAGGATAGAATTTTTCAGGTTTGTGGGCTTTGATTACACCATACATACGAGGCGGGATGGGATCACTAGGATATATATTTTTTCGTATTCCTCTTTTGAAAAACAGTTTCTTTTATTTAGTTTTGAAAGATATCTACGAATTTTAGCCGCGTAATTTGCAGTAGGGTCTTCACTTACTATTTTTGTTGGGCCTATTTGTTCGCGAATTTTTTCTAAGGCTTTTGAATGTTCGATTCGTACAAAACTTGTCCCTTTGTCGAATGGATATATATCAACGTTTTTTTCCACTTTTATTTCTCTATAAGCTTTCCATTGTTCTTTTGTAAGATTATTATTTAATTTTTTCCGGTTTTTAGTTCTCTTAAAACATTTTTCCTTAGGTCTTGGGCATTTTCAACTTTATTGTTGTATTCTAATTTTAACGCAGAGGATTCCGTGGCTGTAATAATATCCATATATGGTATCGACTTTAAAAATGGTTCAAAGTGTGGACCGAGGTTTAGAAAATTATTATGACTTACTGGAATGTCGGTATCGCATAAGTTTAGGACAGCATTCTTTTTATAATTTGTTGTTTTTTCGGCATTATCGTTTTTATTTTCACGTTCATTTTGCAATATTATAAATTTTTTCACTAATCGTTCTTTTGACTTAAACATATTATAAACATATTCTCCCGAGCTTTTTCAGTAATTTGTTCTAATTTAATGTAGTCTTTTTGGTCTAGGTGACATTTAAGCGAACGTTGAAGATTTTTAACGTCATTCATAAGGTTAAAGAATCGTTTCCTAGAATCGTTTTTTATGCTAACTAAAAGTTCAAATCTAAAACGATAAATAATACCTATTGCTCTTCTATTTTTTATTGGAGAGTTAATTCGCAATGATTTCGGAATAATTTTATGTTTTACACATTTTTGTAAAAAGATGTATTGGTTTTTCGATTTAGCAACAGATTTTTTTAATAACTTTAACTGTTCAGTTTTTTTGTAGATTTCAGCTCCGTATTTAACTGTTATATATGATTTAAAGGAATTAAATCATATATAACAAAAATAAATTTAAATTTTCTAATCAACGTGTTTATTGAAAATGGTTACGATAAAACTCAAATGATGAATATTGCGCATCAGTTTCAACACAAAAGACAAAATAAAATTACAATTCCATCTGAAATCAGTAATTATCCTGTAGTTTCCTTACCAAGGGTACCCGGTCTCTCGCCAAAACTTAGGAAAATATTCCGAAAAGCTGGTTACAGAGCGGTATTCAAATCAAACCCAAACTTAAGATCCCTGTTAACATCAAAAAACAAATCAAAAATACCTAATACCAGTCAACCAGGAACATATATAATCAAATACAACTGTTCAAAAGTGTATGTAGACGAAACAAAAATGAAAGTAAACACACGAATGCATCAACACCAAATAGCATTGATGAAAATAAGCAGCATCAATCTGCATTAGCTCTGCATAAAACACTTTGCAAAAAAGAAATTATTTGGGAACAAACAAAAACATTGAAAGTAGAAAATAAAAAATTTGAAAGAAAAGTTAGGGAAGCCCTAGAAATACAAAAAAATATGTGTTCTGCAAAAAATGGCGGGATTAATCTCGATGAGGGTCAATACGTAAAAACTAAGTTTTGGACGCCATTTTTTAAATTTCAGCGAAAAAGAAGCCATTCAACCGCTGACGTCAATATCAACATTTTAATTTAAGTTATAACGGTTTACTAATTACTGTAACATTTAACAAGCTGAAGAAGCTGGTATCTAAAATCCAGCAAAAATTTCTATAATAATAAAAAAATTATAAGTGATGAGAGAAATCGTATTTTTGATGTTTTATATATATATATATATATATATTTATATATATATATATATATATATATATATATATATATATATATATATATATATATGTATATATATATATATATATATATATATATATATATATATATATATATATATATATATATATATATATGTATATATATATATATATATATGTATATATATATATATATATATATATATATATATATATATATATATATATATATATATATATATATATATATATATATATTTATATATATATATATATATATATATATATATATATATATATATATATATATATATATATATATATATATATATATATATATATATATTATATATATATATATATATATATATATATATATATATATATATATATATATATATATATATATATATATATATGTATATATATATATATATATATATATGTATATATATATATATATATATATATATATATATATATATATATATATATATATATATATATATATATATATATATATATATATATATATATATATATATACATATATAGTAAACAAATGGTTTACAGTTAACAAGTTCTCATCAAATACGAATATAACTCAATATACAATATTCAACGAAAAAACACAAGAAGAAAATATGGCACTTACAATAGCAGTTCTTTTTATAAATGATTAACGAACTAATAAGAAGGACATTTTTAAAAACCTAGGAATTTTTGTAGATAAAAACTTGTTTGTGTTTCTTCACACTAAATACATTGAGTCAAAAATAAACACAACAACTTGCATAATGTACATAATTAGCCCATTCATAAATACTCAAAGCTTCGAATTAATATACTTTAGCCTATTTTATAGCAACATGAGATATAGTAGTTTTGCGTGGGCTAGCACACAACTTTAAAAAAATATTTAGTGTGCGAAAACCTTAAAAAAATATTTAGTGTGCGAAAACATGCTAGCAGAATTGTATACCAAAATATTTTTAAATTCTTTTGTTAGAATGTACAAACTCTAATTTTATTTAAAACAGTATAATTATTAAGCCAAGAAAAAAATGTTCTAACTTTGATTATTAAAATAATAAAAAATAAAACTTAGACTTAATTAAGCTTTCTTTTTTTTTTTACTTATTTATATATCTATACAGTACAATTTTATGAATGGCTTCAAAAAACTTTTGTTTTTTAGGAAACGAAGAAGGTTTATTTTTCCGAAAATCTAAAAGCGATACTTGGACTCGTCGACTTGAGTGGAGAAAATTCCTATAAACAAAAAAAAAAGTTTTTTTTGCGAAAGTTTTAGTTCATTTCACTTAAATTAAGCTAAATAAAAATATAACTTATAATATTTTAGTTTTTGAAAACTGTACTAAATTATAGTTTATAAAATAATTAGTTTAAATTAATAAAGTAGTAAATTATTTAAATTTATAATAATTTTTACTTAACTTTAAACTTACGTTCTTTGTGTTACGTTAAACTTTTAGTCCACCATAGTCATCTAACAAACTCTTCATGCTTAGTCCATGCATGGACTATGATCAATTAGCTAACTTATCAACCAATTGCTAACAATTATAGGCCATGCCAAGTATTTTTAACCGTTTATTGCATGGTCCGCATATGATAGCCGCTTTTTTGCCGGTGTTGCGTTAAAAAAGTTAGCCGTTAAAAAAGTTTACAAAATGTGAATTCTGCGCGTGCGCAAAATAATTAAAACTTTTTTAACGCGTATAGGCGTTAAAAAAGTTTACCCGTTAAAAAAGCTTTAAAAATGGCAGCGCAAACCTTGCAAATATGCAAAATATTTTAGCGATGAGTAAGATGTACAAAATACGAACAAATATTTATGATTAAATTTTGATATTTTTATTGTTTTTCTATATAATTTAAATTTTTATTTTGTTTCTAATTATTAAAGCCGATCGCTATAGCACTTTGCTAAAACTGCTAGCTACTCCTAAAAATGATTAAATAAACTCCTTTTTTAATCATTTTAGTGAAGCTGCACCCAGCAGTGAACACCTAAGAGATGAATAATAAGTTAAAAAGAGTTTAGCAGAGTGAGATAAAAGTACAAAAGACAGATATCCAGTGGAAAAACAAAGAGTCTTAAAGTAGAAAAATACTAAAAACTGATATAAGTAAAATGTAGTAACAAACAAATAAGAATAAAAAACAATAGCCAAGGAAAGTCATTTCAGGACTATTTTCAGAGTATCCAGAGTAATGCTACTAAATTGTTGTTAGTGTCTAGGGTAAATGTGATGTATAGACAGAATTGGTAATGGAGTAGAATTATTCGCTTTATAAGTAGTCAACGAGTGTTTAGTATTATTAGGGTGATAAACATACATTATAGATATAAGTGTCGAGAACGTCTCGAGTACAGTATGGATTTGTGCCTTATGGTACAGTATGAACACATGAAGACCTCCAGCCTTCATTTGAGACTGGTATCCCAAAAGAAGTTCCACTCTGGGTCTACACCAGGGTATCTTTTTAAGATATCCCATTGTGTTATCCCAAAAGGACTATTCTCAGAGTATCCAGTCAGGACGATTGCCTCAGACTCCTGAATTGACACTGAAACCAGAGGACACTTAGCGGGGTTCAGTACAACTTGCAAACAATAGTAAGTAATTTTTTGACATGAGTGTCTTTAAGTGCAGTTTGTCACAGTATAAGTTGGGTCAATGAGAGTTGTGAACTGTTTCGAGTTCTTATAACTAAGTGTGTAATGTAAATTGTCAATGTGGTATACTTGTGTGTGACCAGTGTAGTAGCATGTCTCGATAGTAAGAGCTATCAATATAAAAATAGTTGAAAGTCTTTTAAATTGGTCTAACATATGGAAGACGTGAGTACTAGGAGTCCAATGAACGTGTATCAGTAAAAAAAAAAGTAACATAAATAAATAAACAAACTATTACAATTGGAAAGTGAAGTGGAGTTAAGGATTTCATAACTTTCCTTATAGAGTTACTTTTCAAAACATTTTTTACCGCAATCAAAATGGGGATGAGAGCCAACTTCGACAAGAAGCCATGAAAGTCAAATACGTAGAAAAAAGTAAATAAAGACTATTCAAAGTATTTTTTAACAATACAACATTGATTAAAATTATTTTTTTCCATTATTAAAAGTATAATTTAAACATTAAAAACATTAAACTTAAATAATCTTTTGAGTTTTAATTTCTTAAAAAACAAGAAATATAAGACGTCTAGAGATAAACGTATTTAACAAACAATTAAATTTCAAATAATTTTACCAACTTACTAAATTAGAGTAACTTCCAAGACACTCTGTTAAAAATAATTAAAAGACATGAAATAAATTATTATAAATAAATATCATTACTAGCACAACAATGGCTAAAATATTGAATAAAACATAATACAGTAGCACAAAGTTGCTTATTTGGACATAAAAAAAAGTTTTGTTACCATTAAACCAAATTATTCTTACCTTGTATTTTGTAGAGTTCTAGATTTTCCCTGTTGGCTTATGATTAATATAGCAAATTTGAAATCATAAAAATTTACTAAATTAAAACCATGTTTCAACAGTACGCCAGCTGAAATAAAAAAAATGGTAGGTAAAAATAAGAATATTTCTTTCAATACAAAAGAAATATAATATCCTTTAAACTTAAAACTATTATAAAAAATAATTATAAAAAAACTTTATGTTCAAGATGTGAGAAAATGAGCAAAAATTTTTTTTTTTATTGTTGCAAGATATAAATCAAAAAACTTTTTTTTTTTATAAACTTGTAAAATAATTAAAAAAGATTAAAGAATTTCAGAAATATATATATTATCAACAAAAATCAGTTTCCTTCTTTCATTTGGATGCATCAAAAAGAAAATAGATCTTCTTTCTATCACAAAAGCATCTATAAAATAAATTTGTTTTTTTTTTTTAATTTTTTGACAGTATCATACATATGCAAATATTCATTTAAAAAATCATAAATGTAATAATATATCCTACCCTAAAATTATCCCAAAGCACAATGACAGGTATCATCACAAAGAAATGATAAAGCGCATCTTTTAAGCCCATTTAATATGGTTATATAAGGAAACATTTCAAGTTTACCTTTTTCAATACACATTAGAAAATGTTTTCTCATACTTTTTTTTTCCCAGACAATTAAACTTGCATCAATTCCATTACATAGAGCTGTAGCATTTGCAACAGCATAAAGACCACAGTCATTGCCATTATCTTGGGTCTGGCAGTTCATAACATCAAAACTTATAGAGCTAACATCTTCACAAATCAATAATGATTGAGCAACACGATGCACAAGTAATGGAACATCTTCTTTTGAACTGGTAAAAAGAGAATCATAATATTGAACTGATGATTTTAAACATGTATCAGATGACACATTACTTATCAGTATCCAATGTGAATTTCTGACATTGAGTATTTGAATAAATTTTCCTGAAGGGATGTAACCCCCTGAATTATTTTTATTAAAAATACATGAACTTTGAAATCCGGCAATATGAGGAAACTGAGATGATAGGAAGCTTTGGGCTATATCTAATAATGTATCATTTAACCAACCACATGGATTTTTTAAAATATCGAGGCCTAATTTAACTGACTGTGTTGATAAGTTTAAAAAAAATTTATTGTTAACAGAAATTGCAGGGTATACATTTTTCGATAAAAAGTTTTCCACTTTAGTCAATTTATTTTTTCTACCTTTAACATAGCATTTTGAGTCAACTATATGTCTCTTGTTTGATTTTATAGGTTCTATTATATTTTTGTTATTTCTTGCCATTTTAATTTTCCTTGGTAGACAATAATTGTGTTCATTTAATATTATTGCTGATGATAAAGTCTGATTTTTTTCTATATATGGCTTCGTGTTTATTAAAGCAACAGCATTCCTCCAAACTTTTCCATTACGAGTTACAACAGCACCATTTTGTTCAAAGCTTGTGATTGTAGCAGGTCCAAGCCAATCGTGCTCCATTTGGCTCCCTTTACGACCAATTTTTCGGCAGTTTTTTAATAAAACTTTATCACCTATTTTAAATGAAAATGATTTACAACCCTTCATCTGTTTAGCGGCATAATACTTTTTCATTTTTGTTTGAGCATATAAAATATTTGAATTTACCACAATGCTGACTTTATTACATGAATCAATTCTTTCTTGAATTTGACTTTCAGTTGAATGAATGTCATTATTACCATCAATAAGGTTTGAATTGGTTGGATTCATTGCTAAAGCTGAAAATAATTGTGGTTCTCTGCCGAACATTAGAAAAAATGGTGAAAACTTAGTTGAATTTTGAACACATGTGCGAAGACCAAATAACACTGGTTCTAACAACTCGTCCCAGTTATCCTGGGCCTCATTGCATAATTTTGAAAGGGCTCTCTTAACAGTCTGGTTTGTTCTTTCATCTTGCCCATTTGTTTGTGGGTGATAAGCAGATGTTATAAGGTGTTTGACATTAAATAAAGAAAATAAAAGCTCATTTACACTGTTTACGAACTCCCTGCCTTGATCGGAAAGAATTTTTTTTGGAGGACCAAACCGATAAAATAAAGTGGTGAGACACTTAGATACACACAAAGTGTGTATCTAAGTGTATTTACTCCAGAGGTCTGTCACTGTTAAAATATATTTTTGCCCTTTTGATGTAATAGGTAGTGGGCCAATTAGATCAATACCTAAAAAATCCCATAGACCATTTACCCTAATAGGTTTTAATTCAGGCGCAACAGTTTTAATTTTTTCCATTTGTTGGCATTTGTCGCATTCCTTGATCCATTTGGTAATATCGCTAACCATACCTTAAAAACAAAGAAATTTAATATTTAACAGTATCATAAGCAAATGAATTAGCATTTTTTATTTCAAATTTATTTAACAAACTTTAGTTTTAAAAATCTATATTTAAGTAAAAAAATAACCTAGCCAGTAAAAAGAACTTTTTAGTTTAGCTCTAGTATTGTTGAGACCAACATGTGCCCCATGATCAGAATCATGGACATCTCTGAAAGCCAACTTTTTTTCATGATCTGTTAAAAGAACTAGGAGCTTCTTAGATGATTTTATGTAGTACAATTTACCATCTAAGAAAAATTATACATATATATATATATATATATATATATATATATATATATATATATATATATATATATATATATATATATATATATATATATATATATATATATATATATATATATATATATATACATATATATATATATATATATATATATATATATATATATATATATATATATATATATATATATATATATATATATATATATATATATATATATATATATATATATTTCATATATATATATTTTTCAATATATATATATATATATATATATATATATATATATATATATATATATATATATATATATATATATATATATATATATATAAAATTTAAATGGTAATATTTAATATATATTATATATTAAATATTACCATTTAAATTTTATTATGTCATTTATAAATAATCACATACCACAAAGTTTAAAGTTTTTTGCATATTTTAAGAAAGCTATACGCCGTGAGTTAAAAAACTTAATTATTCCATCAGAAAGATACTGTTTTACATCATCAACTGAGTAAACGTGAACAGCCATTTTTAGTATAACATGAGTTTATCCACCGTTCCTACCTCGTCATTAATTTATTCTAATTATACGTAAATATGCGTTACCGCCATTATGGAGGACAAACAAACGTAAACAAATAGTTCGGCAATGTCAACAGAAAGCGAACATTTGTCTAAGCTTGATTCTAATGCAAAGCAAAGATACTTAGAAAAAATGGTACTTAGAAACCATGGAAAAGAAACAATTCTAATTTTCAATAAAAAATTGTGGGTTATTTATTTCAGTTCAACAACCCTTCCTTGGTGCATCACCAGATGCAGTTATTAATTGTGATTGTTGTGGAAATGGTTGTCTGTAAATAAAATGTCCATATAGTATGAGAGATAATCACATTAGCGAATTATTAGATTTTAAAAATTGTTGTCTGGAAAATAAAGCTGGTTATATATCTTTAAAAAAATCACATAAATATTACTATCAAGTTCAGTGTCAGTTATATGCTTCATCAAGTAACTACTGTGATTTTTTTATTTGGACATCAAAAGATTCGTATTGCGAAAGAATATTGCCGGATTTGGAATTTATGGACAGGAATATAATAAAATCTAAACAATTTTTTGAAGAATGTATTTTACCTGAACTAATTAACAAATTTTACAGCCTAAAAAATCAATTAATAAAGGAAATATCAGAACTTATACTAATAGAACACTTTAAAAAAGAAAACAAAGTTTTTAATGATCACGATTGTTGTATAAAATTGAAATAAAAATTCAAACTTTTAATAAAAATATTTTATACTTAATTTGATAATATTTATTTTTGTTTATAAGATCTAGTTTCAATTAATTATTCAATCCTGTTAAATTTTAAAAAATTATTCCACAGGAATAATTGAATCACATATATTTATCAAAGGAGAACAAACAATAACAATTTTGTCTATTGTGCATAATCCAGAATCTTTAGTATATAAGTAATCTAATGGCATAATACTTTGCAGAACTTTATATTTGTTATGTAACAATCCAATAACTCTCTCAACGTGTACTCGAACAGAGGCAATTTTCCGGGTTGTTTCTACATCTGAACAAGTCAGTTGTAACTTTCCTTTTGTAAATCCTGGAATCTTTAGCTCCCCACAATAAAAACCAACACTAACAGAAATGTTAAAACCTCTATCAGCTAAAATAACATCTCCAGGAAGAATGTTTTTTAAAATTGAACAACGCTCTGTTAGGTATTTATCGCTAACACATCCTCCCCAAGCTTTAGAAACAAATGTTATCACATCTTGTGGGCTTACACCTATTAAGAATTTAACAGTATTGTGAAGTTTGTACTGTGACCAAGTTGCTGCTCTTGCGCATAAATTAGATGGTTTATTTATGAGTATTTCAAAGCAATCAATTATCACAGCCACTTTTGTTTCAAAATATTTTCTGAAGCATAAAGGCATAGTTTCTATAAGCTCATTGCGAGCAGGCCATTTAAATAAATGTTTCATTCTGAAGTACATAATGTCAATCCATCTTAAAAATACTTTTGATGAGGTCGATTTTGAAGTTTCAAATATATAAGCAAGGTCTCTAATAGATAGATTTAAACGCAATTCTTATAAGCAAGGTCTCTAATAGATAGATTTAAACGCATGCTCTCATAAGCGTCAAAGAAAATTCTTCAAAGTATGATAAAACTGAGTTCTCATTTTCAGTTATAAGAGGCTTTAAGAAGTTAAATAAACAACATAAAATTTTCAAATTTGGCAATCCAGTGTAAAATGTTACTTTTGAATCGGTATCAAACCATTCAATAGTTCCCACATGGAGTTTGACTAAATTTGCACGCAAATTATAATTAAGTTTGTTTTTATATATAAACTCAGTTTCTATTTGATTGATATTTTTGACAGTCATATCAGTTTGAACACTCGCATCTACTAAGTTTTCACAATCTATTGTAACACTTTCTGAGACAATTGATTCACTCCTTTTAAAATTCTCTATTTGAAAATCTATGATTGAATCTTCAGAAGGGTTTAAAATAGTGATGCTGTTTCTACAAGACATAGAATCATTTCGACTTTTTAACAATGAACAATTTTTGTGTCGTAAGTATCTTTCTCTAGGTTTCTCAACCTCAAACTTAAACTTTTTGTGCCCCATATTTAAGGATGGAACCCAATTAGGATCATTCTGTGAGAAAAGAGAAGCAGGTTTTCCTGAATAAAAAATAAAAATGTTAAACAGTTAATGATATTAAACTTTCAAAGTAATAAAAATATTATAAAAAGTAATAAAAAGGTAAAAAGGCTTATTCTACCTGTAATAAAATGATCACTGCAAATTGAGTGTGGAGGATATCAGGATAGTTACCAACTCTGTTTATGGCATTTATCCATTTTTCTCTACGTTCTTTTGATAAAATCTTACCATCATCGCCTTGATTGCAAGCTACTTTTGGTAAACGAAAAAAAGATTTTCCCTTTTCACGATTTGAACGATTTGAACATCCAAATACAGAACAAAAGTAGACCATATTATAATTTTATTATTACAATATTTGCATATTTATATATTAAACTTTAATTTAAAATAAAAAAATGATAATAGGCTATTATCATTTTTTTATTTTAAATTAAAGTTTAATATATAAATATTATATATTATATAAATATAGCTATTAAATAGCTAAATAAATCAGATCAGGATTTATATTTTCTTATTCTGGTTATACATTAAATTTTATAAAATATTATATTTTTTGAAAAAACTATGAATATTATAATTAATATATTAGTTCCGCTAACATAGTTGTCCTCCATAATGGCAGATTTGAAATCAAAACAACTCTTAATTATTTCGTGACGTCGAGCTAGGAACGGTGAATATTTAAAATTTTACATACCCTAATGGAACGATGAAACTTTTTTAACGCTGAATTTCACTCCCTAACGGAAACTTTTTATCAAAACTGCGCAAGCGTAACGCATGCGTATAACAGTTTGTAAACTTTTTTAACGACTAACTTTTTTAACGCAACACCTGTTGCGTTAAAAAAGTTAGCCATTTAACCGTTGCTTCACAATTGCTTATGTCACTTTCAGTTCATTTTATTTGTTTTTCACATGTCGTTTTTAATAGTACTAAAACTAACAGTAAAAAAAATCCAAGAAATTAAATTAAAAAAGACGTTTTAAAAAGCCTGAAAAATTAGTTGAAATAAGTTAAAGCTAACCTTCGTAAATAGGATACAAATAATAAAAATAGAATGTAGACTATTTTAAACTTTAATATCTCCGTCAGTTTTGCAATAGAATATATTTTAATAAAAGTTTAAAAAAGTAAATATTTCACAAATAAAATGTATTTTTCATATACAATTAAAAATAGTAAGTTCATCAAAAGGTTAAAGCTCGGCTGTCGTATTTGTTCGATGGTGCGAACGTTTGATATTTCTTGATCTCCAAATTTATTTCACCTATTAAATTGAACTTGCTATATTTTAATATGATATATTATTAGTTCGTCACTTTATTTTTAATAATGAAAACATAATGAGGTGTTTATTCTTACATTTAAAAAACTAGCTCCACTCAAAATAACGTCCCGACAAGAAAGTTATATGTGGCCCACATGTGGTCATAGTGCTTTTGAGTGTATTAAAAGTGCAAAAATATATTACAGTTAATGAATGACGTACTTGATGAAAATAAGTGTGGCACACTTGTGAAACACATAATGCGGTTAACATAAGTATTCCACTTAATGTGGCATAATCCTTAAATAAATACATGCTAAACTTGATGTGGCTATCATATGGATCATACATACATATAAAACTCACGATCTTGCCTCATTTTGAATTATAAATTTTAACCAATTGTAATAATTCTATCGCAATGCATTGTAAACTCTAGAATATTCCATGATATCATGTGGCTTATTGTTTTTATAATTTTCAATTTATAACCTTTGTAAGTATGTTTGAGCGATAAAAATAAATATTTATAGAAAAAGTGTAAATATATAAAATAAAAAACAAAAACTTAAGTGTGTTAAGACTTTTTCTTATTGCATTAATAATTTAAAAACCTGTAAATGTTTATAATTTTGTAAAAAAAAAAAAAAAGAAAAAAAAAAAAAATGTTTAAGCGGTTTTGTAATAAATATATAAGACAAATGTTGTTCTAAATAAACTTTCTATAAAATTTGTAAATCAGAGTTACTTAACGAATACAAAAATATAGTTATACTTAAACAACGTTATATTTTAAAATAGCGCAAATTTCCGCAACCGCATCTAAATTGTATAGTAATGCGTCACTAAAAATAAATATAGGTAAACAAACAAACACACTTTTTAATTGAGGCGTTTTATATTTTCTGCATTAATTAAAATTTTTTGAACTAAAAAAATAGGTAATAAGAAAAAATCCCCCCAAAATATTCCATGAGGAAAGTCCCCCCGATAAAAAAAATCCCTAGGAAAAAATTAAAGGGTATTGTATTTGTTTATAAAAACGCATTACTATACTTTTGAATCAATTCAAGTACAAATTAATTACGGAAAAAAACTAATTACGGAAAAAATTAATTACGGAAAAAACTAACTACGGAAAAAAACACATCTAAACTTCTTTTTAGTATTTGTGTCAATAAGGTATGCACCATTATTATTTGGTGATAAATTTATCTTGATTTTTTATATGGCTAAGAGCTATGCAAGTGCATTGTCATCATCTTCTACGTTGAGCAGCCAAGTAAAGACGCAACTTGGAATATTTAAATCAAACCTAATGACTGATAATGCTAATGTGTTAGTCTGCAGATATGGTAATTTAAATATCAGTATAAACGATTTTCTATCTGCTTTATCAGGAAAAAACCTTCTTTCTAGTGTCTGGGGAGTAACGAGGCACTACGCTAATCATTTGTTTGAGTTTGCAGTAATAAATAATTCTGCTGTAGAATTGTTTTTAAAAACAGAAATTGAAATTAAAGGCTGCTCTTTACGATTTCAACAAAAGTTTGTACGGAAAGTGCATGTTCTTGTGCAGATCATACCAATTGGTTTTCTCAGAAATGGTAGCCAAAGGGCGTTCATCTTACTTGGAAAACATCTTGCAACAGGCAGAGGCGAATTTGAGTCATTTTATCTACAAAAAGTTGATCGCCACCAAAATGTTGATGGGCTAACTCTTAGGTACAAACATGTCGGACAACCGGAGAGCAACACCCAAAAAGCTTGTCAATTTGTTTTACCCACCAATGGAACAACCATCTGAAGCAAACAACAAAAAAATGAATGTAATGACATAGAGGGTGAAACCCTTTCTGAAATTGCTTCCAGCGCAGACAATGAAGTCCACGAAGAAAAAAAAAAAATAATGAAGTTACTCTAAAAACAAAAACGCTACCGAAAACCGCTTCACAGTCCACTAGAAAAAGACTTGGACAGTCGGAGGGTGAAACTCCCAAAAAAGTAACTAACACCACAGTTTTGGAATCAGACATTACCGCATTAGAAACAACAGAAGCGATGGATTTTTTTCTCTACAAAAAAACAAAAATCTTTTTTCGAGGTTTTTTCTGTTCTAATTTTTTCTAATTTTAATTTCTCATTAAAAATAAATGGCACATGTTTAATGATGCGCATAAGTTGTGGTATACCGTATTGTTGTAGCTCACGCTTTTGTGTAAAATGTTATGGTCCAGTGCGTCCATCTGTTAGTATTACGTCA
The DNA here is from genome assembly GCF_022113875.1 of Hydra vulgaris. Classification (NCBI taxonomy): domain Eukaryota; kingdom Metazoa; phylum Cnidaria; class Hydrozoa; order Anthoathecata; family Hydridae; genus Hydra; species Hydra vulgaris. The sequence continues at coordinate 11,758,279 of NC_061156.1, read as the reverse complement.
TTTCAAACGAAAACTCGTGCTCTAAGGTTAAGGTGTAAATGTTTGTATTTATGTCAGGTTGTAAAATTATTATATTTATGTTTAAGGTATACGAGTTTTCAAATAAGGAAAGCTGATCCTCTCCAACATGGCTATTAATATTTTAACATGCAACATAAACGGTCTAAACGACCAAACAAAACGCGACAATTTTTTTGGGTTTCTAAAAAAGGAAACACACTCCGGACCTTCCACTGTTAAACAGTGGGAAGACGAATGGACTGGCGAGTCTATTTGAAACTCCGGTCCAAGTCGTAACTGTTGGGGGGTGGCGATTCTCTCTAAATCCAACGTTTCCTTAAACGGATAATAACGGTAGAATATTAAATGTCATGATAAAAATTGACAAACACGAAATGCATGTGCTGAATATTTACGCTCCTAATGTGCCGAGAGAAAGGCGCCTTTTTTTGGCGACCTTGGTGAATTCTCGCAGGACACAGGACTACCTGTCCTGGTGGCCGGAGATTTCAACATGGTCGATAGCCTGCCTCTCGACACAGAAGGCACGAACAACGCTAAATATCACACTTATGGCATTGATGAACTCGGGGTATTCCAAGGTAAGTATAACCTAGTTGATGTTTTTCGTTTTAAATACCCAAACAAAAGAGAATTCACGTGGCGAAATCAGAAGGTAAAATGTAGACTCGACCGAATCTACTGCCCTGATAAAGTCGCCAAAAAAACAACACATACTAAAATTCTCACCAATCCCTTTTCCGACCACGAGTTCGTAACAACAACCGTCAATTTTAGTAAAACTAGGAGAGGGCCAGGATACTGGAAATTAAATTGTTCCCTCTTGGAAACAGAGGTGCATAGGCAAAAAATTGAACTCTTAATTCAAGATTGGCAAGCAAAAAAATGGTCCTACAACTCACTTTTAAAATGGTGGGACGACTGCAAACTTTTTGTTTGGGTTGAATTACAACATATATCGATACAGGAAAGTGCGAAAAATAAAAAACAAATCAAAAGAATTGAAAAAAAATCCAACGGGAGCGACAAAACGCTAACCCGAATTTAGATAGCATCAAAGAAAAACGCGATGCTCTTTTCCGCTCCAGTTTCCAGGAGCGTTTATTCGCACGAAACAAAAACTAATCGAAGAAGGAGAAAAACCTTCAAAATTTCTGTATAATTTAGAAAAACTTCAACAGCGGAACAAGTCAATTACCAAAATTCGCAAAAATGACGGTACATTGACGAGTAAACCTGGTAAAATACTTAACTCCCTCGTTTCATATTATAAAAACATTTACACCAAAACGAATTTATGCAAAGACAGCCAAATCTATGTCTTGTCACACATCACCAAACTTTTAAGTGATGCTGAAAATCAATTTTTAAACACCCGCCTAACCGGTGAGGAACTTAAAGAAGCCCTTTTTAAATTTGAAAACGGAAAATCCCCGGGCTATGACGGACTTCCAGCTGAATTTTACAAAACTTTTTGGCACATTTTAGAAAAAGATTTTGAAGAACTTGCCTACGAAATACTTTTTGTAGAAAAAAACACCAGCCACTCTATGAAAAAATCAATAATTTCACTGATTCCTAAAGAAGGAGATCTAACTGAATGCAAAAATTGGAAGCCCATATCCTTAATCGGCACTGATTACAAAATAATCACAAAAGCGCTGGCCCTAAGACTTGCAAAAGTAATGGGGAAAATTATAGAACCAAATCAAACTTGCGGAATTCCAGGTAGAAACATTTTTTCAAATTTACATCTAGTACGTGACCTATTAGATTACGCAGAATTAAAAAATCTACCTAGTTTTATTTTAACAATAGACCAAGAAAAGACGTTTGACAAAGTCGATCGTGTGTTTCTGTTGCAAATTCTCCGAAAATTCAACCTCGGAAAAAATTTTGTATCCTTTGTAAACACCCTATATTCAGAGGTTTCGGCATCTGTTCTGAATTGCGGTTTCTTGTCGGTCTCTTTCCCTATCGAAAGGGGAGTTAGACAAGGCAACCCCCTCTCTCTGTTGTTGTATGTCTTTGTCGCCGAGGCTCTCGCTTTGGTGATCAGAGCAGACAGCAGAATAGAGGGTTTCCCATTACCCGGAACACCAAAACCACTTAAAATGCAGCAGTACGCAGACGAATCGAACTTTTTTGCCAGGGACGTAAAATCAGTCCGTTTTTTTTTCGAAACAGTAAAACTATTTGAAAAAGCAAGTGGTTCAGTGATCAATGCCTCAAAAACCAAGGGTCTCGCTCTTGGGGGCTTTGATCCTAAAATTTACCCTGAATTAGACAGCATAGAGTGCAATAACACTGGTTTTAAAATTTTAGGTGTTACTTTTTACACCAGACTGAGTAATACTACCAATTTCAACTGGTTAGTAACTCTAAACAAAATAGAGAAAAATCTCAAGTTTCTGGGACTACGTACTTTGTCACTTAGGGGAAAGACTATGTTGATCAATGTGTTAGCAATGTCAAAAGTTTGGTTTCTATCAAACGTGTTGCCTACTCCTGATTGGGTAATAGACCATTTGCATAGAGCCATTTTTGAAAATCTGTGGCAAAAGACCAATTTCAATCGGGTCAAACAAGAGACACTTTTTTTACCCGTCAAAAGCGGGGGTCACGGAATTTTATCTCCGAAGGAGCAAAGTCTTGCACTTCGCCTCAAAACACTCTTTCAATTGAAAGAATGCGAAGAGGACCAAACTCACGATTGCTACTACTTTTCAAAGTACTAGTTGGCAAGTTCACTTATAAAATATACGAACCAAAACCAAAGCTGGAACTTTTTGAAACAGAACAATTTTCCAAAACATTGGGACAACAAAATGTCTCAGTACTACAAAACAACAATAGAAGCTTTAGGTCAAAACGGGTCCCTGTTTGACATCCCCCTAAAATCAACAAAAAATTTTTACTTAGAAGTGGCAAAAAACAAAAAGACAGTCGTTACAGCAGAACTTTTCTGGAACGGTTCAACAAAAACAACAATGCCGTGGACCCAAATTTGGAAAAAGAACTTAACTTCCTACGCATGCGGACCGACTCAAAACATTCTCTTTCGATTTTTACACAACAGTTTACCTTCTGCGGCCTTGCTAGCCAAAAGCAAAAGGCAACAGATCGTTAAAAACAACAAATGCAAAACTTGTGGTAAAATTGAGGACAACATACGCATCTTTGCCTACTGTCCTCCCTCTGTTGAAATTTGGGAGTATTTTAAACATGTATATAACTCCTTGACATCCCATAACAATTTTTCTCCGATAAATTCGATGTTCTCCATCCAAACAGCGAATTTATCGGGAAAAAATCCTACCTCGCAGCTGCTTTTGACACTCACTCAAACCATCATGTGTGAGATATGGAACAGCAGATGCCACCATATGTACAACGATTCCAAAATCGATCCGATGGCAGTGATCAGGGTTATAATCAAGAACATCAAGAATATTATTACTTTAAAATATAACTATCATGCCCGTAGAAACACTACGGACATTTTCTGTCAACTTTTTTGTATAAATAATGTATTCTGCCAAGTAGAGAACGGGAGTCTAAAACTAAACATATGAGCCAAACTAACACACTGGCACATAGAGAGAACAATATGTTTAGCAAAGACTTTCCGCTCTCTGCAAATAGTTATTCTTTACATCAAAAATATTATTATTTATAATTAGAAAATCACTGCCAGCCTATATTTAATGACATATAACTTTAACTTATAAGTGTTATCTCTTTTGTTTGTAAAGTTATTTTTGTGTTATATTCCTGTATTTTTTAATTAATTTCTTTCTATCACATCTTCTTATCTTTGCAAATAGTCCTTTAACCTATAACTAAATTCTTACTCTTAAACATTAACTAAAACTTCGATTTCTTTCCGCACAACTTCCTCCAAAAAAAAATATATTTATCTATATATATAAAACAAGAAAAACACAAAAAAATAAAAAACAAACAAAAAAAATATATATATATAAAAAAAACAATAAAAGCACAAAAAAAATAAAAAATATAAAAACGAAAAAATACATTTATAATTATAGAAACAGTTGTAAAACTTATATATTGTAATAATAATATATAAATCGGAGATAATGTGATATTATAAAATTGTAAATATTTATTATTTTGAAATAAATTTTATATATATAAAAACACACAAAAAAAAAAAAAAAAATTAATACAAATAAGCGATAATTTATTGCGATTTGGACGACGAAGAAAGTTAAAGAAGAGTTCATGTTAAGTGAACTCCAATCACTACTTTGTCGGCGTACTTTACTTAGACTAAGTCTAACTAACAGAATTTATTGCACTCTCTAACATCGTGTGCAATCCTGTCTGCTTACTCTATGCCATCTTTCTAACTCGACTACTTCTATCTTTTACTTTAACATATCTTCGTTCTTCTTAAACTCAACTTACTCTCAGTCGGTTGAGCGGGTATGACACTCCTTCGGGAGCTCAACCAGTCTTTGCGGACTTCTTGTAAAGTGACCGCTATATGGCAATTAGCCGGAGGAGGTTAACTACAATACCAATTTATTGCGATTTGTAGCACCCTCAAATATTAGGTTCAATTCTGGCCGCTCTCTCTATGCTATCTTTCTAACTTGACTACTCCTGTCTTTCACTATAATATATCTTCGTTCTTCCTTAACTCACCTTACTCTTGGACTATAGAGCGGGCTATGACGCTCCTTGGGAGCCGAACTTGTCTTAGCGTGCTTTGATGATGTGGTCTATATATGGCAATTAACCGGAGGAGGATAAACCACAATACCGGCCTTAATGTGTTGAGATTTGGCATATTTGTATAATTAGTATATATATTTTTTATTCTTCTTATGATAAATTATTTTCTATAGCGTTTTATTGGTTACGTTTAGGGCAAATTGATAGGTTATAATAATTCGATAGATAGATGAGTGAAGGAATAAATATGGCTCCTTCATGCAATCGAAGTGTGGCGTTAGCTTTTATTTAGTGTGTTTTTAGTGGGACAAACATTAAAGCCACATATGAGACGCACTAACGCCATCCCATAAAGGAGAGTGGTAAATATATAGCTAACATGTGCTTCCCACACGTGGGCCACATAAAACTTTCACGCACAAATGAAGCGTGGCGTTCATTCTTATTTAGTGTGGTTTTATTGGGATAAACATTATAGCCACATATGGGACGCATTAACGCCATCCCATAAAGGAGAGTGATAAGCATATGGTTAGCATGCAAATGCCATATATGGCCAACATTAAAATTTCTTGTCGGGAAGGCAAAATATGTAAAATGGGAGCAAGACGTCCTGCTATATTGTCAGATGATACAGAACAAAAACTGAAGGATTATTTTAATTTTTTGCAGAACGGGGTTTCGGTCTCACAAGGGATAAAGCAAAAAAAATTGTAGGTGATTATGTTAGGTAGCAAAAGATAAATTCCCAATTCCCTAATGGAGTGCCAGGAAGACGACTAGCTTGCTGGTTTTATGAAAAGACACGTCGATTTGACAACGATAAAGCCTGCGTAGTTGAAAAAAATGCGTATAAAGACAATTATAAACAAAATAATTTTGTCAGATTTTTATGAATTGTTTTTAAAAATCTCCACTGACATTAACATAGGTAACAAGCTAGAAGCCTTTTATAACATCGATAAAACTCGCTTTTCTCTCAACCCCTCCAGAGCTAATGTAATTCCGTATAAGGGCGTGCAAAATTTTTTCTATATCTATATGTTCTAATCTAAAGCTACAATATCATCATGTGAGACGTCACCCTCGCCTTCACTTTAATTGAAGGATATTTTTTAAAAAAAACTCACATTTCTTCTTAAAAAACCAGGCAAAAGTCAATAAGGAAAAATTCTTATATCAGATGAATGCATCTCACAAAGGAAATGAGGCTAAAACCAAACCGAAAACTGTCTCTATTTCATGAAAAGGAAAGGGTAAAGGCAAAAAAAAGCATCTGTGAGTGATGCCGCAAACGAACCAATTTTATGCATCATGCGCGGTAAATATAGATGCGAGTAAGTATGGATGATTCTGAAGTTTGGGGTCTGAGCGTTATGTGTGCTCTCCGTGTTAAATTGTGCTGCTTAAAATGCTCACAACTATCTGTAGAAGATGCCAATAATTTTGACTTTTATTGTAGGCGATGCATTTCCCGCTAATATAAAATTAAAAAAATGCTTACTCAGGAATCCTTTATGTATATATTTAAGAATACTATTATTTTCACATTTTGCTTCAAAATTTGTTTTTAATAATTATTCAGAAACTTAGATTATTTTTTAGAACTTGAGGGTAGAATTAGCCCAGTTTACTCTACGAGATTTTTATGCATTTTCAAAAATACGAGTGTTACTTAAAATGGTTAGACAGCACGACCTTTCCCTAGTTGCTATAAATAAAAATAGAATTTGAGTTTTGTTTGAAATTACTAAATTTTTTACACTATTAAGAATTTTTTAATAGTGTAAAAAATTTACACCCACAAAAAAAATATTTTCTTAAAAAAGTCATAATATTTTTACATTATGACTTTTTTCGTCGTCTTAAACTAATTTAATAATTTAGTTTTGCGTTTAAATGTAATCAATCTTTATACTATGAATTGAATTTTTTATAATCAATTTTTAATTGACTAATTCTAAAACTTTTTCGTTTTTTAAAAATTGTGAAATTTTAATATTTTAATGAAAAATCCTAAAATATTAATTACTACAAAAAACTTCAAAATAAAATGTAACCGAATCAAAACTAAAAAATAGATTCGAATGCATGATTGATTATAAAAAGATAAACTGGACATTTAACCAAGAATGATTAAAACAAGTTTAAATTTTCAAGTAACAAATATTTTGTACCATTTATTAATTATTATTTAGCGTTGATCTCAAACAAAATTTAAATAATTTTTATTCTAATTATGGTATAGCGTATTATATTTTTTTCAAAACATATAATTTTCAATTTTAAGAAAATCATAACTTAAAAATAAATATAAAAATGATTTAACAATTTGATAAAAATATTAGTGAAAATAGTTTTTATGACTTACAAACGGGTTTCAATTTTAATTTATATACTTTAGCAATGTTTATTATATATTTTTTTGCATCCATCTGCATCAGTCATACTTTTTGCATAGGAGTTACATATGTAGTGTTATATTGTCTTGTTTTGCATATGCATTATATCAATGTATTTATTGCGTTTATCACACACTTAAATACATATAAAAATTCTTGAAATTCAAACATACCAAGGAGTTATAACAGACTGGAGGGAGAAAGAAGTTAAAATACGTCATGTTTCAAAGAGCAGTCCCCTCGTAATAATCAAAATTTAAAGTTTTCCACGTTTTAACAAAAATTATCCGATGTTATTTTTCAAAACGTTATAAACGAATAATGCATTGCAAATAAAAAATGGAAGTTAAAATAATTCGTAATCAATATTTACAGTTAGTTTATTTCTTTGTTGTGCTTTTTGAATAACTAACAATAAATTTTTAGATTCGAATTTAATTATTAAATGTCTAGATAAGAATAAGTAGTAAATTTGCCGGATTTACAAAAAGAAGTTTTATATTTCTATAATTAGAATATAGCAACTTGCTTCTAAATCCAGCAAAAATACTTTAACACAAAGCCTAGAAGGATTTAATAAGCACCTGGCCAAAAGAACATTCTTAATGAATGTAACAAACCTAGAGCTAAACAGGCAAGCAAAAAATATAGTTTAAACAGAAAGTAAAGGTTGTCTAAAACTTTAATATTTATACCTATAATTTAGGGTGCAAGAAACAATTACTTGATTTCAAGTAATTTAATCATGATTTTTGTTGCAATTATTTTCTTAATCGAATAGTAATTAAAACTTTAATCCATTTCAATTACAGCTTTCAATTCACATTTCAATTTTGATTACATATTACAAAATACATTTCAAATTTTTCATTTTTTTCGTAAAAGCATCATATAGACTTACAGCTGGAATATGTATACAACGGCTATATCGGGTTTGAAGTCATTTTCGGTTTCGTTCTTCCTCCAGCAATTATATCTCTTTAAACATACCTGGTCTGGTTTGTGAGTCTGAACGCAAAAGTATCTTCCAAAGTATTTTTAAATTAGAATAAACAATGTCATTTTCAAGCAGGCTGGAAAACAATTTTTAGAGAACCACTTATTTGTTAGTTTTGAATGTAATAAAGGCAGATCTGAAGGATATTTCTGTAAACTAGTGACATGAATGTTATCTGAACCACATGCCAAGAAGAGTTGAAATTAAAAAAAAATTTGACAACTGCCGCTGCAGCTATGGCAAACAAAATTTAAGGAACTTTAAAACATGTTTTTATGAGCAGACACAATTACATCTCAATTTGTGTAGGCTCCATAAACTGCTAATGCCGCCTTGTGTATTTATTAAAAAGCAGATTTTAATGCAATTAAAAATATACAACCTTTGTTATCAAAGTATTGAAGAGTTCAACTCTTCAATACTTTGATAACAAAGGTTGTATATTTTTAATTGCATTAAAATCTACGGCTAAAAGACAAAATATGCTAAGATCTAAAACTTTAAATTAAAAAAACAAGCTGTTTCGATTAGCTGGTATAATAATTTATTATGCACTCAACTTAGTTATCGTAATTGCTCATGCTTTTATTCCAAAATAAGATTTAACTGCTTGGTTTGATACAACCTTTTCAAAAATTTTAACTCTTAGCTGTATAAGCTAGGTAGCTAGCTAATGAATAGCGTATGGTTTTTTTCTTGTAATCTGTGTTATAATTACATTATAATCCAATTATTTTAATTGTTTGCTTTTTTTTAACATTAAGAAATTAAAACGTTTTATTTCTTAAAAACGTATTAAGTTAACTTTGATTTTAAAATATAATATAATTAAATCCTTAGAAATTATAACTTTGAATTGCTTATAAAATTTATGTTTTTTTTATTTAAAACATTTATGTTCAAAATGTTTTATGTTTAATATGCTAAAATTTTTTTTATCTCCCCCCTCCCCCCACTTTGAAACCATGTCGTCGGCCCTGCGAGCTCTCTTACCACACAACCTATTTTATCTCGATATAGTTCAATAATAATAATATCTCATAGTATACTTATAAAAAAAGGTTAGGGGAAGAAGGGGTTGATTTTATTATAAATATGTAGAAACGGCAGTAAGTTCTAGAATGCTTACAGAATCGTACAAATGGAAAGAAGATAATAAATCAGTAGTTTGAACGCGTACGTACTTGATGGATGCCCCCATACCGTGACAATTTTTTTTAACTGTATTTTAAGTGTAATTTGTTTATATTTCATGGTGTAAAAAATTGTTCGTATGTATGAAAACATAAATTAAAACAAAATTTCTCTAAAACCTATAACAATTTTTATTCTAGTTGCTTCTTCATCTTTAATAATATTCTTTTAAAGCAAGTGGTTTAGTAAACTGTAAAGATAAATTGTACTCAAATGTGGAAACTCACAATGGTGATTTTCCTTTTTTTTTCATTGATATTTTCTTTTTTTATTTATGAAATTATATATATATATATATATATATATATATATGTATATATATATATACATATATATATATATATATATATATATATATATATATATATATATATATATATATATATATATATATATATACATATATGTATATATATATACATATATATATATATATATATATATATATATATATATATATATATATATATATATATATATATATATATATATATATATATATATATATATATATATATATATATATATATATATATATATATATATATAAGATTCTTCTGTTGTTCATTTTTGTAAATTTATTCAAAAATACTTTTTTTAGGCGTATATTGTATTTCCGCTACTATTATTACAAAACAAAACATGTCGTAAGTTTAAATTTGATTGGAATTAATATTTTTTATGTAAATAATAAAAACATATAAAATAAGAAAAGTAAATGTAAAATTGTTAAAACTTATTTAAAATTTCCTTTTTAAGGAAATGCTGTCTTGATTTTCATTTATTGTAATATATTTATTGAAAATATATTATGTTGCTAATTTTTTTTTTTTTTTTGTTTAAAATATATTCTATTTTGTATAATAAAATATATATCAATACTATTTTACAGTAATACACAAAAAAAATTAACCACGTTGAATGCAAAACCAAACAGTATTTCAGAACGGTGCTAGTGTACTTTGAAACTAATTTCAGTTTTATGAAATAGATGATATTGAAAGCGAGTTTAATGAAATATAGTATAAAATTGTTGTGACAATTTTTATTATTTTTTTCCTACTTATTTATTAAATTAACATTTTGCAATTTTTTTTGATTGTGTAGTGGAGAATCTTTTTTTGAATAAGGTTATATAAATTTTCAATTCAAAATAAATATTTTTGTTTCTGTAAATGATGAAATCTTTGGTTGCGTAATAACAACAACAAAAAAAAAAAAAAAATAGGCATAAAACTCTCGGAAGTAAAGTTTGCTGGCATCTTTGGCTTGAGTTTTTACGCTGGTCTAGAATCTTTTTTTAATTAAATTTGCTATTTCTGGTTAAATGTTTTGAGTTATAAACGGAAACAGTGAACAATTGGGTTTAACTTTGCGACTTCGCTCAATTTTTTAGGTTTGATTACTCAGTGCACAGTAATTTTAGCTAAAGTTGTAGGTATATTAAAAACAAGATTTTTTCATGTTACCATATTGTCGTAGATTTGAAATAAAGTATTTCTTAAATGCAAATTAATTTATTTACATTATTTATACCGTATTACAGTTGGCATTCAATGTCCTTAGACGTCCGACGGACGTTGACGGCGGCCTCTGTTAGTCGTCTTTGAATGTCCGATGCCTACTGGTGTTGATTGACACCATATTTATCATAAAATTTATACAGTGTTTGTCTAAAACACTTTTTTTATATAAAATATTTTAAATAGCTTTTTTCAATAAATGGACAATTTTTGTGGAAAAAATAGGCAGAAACACATTTGCGGGTAATAAAATAAAAAACAAAAGGAACATAAAAATACATTTCTATAGAATACTAGTGTTGTATCTTAGTTAAATATAGCTTCGCTACATGCTTTTTAGTAAAGTTCACAAAATATGTAAAAATTATAAACAATCTTTATAAACATGGCGGACAAGAAATGTAAATAGATTTCAATCATATGTAAAAAGATTTCAAATCATAAATTAACATGGCGGACAAGAAATGTAAATAGATTTTAATCATATGTAAAAAGATTTCAAATCATAAATTAACTTTCCAACGTTAGAAAAATAGATTTACAATCAAAAGAAATCAGTTATTTATTATTAGAATCATTGATCTTACTATTTTTGAGCATATCAATAATATTTAAAACTTGGGATTGTGTCATTTGTCGACCTCAGGAAGTCGTAGTCTAAATGTTTTTCAAAGTGTAAATATAAGCAAAGTTTATTAAAAAACCATATAAACTTGTTGTTTTACGGGCTGCTGTGGACGTTTGCTTTAAAATTTTAAGTCAGAAATGCAATGCATCTTTGAGTTTTAAAGTAAAATAAATGTAACTAACGGTTAATGAAATAAGCCAATTAATTGCTTTTATTCTTTTCAAGTATTCGCAACTATTTATAAAAACTATATTTTAGTCGCAGGTGGACACTTGACACATGTTATCTATCGGGTTGTACTTATTTATATCAAAAACGATATCTTGTTGATTAGTTTACCAACTTATTCGTCACATTTTTTGCAGCCACTAGATATCAGTTTTTATTGCAATGTCAAAAGAGTTTGGCGCACATTACTTCAAGAGGTTTATACAAAGAGAAAGCTTTGCAATTTTTTTAAAAAATGTTTTAGTAAACGCTAGCAAAACCTATTAGGTTTGATGAAGTGTTTACACTTACGCAAACAGTCAAAGGATTTCAAAGTACTGATTTGTTTCCACTTAATACAAAGAATATTTATCAACCTAAATTACAAACTACTAATACGTTTGAAACACAATCATCATAACCTAAGTTTTTTTTATTTCAGCCACACTATCTCAGCCACTGCCTTCTGAATATATTATAACAACATCAGCATAAGTCGTATTGTACCAGCTCCAATTTCAAATCTACCGTCAACTCGCCTGCAACTAACCATCAATATAACTCTTACTATTTTAAAGGAAATTTAAAAAGAAGTTGAAAAATAATTGAAATAGGACTTATTGCTTGCCGCAGCTTTGCAGAAAATGTTTTGATCCAACACGTTGACACAAAAAACAAAAACAAATGCAGACATGCCAAAATGCAAAGAGGAGTGTCTCAATAAATATATAACATTCAAAAGATTGAAAGATGTTGACAGCAAAAAGCAGCAAAGCATGCTTGGAGCGTAAGCTTGATTTTGATGATGAAATCAATCAACAACAGCAACTCCAACAAAAATAAACAACAGCAGCAAATCAAGTTAAGTGCAAACATGCCGTAATGTTTTGAGAAAATTTTGATTAAGTTAAAATAGTAGATAATATCAGAACAAAATTTCTAAATCCGATGTTTGGCTTTGTCAAACATACGTGCCAAAGCAATATATAAAAAAACATTAGGTTATATTGCACCAAAAAGTGCACCCCAATTGACTAATCAATTCAACCTCAAGAATGTCTTGAAAACTTAACCTCATCACATAAATATAAATATTTACTATATTAACTGTTTGTTTTTTTAATTGTCATTACTGGTTATTTTTTAATTGTTATAATTGATTTCATTTTTTTAATTAAGTATTTTTATTTACCCATTAGATTGCATATTTCCTTCTCCCAAAATATGAAAGTAGAATGAAGTAGTGTTTTTTTAAAACACAGTTTTATATTAAACTTTATAAAAATTTATCTAATTATTATATATTTATACATATGAAAAAAAAAATGATTAACTCTTTAAAAAAAAAAATTAATTAAAAAAAAAAGTCTCTAAATAATTTCATTTGATGCGCTTTTTCTCTATATATTTGATACTTTATTTTGGATTTCATGTACGGATTTTTATTTTACTATAATGTATTAATATACGCTTACCGGAAAAGAAAGATAAATTTAAATTTAACGGTAAAAATATTGTACTCTCAAGTCAACCTCTAAAAATTATCATAAAATAAAAACTTTATTTAAATTTTATGGTAGAAGAGAAATATTATAACTGATGTCTTGAATAGCAGAAGGGCTTATTAAAGTTAAATAATTTGTTTTTAACAATATAAATATGACTTAACACGTTCTGCTGCATTGGTGACTTGGGATTTTTTGTTAAAAAAAGAGTGATGGCACCTTGATAATGGTATTGATCTCTGACAGATTTGAAATACATCCCACTATTTTCTTATAAAAAGTCATCTAGAAAGAAACTTAAAGGTTATGGAGTATATTTTTAATAAGCTGTCTGGCGCAGACGTAAATCTGTGTCACATTATTACTTGTATAGGATTCTGAACGCAGGATCTGCTGTAATTATATCTGGTTCTTAATTATGATTAAAAGATATCAAGTTATTTAAAGTGTGACCATTAGATTTTAGTGAGTTAGATTCTAGTAAAAATTTAGATAAAAAAAAAAAGGCAAAAAATTTTACTTTATTTTTGATTAAGGTTACAAGATCAGATTTTCATATGAGAGATGAATTCATAAACTTACTTTTGCTAATTTTACTTAAAGTTTATCTAAAAATCTATTTTCAAAACAACATTTCGTATGTTAATCTGCAAACAACAATAAAGTGTAAAAAACTGAGAATCTTAACCTTAACTTGAAAAAATTCGTAAATAAAATAAGGCTTTGTTTTTCAAAATGAGCTGTTCAGATAAAAAAGATTAAAAAAACTGCGAATAAAATATCAAATAAAGTAATAAATTTGCAGTTATTAAAAGGAAATAGAAGTTGCACAAGAAGAAGAACTTTCACTGACTTAAAGCTAAAGAGATTGACTTGACTTAAAACTAAAAAGATATATTAAAAACTTCATGCAACTTTTAATGAATCACTATTTAAATGTTAAACTGTTAATGCTCTAATGGAATCACTGCCTTTAATTGCTAACATTAATTTTTGGAAAAATGTTAAAACTACTGTGTTGAGTTTTAGATCTCCATGCTGAAAGCTTAATGTTTTACTTAATGAAATTTTTTTTATATCACTCATACCATTCTCATTTTAAAATATAGTATTTTACTAAAAATAGAATTTTGAAGTATTCCTTACAAAAATGTTTTTCATACTCAAAAAAATCTGCTGACAAAAAGATTTTTAAATAATAGAATTTTAAAATATAGCGAAGATGTTGACTAATAGTACACCAAATTAAACAAATATTTTTTATATAACTTAAGGAATAATTAGAATAACAAAATACTTAAATAAAAAACGAGACCAAGGCAATAAGAAGACTATTGTAGTCTTATCACAGAGCTCATGAAGTATATTTTAAAGTACTTTAAATAACTTATAAAAAATAAAAAATTAAACAATTAGACATCAGGTAAAATTTTTTTACTGTATTAATACCTTAGGGACATTGATAAAATCTTATTTTGCAGAAAGAAAATAAGCAACAGTGTATAGGGGTTGTCCATAAGTTACGTCATGCTGTAGGGGTAGAGGTAGGCAATTTTGTGGCAATTCGTTACAAGGGAGAGGGAGTGGGTTACCAATTTTGTGACACAACCATTTTATTTTTTTTAGTTTTAAATTTAGAGAAGATTTTCTTTTGATTAAAAAATATCTGACCAAACCGCAACCTTTAGTTGATGTATCTACATGTTGGTTGTAAAATCAACTGCGCTTAAATCTTACTTAGTCGATGTGCACACTCTATTAACAGAGTTGTTACAGCCTGTTAACAGACTTTTAGTCTGTTAACAGGCTGTAACAGATGTGCACACTCCGTTAACAGACTTTTAGTGCCCTAGCGCAACGCTATGTGCAGTTAGGCACCTTTACATCTGGTGGCGTAATATCGATAATTGATTAAAATACGGCTATTGAAAAAAGATCTGAGGTTTTATGCCGTCAAAAAAGTTTGAAATGTATGTTCTTCCATCGTTCAACTTGATAATGATGACTGATAATACAATAAATTTTTATTTGCTTATTGCAAAAAGTTCAAACTACAGCTTAACAACAGTAACAAAAATATTTTTTTAAGATTTTTATTTTAAAGATAATTTGATTCAGAAATAAAGTTTTTATAACCAAAATACTTTTGAAAGTATTTAGTGTTTTTTTGATTTAATAACAAAATCAATTATATCATTATACTACCCTAATAGTGTGCATAATTTTAAACAGTAAGTGTCAATCACGCAAAAAATATGCCTCCCACCAAAAAATTCTAAATAAAAAAAAAAAAATTTTTTTTTTTCGTACTTGTCAATTTTCAAGACTTTACTCGTCAATTTTCGAGAAAGGAATTTAGTTTTTAAAATTAGTTTTTTTAGGAAAACCCTAAAAAAAAACTAATTTTAAAAACTAAATAAAGTTTTGCACTTTGACTTTATATGGTCCAAGTGCAGAACTTCATTTAGTTCGTAGTGTGCAGCAATAAAAAAAAAAACAACCTTTGTGCACTAACTCAAGAAAAAGTTATAATTTTTAACACTGAAAAACGAACCTAGAATCCTTAGTTTAAAAGCCTGAAGCGGATTTCACTCTGCCATGCTAACATTGCTAATTGACATAAAGGTATATTTTTAAAATAATAATTTTGCATGTATATATCGGAAGAATAGCTATTTAAGATTGGGATCATGTTTAGGATAGCGATGTTAATTTATAAAATTAACATCGGAATTTTTGGGGTAATAAAAACAATAGACAGACTGAAAAGTATGAATTAATTTACTCAAAAAAGCTAAGAAATTTATAGCCATTACTTTATTTAAAACTATTTAAGGAGGAAGGGGTTCCAAAACTGTTGGGGAGGGGTGTCAATAAAATTTTACGAACTTTACGAGGGGGAAAAGGGGGTCAAAAAATGTCAAATATTATGTGACGTAATTTATAGACAACCCTACCCAACACTATCTAAATCAATTGTTAATTTATTTGGCATTTTGATTTGCATTACAAGATGCAACCTGGATTTAGAGATGTTACACGATAATAAATGATTCTATATTGTTAAAGTATGGGCCAAAATGATATAGTAGATTTATAATAATAAAATTTGTTATTAATATTTTATTTTGCCATTAACATGTTTTCGTCATACCTATTAACATGTTTTTGTTTGATAAGTCTCATTAGCATAATATATATATATAAATAGAAGAACAACAGGAACAAGTAGAAGTCAAATGCCTCGTAGTCAAGCTGCTGTAATCAGCGTACGTTGGTTTTACACATATTTTATAATATAATTATACAAGTTCTTTTTATATAAAAATATATTTATGTCTACTAATTCATAAAATTCTTTTTTATCAAACTTTTAGAAGAATTTATTGAAGTTTTTTTATTTTTATCAAGTATTATATTCGATAGAATAGGATTCTGTATTAATTAGAGTAATTTGCTCTGTAGGTAAGTTACAGAATTGGATAGAGCATCTCGTTAAGTATTTTTAATGGTTCTTTAAAATCAATTGTTAAAGTATTTTAAAAGCACGTAATTTTAATAATTAAACATGAATAACATGCTTCTAAACCGGTTTTACTCATATACTTTTGGAGTTTTAATTTCTTGGAGTAACGTTTGTATGCATTTTGAGGTTTATACTTTTTTTAACGTTTTAGCCCTTCCATTGTTAGAAGTCTTAACCTACTTTTTTTTACTGTTTAATTGGCAGAATTAAAAAATTTATTTTAAATAGAAATCAAAATTTAAATCATGAGCTTTTATCGAAATAATAACATGCAAAACAAAGATGTTGTATAAATGTATAAAAGTATATATATTTAAGGTAAAAGTAAATATATATATATATATATATATATATATATATATATATATATATATATATATATATATATATATATATATATATATATATATATATATATATATATATATATATATATATTTAATATTTTTAATAAAAACAAATATAGTTAAGTATATATATTTGAGGAAAAAATAAAGGTTATGTTTACAAATTAACAAAATATAACAACTGTAACTTTTAGGTAATTCTAAGAGACAAAGCTTTTTTGTCCTATTGCCCCCGCCTCCTTTTCAACTTGATTAAATCAGCCATAAAGATAATCTTAAAACTACATCAATTACTACATTGCTTTTTTTTTTTTTTTTTTTGCATGATAAGTTTTAAAGATGAAAATACCAGGATTGGTCATTTTACTACGATGCTAATCTTTTTGAAAAAATTTAAAAAAAAATTTTTAAAAAGATTTGCATCGTAGTCACTTTTCCTTTCAAAGTTACTTATCTCCGAGTCAGTGTTTTCATTATCTGAATTCTCTTTCTTATTTATGCACTTAGCACATTTGCAAAGATCTGACCATCCCAAACTTCTTTTATGGAAAAAACATTGATTTGTTTTACATCCACCTTGACAGCTACAGCCAATATTATCAAGAATCGCATCAAATACAGGTGGATTTTATAATAATAGAATGCTCATTTGACCATTTGTAATTTGCCAACCATTACAAACTGGGCTCATTACATTAATTAACTGTGTCAATCTGTGTGGATTTTTTCCATATGCAAGACAAATAGTTAGTCAAATTAATATAATGATTATGGAGAGCATCGTGATTAGAGGCTTTCCTTTCCAAAACTACTAATAACGAGCAGTAAAGGCACCAAATCTAGGAAAAGAAAGGCAAGTTTTAGTATACCAATCGTTAGCTACTTTATTTAAGGAAATGCTGAAAATAATTTATGGAAAAATATAATCTGTAATTGAATTTAAAGTTGTTATTGCAGTGTCATGTCTGACGACTGTATCATGTTATGCAGAATATAATATACACTATATACATAATGTATATTCTTTTAATGAAAATACTTTGGAAAGAAATGAAATATAAAAAAATTTAATTTTGGCAGTGACTGTTGCAATAACGATAAAATTTGTAAAAGGTATTGACTGCTAATAGCAATTTTATTCAACAATATTGTTGATTAAAAGTAATTATAACTTAAATATAGTCTAATTAAATATATAAAAAAATTTTGTTTATTTAGACTGTATTTATAGTTTTTTCAAAAACTATAAATACTGCTTTTGATATTATTATCTATATAAATTCTTTTTTAGTTTATTATTTCATATATACCAAAACTATATATAAATCAAATTGTTTAAAAAAATCTAAGAAATAATCCATTAATGTAATAATAAGTAACTATTTTAGATTTGTAATAATAAGTAACTACATTATAATGTAATATAATTACCTATATTATTACTTATTATTACATTAAAAACTATTAGCTAACGATCTATTTCAAACAACTTTTAATAACCCGTTAGTTATTATTTAAATGTTATTTTGAGATAAAATAAAAAATGACGCACGCATTTTACAACTACCAAATAAGACATCTACAAAAAGTTAACCATAAAACTAAATATTTTTGACCAAAACTAATAAAACGAGATTTTAATTTTAACTTAAATGTTTGTTTGACTTGTGTTTCATTATAAAAAATTACACTTCCGAATGAACTTCAGACGTCTTTTGAACATTCCGCGATGACCAAAAAACTTATTTTGGCTCCAGTAAGGTTAGGTAAAGACTTTTGAGGTAAGCTGAACAAACATTGCACGATTTTTGTACGCCCACTGTAGGTTTTTAGCGTAGGTTTTTAATTAGTTATAATTTTTTTTTTTTTTAAAAAAAAAAAGCGTCGTTTTTAAAACATGATATTTTCAGTTTGAGATTATAGGATCACGTGAAACTTTGTTAAACATGAATTTTCTAATAAATTTTCATTTAATTTAGGATGGCGTTTAAGACAAAAAAATTACGCATTTTTGTAAAAATGGGAAAATAAATTAGGACATTTTTGAAAAATAACAAAAAAATGTTGTTGCAAATATTTATCATGTTAAACATTTAAAAAACTGATTGTTACTTTAACCTTAATGTTTATAAACTCCAAATTTAAAATGACTGAAGTTAAAATATTTTAAAATATCTAAAGTACTCAAAAATTTGAGATAAGTTCTAAATAGATTTTAAACAATAAACACCTTCTAGTTTCTAGCAAATATTTGTATTTTTATTGAGAATTAAAAAATTATGCAATGTAATATCTTTAGGGCACAAACTAGAGAGAGAGAGATTAAGATTTTGTGCCATTTTTGTGATCTCATGATCCTTAAGGTGGTAGATCCCCTTTTTTTTGACATTTTCAAAATTGCATTATTTAATTTATGTTTTTTCTGAAACTCCACTATTGAAAATACTCTATATTCTTCAAAAAAGTAGTCATTTTACTTTTCAGTAAAACTTCATTGCAACTGACTGACAATCCCATTATTTCTTCAATTTTTTACATTTGTAGTGTCCGCTACAATTATTGTTAAGTTCTTCCATAATTTTTACTAATCGAGAATAGCTGATATACCTTTAAGAACAGTATTTCCTTCTTCGTTGGGTATATAGTGCTTTTAACTTATTTAACTTAATGTAGTGTTTTTTTTTATTTCTTCTTCAAGTCTAAGAACTTTTTCCATAGTTGATCTGAATATACTAGTCTGTGAAGGTTTCTAAATGTTGATACCATTTTGAGGTTACTGTCGATAAATAGTTGTTGTTTTTTGGTTGTTAACTTTTAATTTGCTAATTGGCATGCAGTTTTGGTTTTGCTGTAGTTCTTGCTGGTACTTGTGAACTGTTCTTCTAAACTTTTAGACTCTTTATATCCTGCCTCAGACTCGGATTCAGAAGTTGACGTTTTTTCTGTTACCAATAATTTTGTTGAAGTAGTCATTCTACTTATTTTGGATGGATGGCCAGTTGTTGAACTAGCAACCTTCCCAGTTTTATACCCGAGCTACCTTTTGCTTTCAATCTAAAAAAAATAATTCAATATTTTTTCCTCACTGCAGAGCCATTTGAAATATTCCTTTGTGGTGTCAAAAACTTTTTTCAACACGCTTATCGTTCGTTTTCAGATCTAGTTGTGCCTCAACTTGTTTCTTACCGAAGCGGCTTTGTTCCTCAGGGTTTGTGTTTTGGAGTTATAAAGGGCTGTAACTACAACTAAAAGTAGCTTCCTCGATTGTAGTGACCTTCACGGCGTTGGAGAGGTAAATAGAAATAAAATTGATAAATTTGAAATGTTTAATTTTTTTTGCCATAAACTTGCTAATTTTTTCTCAACTTGTTTTATGCTTTCTTGTTTTCTTTTAATGAATTCTTCCAGGAGCTGATTGTGACCAACAATTTGAATTTTGAATGGAATTCTGCTGTTATCTTCTAGCGATTGTACTTGTAGTGGGACAGTCCTTCTTTTTCTATGTGAATCATAAAGTCGTTCGAGATTCTTTATCCATAATGTATTGTTCCTTTCAGTAACGGAGCACTTTTCTTATAGAAAACTATGGTCGAAAATAATACTTTAATGTATTGTATATACGTGCAACTGTACTTTCTATATTATTTCACTGCATCTGGGGAACACAAATTTATAAAAAATTATAGGGTTGCCTAACAAGACAGTTTATATAGTCTGAACCTAAATAATTTCTAGAAACTTTTAGAAAATTTCTAAGAATTTTAAAAAAATCCAGAGCAGTCCAGAAAACTTTAAAAAGTTCCATAAGGTTCAGGAAAATTTTAGGCTTCCGAAAGTCATAATGCTACTGCTTGCAAATACTACCAGAAACCATTTTTAAAATTTTGTAATTTTGGGACATTTTTTGAATATTGTTCAGAATAAAATCTATTTTCATTACATACCCAGTGGGCATTTCGACGTCGAACGAACGTCGAGCGACGTCGGATCTCGACGTCGGATCGACGTTGGGTTTACGTTGGAAATGGAAATGTTATTTGACGTCGGATAAACTGACATCGCGCGACGTCGGCATTCCGATGTAAATCCAACGTGTTTTTTGAAAACTAAAAAACATTGCCTTTAGCAGTAGTCGAACCTCGGTCTATAAGATACTAAATCCTACGCGCTTACCACTACACCACAGCAACATATTGTTCCATGTGTTTATTTAGTAATTTATACTTGTAGCTATTTGGGAATTATTACTTTGATAAGAAATAATTTTGTTTAAATATTATATAAATATTAAAACGAATAGTTATATATTATAAAAAATGTATACTCGAAATGGTTAATAGTTAAAAAACTATGCTAGTGCATCATACAAAACCTCATGATGTTTTATCAACCATTATTCAAACTTTTTTCCATTAATAAAAAAACATGCTTAGTTCACATAATTATTGAAGAGCGCAATTGCACACATATTATTGGGTTTGGATTAAATTTTCATCAGCGATGTCTTACGACGTTGTTCCGACGTCGTTTTAAGGACGTTGGATTGACGTCGGAAGACGTCAAAAGATATCGGAGTACGTTAATATTATGACGTTGCCCGACGTCTTTTTATCGACGTTGGATCGATGTCAGTACTGCAACGTTTTTTTGACGTCTTTTATAAGATGTCGAAACAACGTCAAAATACATCGAAACGACGTCAGGGGATGTTGAGATAAAGACATCGCCCGACGTTTTACTGACATCGGAACAACGTCGGAATAGGTCTTTTGACATCGCTGATGAAAATCGTACGTAAATCCGACGTCGGATTGACGTCGGGTGCCCACTGGGTAACAACGCATTATTTTTATTTATTGGATAATAATTACTTATATTTATCAATTGTTTAACAAAAAGTTGAAAAGTCATTACCTTTTTTTATTTGAGTTGGCCAGTTTTCACTTTAAGTTGGCATTTTTTCATTTTAATTATGCAAACTTTACTTTATAAATTAAAGTGAAAATTATGCAAACTTCACAATACAAATTAAAGTGAAAATTATGCAAACTTCACTTTACAAATTAAAGTGAATATTATGCAAACTTCAATTTACAAATTAAAGAGAAAATTTGACAAACTTCACTTTACAAATTAAAGTGAAAATTATGCAAACTTCAACTTACAAATTAAAGAGAAACTTATTTAAATTTCACTTTAAAAATTAAAGTGAAAATTATGCAAACTTCACTTTACAAGTTAAAGTGAAAATTGCCAAATTAAAATTAAATAATCCCAACTTAAAGTAAAAATTATAACATAAACGCAAAAAGGTGTAGTTACATAAAACTATTCAGAAAAAAATACTGTTACAAACGCGTGTACCTGATTTTTAGGTTTGTATTTCACCTGATAATTGCAATAGCATGAAACGAAAAGTTGTGAAAATAATGTAGTTTCATTTTCTACTATACTATGGCTTTAACTGAGTTCATTGTCACGCCATCCCCAAACTCTAACTCAGTCACCCCGTCCCCAAACATGAGAGCAAAAAGTCAAAGTTTTTACTATTCTCTACTAGATTTATATTCATCAATAAAATTAAAATTTCATAGTATAATATTTCAACGTTCAAAAGATATGACCACATAAAATTTGAACCCTTCCCAATTTAAGAAGGATACATATTTAAATATTTATAATTTTTGAAAGCTGTAAGATTATACTATAAAACTTAAAATTTATCGATAAATAAAGTATTATTTAAATATTATATAAAAATATGTATTATTTAAAGTGGAAAATTGTACAACAAAAAGTTTATCAATTTTTTGCTCTCATGATTGGGGTAGAAACGGCAAAAATTTTAGGTTTTTTTGTTTCCAGGCTTTAATCATCGTAATATTTTTTAAAGCATTCTTATTAAACGAGCGTATAAATGTATAAATGTTTGAAGTT